>PPHX03000015.1:0-213446 GCA_003705175.3 Torulaspora franciscae
TAGGGAAGTGTAACTCGTTACCACAAAACCTAAGAGCTCTGACACATTTCGAGATCCCAGTGGAGGACCATTAGGGGAGGGAAGATGTAATAGTATGAATCAGACTTACCAAAGGATGAGTCAACTATTAGACATGGCTGGCCAAAGCCAAAGCTGAGTAAGCGCTAAAGAGATTTACCCAGCATTGGCAGTCCTAGAAGTTAGGGCTGGTCACAGTTGAAATGTATAAAAGGCGCCATTAGTTTTACAACTGAGACAAACTCATGTCCACTTCTAGAGAACAAGGATGATACGAATCAGTTTAGTTAGTATACAGTAATAAGTACAACCCGTATTATTACACTCCATGTAATAATACGGGTTGTATTTGTTACTTGATATATACTAAACTGATCAATCTAATTCCTTGTTCCTTTTTTGAGTGAACCTGAGTTGGTATAAGTTGTCCAACTCATGGTGCCCTTTTATACATTTCAGTTGGGACCAGTTCTGTGTCCAGAGTCATACTATTGCATACTTCATAGTTGACTCTTTCCATAGTAAGTCTATGACCTACTAATTACACTAATATTCATAATAGTTGACTCTTCCTTTGGTAAGTCTAGGTCTGACTCGTCCTTTGGTAAGTCCTAGTCATACTATTACATCTTCCCTCCCCTAATGGTCCTCCACTGGGCTCTCAAAATGTGTCAGGGCTCCTAGGTTCTGCAGTAGTGAGTTACGCTTCCCTAACGGAAGTTGTCTGATTTCACTCGCCTTGAACTCGACAGTGATCTGCGGGTCCACCCTTTGTAATTTACAGTGGTAGACCTGGTCCTCCGGATCGAAGCCAACTATCGCTGTAATATCCTGGAGTTTCCCCAAACGCGCATGCTCCGACTGGGGGGGATGTTGGTAGAAGGTGCCTTCCCTAACTATGAATTTCTTCAACCATTTGACGTTGAACACTCTGTGCTTCTTTGTCACTATAGGTAGATCCAATTCATAGCTGTTGTCGTTTATCCTCCTAACAACTCGGAAAGGACCCACGAAAAACGGCTGGACCTTCCAGTATTTCCCGGTGTTGTGGTATGCATCTCGGTGTAAGAGGACTAGTTCTCCAATTTCAAATGCGATTTCCTTCCTCCTCCGGTTGTGATTGGCCTCTTGCCGTTGCTGAGCGAGCAAGAGGGAATCTCGAGTGAGTACGGTGATGGTCTTAAGGTGACGGGCTAGTTCGACGGCGGAGAAAGATCGGGCTGAGAGTTCGTGGCCCGTTTGGATCGTTGGTTCCATCGGAATGTATCCGCAGTCGACTTCGAATGGCGTGAGGGTGGACGATCGGGAGGGCGTCGAGTTGTACACATACTCAATTTGTGGTAAGAATACGTCCCAACGATGGTGATCGTTGCTGGTGTATGTTCGAATCAGCCGGTTGAGCACTTGAATAGCTCGTTCTGACTGACCGTCCGTCTGGGGATGATTAGAGGACGACATAGTCAGTTTAATGCCGATGCGTTCGGTGAACTCCCGGAACAGGTTCGCGGTTAATCGGGGGTCTCGGTCAGAGGTTATTGTCTTCGGAAATCCGTGGTATGCGAACACATAGCGGTAGAGGAGATCGATAACACCTCGGGCATCAAGGGTTTTAGTACACGGTATGAAATGAGCACGCTTCGAAAAGCGACACACGACGATCATAATCATGTCATGGCCTGAGACGGTTGTTGGAAGATCTGTGGCGAAATCCATAGAAATGTCGAGCCAACGACCTTTGGGAACTGGGAGCGGTAGAAGCAATCCTTGCGATTGGTGGGACGAGTTCTTCATTACTTGGCACTGGGTACAACTTTTAACATATTTCCGGATGGAGTGCATCATTTTTGGCCAGTAGAATTTCCTACTAATCTTCTCAAATGTGATCGATTCGCCATAGTGGCCTCCGAAAATTCCATGGTCATGGTAGGTGTATAACACTTCATTGTGGTGTCTCACTGGTACCCAGAGACGTCCTTCGAACAACACGGTCCCGCCCTGGATTTGGTACTTCGATATGGCGTGTGGGGTTCTTCGCAAGCGGGCCACCGCCTGTTGGGTCTCCTTTGGGAGGGACTGGAGCTCGGTATCGCTGCCGTTCTGCAGCAGAAACCGCACAGCGGTTAGTTTGCTGTCGCTGGTTGGGTCGGCGATCCAGGTTGTGGGTGTTAGAGCTGGTGTCGAGGCAAGTTCGCCGATGACTACGTTCCTGGACAAGGTGTCTGCGACAACATTGTCCGTTCCTTTGAGGTACTCCAGTTCTATATCGTATTCGGCTAGTTCATCGAGCCATCTTGCTAGCCGCATGGAAGGCTCGGTCCTGTTTTTCAGAGCTAGCAACGATATGTGGTCGGTTCGTAGTGTGAACCGTTTTCCATGAAGTAGGTACTTGAAATGTCGCAAGCTTTCGATGATGCCTAACAACTCCAATTCCCCTGCGGGGTAGTTGTTCTGAGCTCCTTGGAGTGACTTCGAGAAGTATCCAACTACTCCTGTCACCTTTTTCTGTGCTATTTCTTCTAAAACAGCGCCAATCCCTAGCTTGCTGGCGTCCGTGGTTAGGCGGTACTCATTTTCTGGACAGAACGGTACTAAGAGTGGGGCCGAGACCAGCAGTCTCTTAAGTTCGCTGAACGCCTGCGTCTGTTTACTTGTCCAATCACATTTTTTGGCCGTGAAGTCAATCAACGGTCTAGCAATGATGGAGCATCGTGGGATGAATCTGCGATAGTAATTAATCATGCCGAGGAAACGTTGCGTCTCCTTGACCGTTTTGCAAATTGGCAGGGCGTTAATGGCTTCACACTTGTCTTTTATGGGCCTGATGCAGTTCTCTGAGATGTGATATCCCAGGAACTCGACATCTTTTTGTAGGAACTTGCACTTTTTCTCCTTGGCAATCAGCTGGTGATCCTGGAGTCTTTGTAGTACTGTGTCGAGGTGGTGAATGTGCTCTGCTCTTGTTTTAGACATAACCAAGATATCATCCAGATAAACCAGTACAAATGGTAAATCCCTAAAGATATCAGCCATGTAGCGTGAGAAGGTTGATGGAGCGTTAACCAGTCCGAATGGCATCACCTTATATTGAAACTTTCCATTGTGGATGGTGAAAGCGGTCTTGGGAATATCTTCCTTCTTCACGGGTATCTGGTGGTATCCGGAATGTAAGTCGAGGGTGGAAAATACGGCGGATTTGCCGATTTTCGCTAAGAGCACTTCAATTCTGGGTAGTGGGAATGGATCCTTAATCGTGGCTTCATTAAGAACCCGGTAGTCCACGCAGAGTCGGTAAGATCCGTCCTTTTTCTTCACCAGGACCACCGGTGAGCTGTAAGGGCTCTTTGATGGTTCGATGAATCCTTTTTCGAGGAGTTCGTCTACAATTTTCATGATCTCTGCCTCCTCCTTTGGTGACCTCCGATACGGGGGGATATGGGGGAGCCGAGCGTCGGGCTTGATGTCAATCTCGTGAAATACTTCTTTCTTATCGAGGGCGGTCTGAGGTAGGTCGTTCCGGACTGTTTGCCGGTATTTAGTTTGCAGCTGCATGGGCAACCGGTTGAAGGTACTGGGGTCGGTGGGTGTGGAACTCGGCGTCACGTCGGTAGCCTGGACGTAGACGATGTAACCACTCAAACTTCGAGTCTCTTTCTTGCGGACCTTGTTGATCTGGCGATCGTCTTCGGAGTAGATCAGGTCGATGGGAAGGGACGTGTCACGGCTTGCGTTCTGTGGTTCCTGTGGTTCCTGTGGTTCCTGTGGTTCCTGTGGTTCCTGTGGGGTCTGTGGGGTCTGTGGGGTCTGTGGGGTCTGTGGGGTCTGTGGGGTCTGTGGGGTCTGTGGTTTCATTGGTGTCTTTGGTCCTGTGGTATTGGTATCGGTGGTTGGGCTCATCTTCGTTGGTAGTCCTAGCTCTGGGTTCAATTCGAGAATCGGGTTCCCGATAATAATGTCCGTGTGAAGTTGGTCACCGACATATACTGGTATGTCGTAGCGTTTCTGGTTATACGTGAAGGTGAATATAGCTGCCTGGGTGCAAGGTATGCCTTGGGCGTTCGTCGTTGCACCCCGAATCGTGACTGGGTTTGTGTCGTAGGTCTTCAGGCCCAATGTCTTAGCGCGACCTGAGGAGATCAATGAGGTCGCAGCACCGGTATCTAATAGCAACCTTATGCGGGTTCCATTGTGCAGGATGTCAATTTCCTTACGTTTACCGACTAGTGGTGCTCTGTTGTTTTTATGTTTTATAGTTTTTTTGGGTTTTGTGAATTTTAATGGTTGAACTAATGTACATTGGATCTGTGGGTTCTCAGGTAGAACTCGCATTTGGGCACTGGTTGGCCCTATGTTGTCCGGCTCTGCATCTGAAGCAGATCCCAAGTTTCATCAAGAGTTGGCGTTCTTGAGGTGATAGTTTTAGCCTACGGCTATTCTTGGGCCCCGTATAGATCGCATCAATTTCCGTAGGTTCTGTGTGTACGACATCCACGTCCATTGGTTCGTATGAGGTCGTACCATATGGCAGGGTTGAAACCTGTGTCGATTTTTTGTATGAGTAGGGTGTTTCTGCCATGTTTGTGGCCGTGTTCATTGCTTCTTCCAGGGACTCAGGTCGGAAGGACCGAACCATTCTCTTAAGCTCTGGTTTGAGGCCAGACACATACCGGTTCAATGTGGCTTTTTCGGAAAGGAGTTCGGTAGGGATCGCGCCAGCTAGTTCTCCAAATTCTTCGTTGTAAGCACTTAAAGTTGAGGTTTGGAAACAAAGGTATAACCTGTCCATAACATCATCAATCGAGTTACTATTATAGTATTTCCGATTGAAGCAAATCAGGAATTCCTCGAACGTGGAGTTACGGATTCCCCTTCGAGCCAGGTTGGCGAACCATTGGGCGGCTTCGCCTTCGAGGAAATCAGAGAAGTAGGTTATCTTGTCGGCATCATCCTGGAAGTTAAACCTGATCATATGGTTTTCCATCCTGGATAGGAACGACGCAACTCTTATTGCGTCTCTTCCCCCGTGGAAAGGACTGGGACGGCTACCATTGGCAGGCAGGCGGCTAACGCTGGGGCGAGGGTCGAAGGAGTCAGACATGTCGGACATGGAAACGATGGTCAATGGGGTTAACTAGGACTGTGGTTCGGTGGTGGATCGTATCAATGCGCTACCAAATGTAATAATACGGGTTGTATTTGTTACTTGATATATACTAAACTGATCAATCTAATTCCTTGTTCCTTTTTTGAGTGAACCTGAGTTGGTATAAGTTGTCCAACTCAGGGTGCCCTTTTATACATTTCAGTTGGGACCAGTTCTGTGTCCAGAGTCATACTATTGCATACTTCATAGTTGACTCTTTCCATAGTAAGTCTATGACCTACTAATTACACTAATATTCATAATAGTTGACTCTTCCTTTGGTAAGTCTAGGTCTGACTCGTCCTTTGGTAAGTCCTAGTCATACTATTACACTCCAGGTTTGGTAGCTTCAGTAGCTCAGTCGGAAGAGCGTCAGTCTCATAATCTGAAGGTCGAGAGTTCGAACCTCCCCTGGAGCATTTTTTGCAATTTCCAATTTTTTTTTTCAAATATCAAGTATAATGTGGTCTTAACTAACACCAGATAGACACCACATCTCAGGCCTCAAATACCAGTACCTTCTCACAGTACGGAGAATGGCTTTCTCATTTAGCAGTCACATCATTTCCTGTTTAGGAAAAGGATCACGTGATTAACAGGATTATGGGTACTGGCACGAATTTGCTAGCGCTCGAGCGTCTCTTTAATAGCTGAAGTTGTGATACCTTAGTCTACTACAAACAGACTTCAGAGACTCCAATTGACTTGTTTTCATCCTGGTGGCTTGCAAGCGTCGTAAAAGTGTTTGGAATACCTCTTTTGACTGCTCACAGGAATGTTTAGGTCAGATATGTCGTATTCCGATCAGATAGATCAGTTGGCATCGCAACTCGCCGATGAAACTGTTTCTATCCAAGCCAGACACGCAGTCAGTTCGGAGCTTTGTGATTTGCTTGAATTTATGAATACACCTGAAAACTACCAGAGCTTTTTGAAAGCCGTGATACCAGCGGTAGTGAAACAATTGAGACTAGTTCCAGCGTCGTTTAATCTAGCTTCCCCCGAGCATAAGCTTCGAAACTCCATGTTGAATGTTTTGACAAGGTGCCCGACCAATTCGACCTTGGAGCCTTACGTGGAAACTATATTGGAGGTTCTTTTGGACAGTTTACCGAAGGAAAACGAGGAAAATGGAGTACTCTGTATGAAAGCGCTTACTTCCTTATTTAAATCTTTCAAGGCGCAACTACAGAACAGGGTGGAACATTTCATTCAGGTTATTGTCCAGATATACAAGAACACTCCAGAGTCCGTCCGTCGGACGTTCGACGAGAGCCGTGATGCGGTTTCTTCAGAGGACGAAATGGGGGACGAACAATCATTAAATGCGGATATGGAAAGCAACGAAATGAGTGAGGATTGTGAGATGAGAGGCGAAGAGTCGGGCGCAGTTAAGGGTTCGAGGTCGACGATGTACTCCTTCAAGATTCTTTCCGAGTGTCCGATCACGATGGTGACCCTCTATTCCTCATACAAGCAACTTACAGGAACTTCGCTTCCTCAATTTACTCCGCTTGTCATGGATTTGTTGAACATGCAGGTCTCACAACAACAGAGGGCACGCGAAGAAGCAGAAGCTAGAGGTGAGAGGTTTATTTCAGTTTCGCCAGACATCAAGAAACACGGTGCGTATTGCGAGTTCATTTTGGCACAGATAAAAGCTACCTCTTTCTTGGCTTATGTTTTCATAAGAGGATATGCGTCGGAGTTTCTCCAGAATTGTGCCGGATTCATACCAGATCTAATAATACGGTTGCTGCAGGACTGTCCCTCAGAACTATCGTCAGCGAGAAAAGAATTGTTACATGCTACGAGACACATCCTCTCCACGAATTACAAGAGGTTGTTTTTACCCAAGTTGGATTATCTGTTTGACGAGAAGGTTCTGATAGGCGTCGGGTTCACCACTCATGAAACTCTGCGGCCGCTAGCTTACAGCACTGTTGCTGACTTCATTCATAACGTCAGAGCAGAATTGCAGCTGGACGACATCGAAAAGACAATAAAAATGTACACGGGTTACCTTTTGGATCAATCTTTAGCCCTTACGGTTCAAATTATGAGCGCCAAGTTGTTGTTAAATTTAGTGGAGCGCATCTTGAAGTTAGGTAAGGAGAATCCACAAGAGGCACCAAGAGCCAAAAAACTGTTAATGGTTATTATTGATGCCTACACGAACAGATTCAAAATACTAAACGGACAGTACAACTCAATCATGAGACACCATGACAAATATGAGAAGGATAAGCAGTCAAGAGCAAAGAAAATACAGGAAGCCGTAATAACCAGCGATGATAACACTGATACTTTTATGAGAGAAGTTCTTCGTTTCGAGTCTGACGTACCGAAGTCCGAAGAACCTATTTCACCAATTCAAGATTCCGAAGGCGATATGAAGATGGAGGGTCAGGACGCAAAAGACGACGAGGTCGAGATCGAACTACCAGATATCAAAGCCCATGCTCCTCTTCTTTTAGTTCCAGTAGGGAACAGCGACCCTGTGAAAGATGCGTTTTACCTGTATCGTACTCTGATGTCCTTTTTGAAAACCATCATTCATGACCTTAAAGTGTTCAATCCACCACCCGCAGAGTACACGATCGCCAACTCCAAGCTTTGGGTATCCGTCTCCAGAGTTTTCTCGTACGAGGAAGTAATAGTATTCAAGGAGCTCTTTCACGAGTGCATAGTTGGCTTAAGATTTTTCTCCAGCAATGTGGGCAAGTCGACCGCTCCGGTGAAAAGGCATTTCGACATTACAATGCCTAGTTTACCTGTCTCCGCCACGAAGGACGGAAGGGAATTGATGGACTACCTTGCCTTTATGTTCATGCAGATGGATTCCTCCACATTCAATGAGATTATAGAGTCTGAGATGGAATTTATGTATGAAAGTATGCTTGAGGATTCTGCGCTGTTACATATTGCCCAGTCTTTCTTGACAAGTGAAATAACGTCACCCAACTTTGCTGGCATACTTTTGAGATTTTTACAGTCAAAGCTAGAAGAACTTGGAAATGTGGATTTCAACAAGTCGAACATACTGATCAGACTTTTCAAGCTTTCATTTATGTCTGTTAATCTCTTCCCAAATCTCAACGAAATTGTACTATTACCTCACCTCAATGACCTAATATTAAGCTCTCTAAAATACTCAACGGCGGCGGAAGAACCACTGGTTTACTTTTACTTAATCAGAACCTTGTTCAGGAGCATAGGAGGAGGGAGATTCGAGAATCTTTACCGCTCCATAAAACCCATTTTGCAGGTACTGCTACAATCACTGAATGGTATGATTCTAACTGCCCGCCTACCTCATGAGCGCGAGCTTTATGTGGAACTTTGCATAACAGTACCGGTACGACTAAGTGTCTTAGCGCCTTTTCTACCGTATCTAATGAAGCCCCTGGTTTATGCTCTACAGGGGTACCCAGATCTCGTCTCACAGGGTCTTCGAACTCTTGAATTGTGCATCGACAATCTAACAGCTGAATATTTTGACCCCATAGTAGAGCCAGTGGTAGAAGATGTTACCAAAGCGCTGTTCAAGTTGCTGAAGCCTCAGCCTTTCAATCACACGATAAGCCACACAGCCGTAAGAATCCTTGGGAAACTTGGCGGACGCAACCGCCGTTTTGTGAAATCTGCCTCTGATCTCAAAACGAAAGATGAGCTGGATCTTGAGATTAATGCCATGTTTCAAATCAATGGTCTAGTCGAAGAGGTCCCTTTATCAGTGACACCAGGTATCGAAGCCGCCCTTAATATTATCACAGACTATCGGATGGATCTCAGTTACAAGGAAAGCGCCTACAAATATCTGAAGTCAGTGCTTCTGCTTTTTGTAAAATCATCTGCACAATTCCCCGATAATTACGAGCTTTTGGTAGAAGCTGTGATCAAAACATGTTCGGCTGAAACAATTGAATTGGAGGTAGATTACTCTCCCGAGCCTACGAGAAATAACAGCGAATTCTCGATACAAGAGAAGTTAATGGTCAAATTACTGGAAGCGATGTTTTTTGCTACCTCCATACCTGAGATTAAAAAAGACGCGATTGCTATGATAAATCAAATTACTGATCATTTCTGTCTTCTTCATGTGAACAATACTCTAATTCACAAGAGAAATTTTAGCAGCATGTTCAACATAGACTTAAAACAGCCGGATGTCATGATCAATGATAATGTTCTTTTACAGGCTATCACTCATTCATTATCAAGCTATATAGCCGAGGTCCGAGAAGCTGGAATTGGCGCCATTATCCGAAGCTGTGAGAGAAGTAGATTGATATACGGAGAGGAGTTGCTATATTCTCAGACGTTAGTTGTTGATTTGCTGAAAACTTTCATTCATAATTGCTACGAAGAAGCATTCTATGATAAGAGAGCAGGCGTTCTAGGCATGAACACCCTGATACAAACGGTTGGAATATCTGTCCCGTTCTTGAAAAAATTCCAATTTGAAATTGTTGATGGTTTACTATTTGTCTTAAAGGACACACCGCTACAAGCTCCCGCAGTCATATCGAAGGACGCAGAAAATTTACTGTTGTGCGTCATCAGGAAAACATGCGCTGGTGCGATGGAAGAAGATTTGAACTCTAAAACGTTACAGAATACCTTAACTGATATAGTGTGTGAACTAAGCAACGCAACCGAAGCAGTGAGAGGAGCCTGTCAAAGATGTTTGGCTGCAATTTCGGACATAACAAATATTCCTGTTGTGAAACTAATGAATAATTCCAAGAATCTGTTGTTGTCGCCTATCTTTGCCAAACCTTTGAGGGCACTACCATTTTCCATGCAAATTGGTAATGTGGATGCCATAACATATTGCTTGGGCTTGCCAGATACTTTTTTGACTTTTAATGAGGAGCTTTTTCGGTTATTGCAAGAAGCCATTGTCCTTGCGGATGCGGAAGATGAGTCATTGTCGACAATTCAGAGGGCCACAGAGTACCGCACGTCGGAGCAACTTGTACAGTTGAGGGTGGCATGCATTAAATTACTTGCATTCGCACTTCGAAACGAGGAATTTGCGGCTGCCCAGCAAGGAAACATAAGGTTCCGTATTTTAGCAGTATTCTTCAAAACAATGCTAAAGAACTCACCTCAAATCATTGACACAACTTATCATGCACTAAAAGATGCCTTGTCAGAAAACTCAAGACTTCCAAAGGAGCTACTACAAAACGGCTTAAAACCCATGCTGATGAACCTATCTGATCATCAGAAATTGACTGTTCATGGATTAGAAGCACTTTCTAAGCTGTTAGAACTTCTAATCGCCTATTTTAAAGTGGAAATTGGACGGAAGTTACTTGACCATATGAATGCTTGGTGTAGAGTGGAAGTGTTGGACACGTTGTTTGGACATGACATTATTGATCAGGCGCCAACAAAAATAGTCGTTCAGATCATTAATATATTCCACTTACTACCTCCGCAGGCCGACATGTTTCTCAATGATCTGCTGCTGAAGGTTATGCTCTTAGAACGAAAACTGAGGCTTCAACTAGATTCCCCGTTCCGTGTACCTTTGGCAAAATATCTGAATAGATTCCGAGTTCCGACAATGGAGTACTTTAAAAAAAACATGGCTTTAAGACAGCTAATTCTTTTTATGTGCAGTATTATCCAAAAATCGGAAGCTGCAGAGCTTGCTGATGACTTCGAGAAAGAGTTGGACAACTTCTACGATTTCTACGTTAACAGCATTCCAACTAATCAAGTTCGGGTTGTGAGCTTCTTCGCTAATATGGTGGATCTTTTTTCGACCGTTTACAAGGTCAGGGGAGATGAGTGGCTCAAGAACAACAGAGAGATGATATTCAAGCTGAAAGAAATGCTTTCGCTTACTCTAAAGACTATTAATGAAAACAAATTTTACATTGATTATCTGCAGCTTAATCAGGCAATTAGAAACTATCAAAAGTTATACTTAACATTCAGCAAGTTTTTCCCAGAAGAGAAGGGACTGCTGCTTGATTTCTTCGAGTTCGTGGCAGGAAATGGCGTCGCTTTGTCTGAATCTTTCCACTCTTACATTTTCGAGAACATAATAGCCACCTCAGATGAGAAGAAACAAGATGAGTATTTGTGTGCTAGCATCAAGTTCGCTCTCAGTGATAGATCACTAGATGCGCAGGTGTTTGTCCTAAAGAACATTGTTAATGCAACCTTCATATACAAAGGTGTTCGTTTCAAATCCCTGACGAGTAGCGTCCATGAAAATCAGACGCCGGAATGGCTGGGGCTGCTTCGCGAAAAAGTTTGGACCAATTCAAACGAAGTGCTTGTTAACAATGTTGCGGGTCAGTATGATATATACCGCTTTGAATTGCTGCAACTATCGACGATTTTCATAAAATGGGCTCCAGAACTAATCGCAGATTTCAAGAAAGAAGTCATTAGGTTCAACTGGCACTTCATTAAACTTGAAGATATCCTGGTCAAACAGGCCGCGTACATGACTATTTCGTCATTCATTTCAAGGTTTGATTTTCCTATACGAGTAGTGACGCAGGTATTTGTTGCAATCCTACGATGCTCGCAAGCGGAAGCGAGATATTTAGCTCGCCAATCGTTGGACATACTTGCACCTGTCATCCATAAGCGTATGAAAGAGGCGGAGACACCCAATACTTGGGTGAATTGGGTGAAAAGGGTCTTATTTGAGAACAATTCAGGACAGAACAACACACTGTACCAGTTTTTAACTAATCACCCAGACCTATTTTTCGAGTCCAGGGACCTTTTTATGTCTCACATCATTGTGCACATGAGCAAAGTCACGTTCATGTCAAATAGCACTCCAGAGAATCATACGCTTGCTATAGAACTAGCGTCATTGGTTCTCTATTGGGAAGATAAAGCTCAAGAGAATAAGGCTGTAAAAAAAGAGAAAATCGATGATGCCGATACTGAAATGAGTGTGAGGAAAGATGCTGAAGTGACACCGGCTGAAAACACCCCTTCTAAGACAGAGCCCGTTTCCGAATATACGGTGCCTATGAATCTTCGCGAGACGTGCGTCGCTTTCCTCATCCGTTATATCTGCTCCAGTAACCACAGAGCATCCGAATCGGAGCTGGGTTTGAGGGCGCTCAAGATTCTCTCGAGTCTGTTATCTGAGAAACACTGGCCAAACGTCAATGTGAAACTTTTCTACTTTGAAAAGTTTCTGATGTATCAAGATCTTGGTTCAGAAAATATTCTCTATTACTGTATGAACGCACTTGATGTGTTATATGTTTTCTTTAAAAACAAATCGGCTAAGTGGCTTATGGAGAATTTGACAACTATTCAAAATCTATTGGATAAATGCTTACGCGTCGATCACCATGATATCCAGGAGGCCTTACAGAAGGTGCTGGTAGTTATCCTAGGAGCAATAAAGGAAGAAGAAGTGATCACGGATGTTGACGAAGAAACCCCCGGCAAAATCTTCATCAAGACGCTAACGACAACTATCGAGCAAGATTTGCAGGGTACGTCATCAGTTGCAGCCGGTATTATGCTTGTATGGACTTTATTCATGGTTTTTCCCCAGGCTGTCGATCCTCTTTTGGGGTCAATTATGAGAACATTCAGTAAGCTTTGCAAGGATCATCTAAGTACCTCGCAACCAAAAGATGCTTCTGCCGTGGAAGAGGCAAGAATTACGACTGGTTTGCTAGAGAAACTTCTATGTTTACTTTCGTTGAAAGTCTCTGTCCTCGGAGACTCTCGTCGCCCGTTTTTGTCTACTGTTGCACTTCTGATCGACCGTTCCATGGATCAGAATTTCTTACGGAAGATTGTTACTATAGCCAGGAATTGGGTGTTCAATAATGAAATATTTCCAACTGTGAAAGAAAAAGCTGCCATCTTGACGAAAATGCTTGCCTTCGAAGTCAGAGGCGAACCTTCACTATCGAAGCTCTTTTATGAAATAATCCTTGATCTGTTTGATCAGGAGCACTTGAACAACACCGAAATCACGGTGAGAATGGAACAACCTTTCCTGGTTGGAACGCGAGTCAAAGACCAGGCTATAAGAAGAAAGTTTATGAAAATCCTTGACAACAGTTTGGAGAGAGATGTTAAAGAAAGACTTTACTATGTTTTGAGAGATCAGAACTGGGAATTTATTGCTGATTATCCCTGGCTAAATCAGGCGTTGCAGCTTTTGTATGGCTCTTTCGTGAAGGACCATACTTTGACCCTAATCAATGTTTACAGCCTATCCGCTCCAACATTGCTTGAAGAATTTTTGCCAAAGAACTCTACTATTCCAGCAGAGCCTGAAAATCTAGATTTGTCCTCATTTATCAAATCACATATCGCGTCTTTCTACAATTTATGCGACGTCAAGGCGATGGATATTTTTGAGCCCCTCATTGAACTATTTTACGAGGATTCTGAAGTGATTCATAAGGCATGGGCAAGCGTCTTTCCACAGGCGTACAAATGTATTCCTCGCAACGAAAAGTATGGGTTTGTGCGGTCTTTGATTACACTCTTGTCGAAACAGTATCATTCGAGACAACTGACATCAAAGAACAATGTTGTCAGCATGCTGTTGGACTCTATCAGTAGAGTTGACTCTTTGGAATTGCCTCCACATTTGGTCAAATATCTTGCAATCTCGTACAATTCCTGGTATCAGTGCATAAAAATACTGGAAGACATACCACTCAATGCATCAATCGACAATACAAAAATTATTGAAGCAAATGAAGATGCCCTCTTAGAGCTTTACGTTAATCTGCAAGAGGAGGATATGTTTCATGGGTTATGGAGAAGAAGGGCAAAATACACTGAAACGAACATTGCTTTGTCTTACGAGCAAGCAGGCCTATGGGACAAAGCTCAACAGCTATACGAAGTTGCTCAAGTCAAAGCTCGTAGCGGGGCTTTGCCTTATTCAGAGTCCGAGTATGCTTTATGGGAAGATAATTGGATTCTTTGTGCCGAAAAATTGCAAAACTGGGATATACTCACTGAGCTTGCAAAGCATGAAGGTTTCACTGACCTACTACTAGAGTGCGGCTGGAGAGTTGCTGACTGGAGTGCTGATAGAGAAGCCTTGGAACAATCAGTGAAAAGCGTCATGGATGTTCCTACACCTCGTAGGCAGATGTTCGAAACCTTTTTGGCCCTGCAAAATTTCGCCGACACCAGAAAAGGTGACCAAGAGGTTAGAAGACTATGCGATGAGGGCATACAGTTAAGTCTTCACAAGTGGGCCTCGCTTCCCGAAAGGTATACACCGGCCCACAAATGGCTATTGCACGGTTTTCAGCAATACATCGAATTCCTTGAGGCCACTCAAATGTACGCCAATCTACATTCGACTACAGTTCAAAACCTAGACGGTAAGGCACAGGAAGTCAAGCGTGTGCTACAGGCATGGAGAGACCGTCTTCCAAACATATGGGATGATGTCAACATGTGGAACGATTTGGTTACTTGGAGACAACATGCTTTTCAAGTCATTAACAGTGCTTACTTGCCTTTGATTCCAGCATTACAACAGTCAAATAGCAACAGCAATGTTAACACCCATGCGTATCGCGGCTATCATGAAATCGCCTGGGTAATCAATCGGTTTGCTCATGTCGCGCGTAAGCACAACATGCCTGATGTCTGTATTAGCCAGCTAGCGCGCATCTACACCCTTCCCAATATTGAGATTCAAGAGGCGTTCTTGAAGCTTCGGGAGCAGGCCAAATGCCATTACCAGAACATGAACGAGCTAACAACTGGCTTAGATGTCATTAGTAACACAAACTTGGTGTACTTTGGCACCGTACAGAAAGCAGAGTTTTTCACACTGAAAGGTATGTTCTTGTCTAAGCTGAGAGCTCACGACGAAGCCAATCAGGCTTTTGCAACCGCGGTGCAAATTGATCTAAACTTGGCTAAAGCATGGGCACAATGGGGGTTTTTTAACGACCGTCGTCTCTCCGAAGAACCTAATAATATTAGTTTCGCAAGTAATGCCATAAGTTGTTACCTACAAGCCGCAGGACTTTACAAAAATGCGAAAACTCGCAAGCTATTGTGCAGGATTTTGTGGCTGATCAGCATGGATGATCCATCAGGTTCGCTAGCCAATGCGTTTGAATCCTTCCGTGGCGAGATACCAGTTTGGTACTGGATAACCTTCATCCCTCAACTTCTAACTTCACTTTCACACAAGGAGGCTAATATGGTTCGTCAGATATTAATCCGTATAGCTAAAAGCTACCCTCAGGCACTGCACTTCCAGTTACGTACAACCAAAGAAGACTTCGCTGTGATACAGAGACAGACAATGGCAGTTATGGGCGAGAAAAATGAAAACCAATCCCAAGATGGTGGTCAAAATAGTGGCCCTCGCCAGCCATGGGAGCATTTGCAAGAGTTGAACAACATTCTTAAAACAGCTTATCCACTATTGGCGCTTTCCCTTGAGTCATTGGTTGCTCAAATAAACGAACGCTTCAAGTCATCTACGGATGAGGACTTGTTCCGGTTAATTAACGTACTACTTATTGACGGAACTTTCAATTATAATCGACTGCCTTTCCCTAGAGGCAGTCCAAAGCTTCCGGCAAACACAGAAACAAATTTAATAAGATTCTCAGAAACGCTTCTGGCACCACATATCAGGCCCAAATTCAACGCAGATTTTATTGATAGTAAACCTGATTTCGAAACTTACATCAAGAGACTAAGATACTGGCGCAAACGGTTGGAAAATAAACTCGACAGGGCACCAAAGGTGGAAAACCTTGAAAGGCTGTGCCCACACTTGAGCAACTTTCATCACCAGAAATTTGAAGAAATTGAAATTCCTGGCCAGTACCTCCTCAATAAAGACAGCAACTTACATTTTGTGAAGATCGCAAGGTTCCTTCCTCGTTTGGACTTCGTTAGAGGAACCCATTCTTCGTACAGAAGATTGATCATTCGAGGCAGTGATGGTCGTTTACATTATTTTGCAGTCCAGTATCCATCAGTACGCCATTCGAGGCGCGAAGAGCGAATGTCGCAGCTATTCAGGCTTTTCAATCGGTCCTTATCGAAGAACGTTCAAACAAGGAACCGCGACATTGAATTTACATTACCTATAGCTGTTCCCCTATCACCTCAAGTCAGGTTAATGAATGACAGTCCGTCTTACAAAACATTGCATCAGGTATACGATCAGTACTGTGCGAAGAAAAACATGGATCCTGACGCTATTCAGGATTTTGTTACAGAGCAGCTAAACATTGCCCACGATAAAGCCTTGCCGACTCCAGATCTTACAGTTGTCAAAGTTGAAATTTTCAGCTCCATTCAGTCTGTGTTTTTGCCTACGACTGTTCTGATGGACTACTTCATGGCTTTGTTCAGTCAGTTCGAAGATTTCTGGCTCTTCAGAAAGCAATTTGCCTCTCATTATGGTGCCTTCGTTTTCATGACATACATGATGATGATTAACAATCGAACTCCTCACAAGATTCATATCGATGAGCAGTCAGGAAACGTTTTTACCTTGGAAATGCTTCCCTCAAGGTATCCATACGAAAGGGTGAAGCCTCTCATGAAGACTCAAGATCTAAATCTTCCTCCGGATGCTCCAATTTTCCATAATAATGAACCTGTGCCGTTTAGACTAACTCCGAACATTCAAAAGCTGATTGGAGATTCCGCTTTGGAGGGTATATTTGCTGTGGATATATTCGCTATCTCGCGCGCCTTGATGGAGCCAGACAACGAGTTAAGTACATACCTGACATTGTTCATTCGGGATGAAGTGATATCATGGTTTAGTAACTTGCATCGTCCTATTGCCGAGAATCCTCAATTGAGAGAAATGATTCAGACAAATGTTGACCTAATAATTAGAAAAGTTGCTCAACTTGGCCATTTGAGCTCGAATCCGGCCGTCACAACGCAGTTCATTCTGGACTGCATCAGTTCCGCCGTCAATCCAAGGAATCTTGCCAAGACTGACATGAATTATCTCCCATGGTTCTAGACATAAAAGTTGTACGTAAGATTAGAATTTTAGATAATTGTATAATGACTTTTCGAATTTTGATATCGGGTTGGAAGACTGTTTAACACCGTTCTTTACCCAAACCCCATAGGATCCCATTGAGTTAGCCATAATGATATCAGTGAACAGTCGGTCTCCGACCACAGCAACCTCTGAGGGAGAGTCAACTATCTTATTACTAACAAAATACTGCATAATCTCCGCTTGACACCCTGGCTTTTTCACCGTGTGCCTAAGTACAGGAACTCCCGTTATGCTCTCTAATTTTCTAGCCTGCTCATAGTCCTTGTCGTCACTAGATCCCGCAGTATTACTCACTATCAAGAGTCTCTTTCCCGGATAGTGCTTCTTCAAGGTTTCCCACTTCTCAAGATACTCAGGCCACACTTCTTCACCTTTGGGATAGGCAAAGCAGTTATCCTTGTCCAGAACTACAGCCTTGATGTTGCTACCGATGGGCACCGGCAGATCATTGAAAGTCGGAATGGATTGATGTGGCATACAAAGTCTTGGATTCCATATTAGGCGAAAAACGTTTAGAGTGCCACTAATGTTGATCGACATCAAGAGAGGCAGACACCTTTGGAAGATAAAACTCGTTCTGTTATTGTTACCTTTGATGAGCATCGCACATCAAGAACTTTTAAAGCTCTGTTTACCCGCCTTGTTGACCTCAGTACTTGAACTAGCTAAGACGACGGGAGATATAGCCTTCTTAGACTCTGTAGTCCCTTTATTAGATCTGGAAGACTGTTCAGGACGTTCTTCAGCTGGGTTGCTCCTGTAAAACACCAACTGTAGCACAAGGAAACCCAACAGCGAGCTTAAAATGAGTCTTAACAAGCCGTAATTCTCTGTAATGAATTGAGAGTCAAATAACGAAACATAAGCAGGTTCAGTCTTCTGAAACTTTGGTCGTGGCTTGTTGAATTCGGGAGGGATCCCAAGATCATGGTTGTTCTTTTCTATTTCGTTCAGCTTGGAGGGGTCGCGGAAGATTTCCGGAAAGATTGGCGAGTTATCCACAGGTGCACCGTAGGTGACAGGCTCCCCTGGCTCTAGAGCAGTGTATAATACTGTTTGAGCAGGTGATGGGATCTGGGCTAGTACTGACCTCAAAAATTTGTCATGTTTGGCAATGACCTGACTGCGAAGTTCCTTATCCTCGGGCAACTTTGGATAGTCGATCCGTATGACTCTCGTGGCAGTATCGATGTAGGGCTCAAAACTGTCTGTATTGTTGCCATCGAGACTAATGAACTTGTCGATATTGCATTTTTCACTTGCGTAATCCATCAGTTCTTCAAAGGTGTCATTTGAAGGTACCTCAATTCTGCCTAAATCAAGGGCGGTAGAAGAAGAATATATGTAGGTCTGGAGGCTGATGAACTCTTTCTTATAAATGGAGAAGTCTTGCTTTCTCAAACCAGGTTGATTAACGAACACGTACGCGTTGGAATTGCAATGATCCACTAATTCCTTCGCTATCGAAGAGAAGTTCCCAAGAGGAACGATATCAGCTGCATCAAATTCTGTTCGATATTTGATAATACCAGAAGAGCTAACTCAATAAGTTAGTACCGAGCAACATACAACAAACGATGAGTAAAAGTTTCACTTACAGTTTATAGGAAAACAGGATAGCTGGAACAGAGGTTCTTGTTGCAGAGGCAATCGTAATGCCCAGAAGCAATTCGACCAATATTGTGATTAAAAGCATGATTTGGGAACTTTACTGCAATCAAGAAGTTCGACAGGTAGTGAATCGTAGTCAAATAAGCCAAGTTAGTGTTCATATCTGAGCATCCGTCAACGGTGACGGTCGGTACCACTTAGCTGACGATACCATACTTATACAATGCTTCTCGTATTTACAGCGCTAGTCTAGTTGGCCTCTTGGCTGAGCTTGTTGGCCAAATTTTCCACTAAATCGACAACTTCTAGCAGTGACTTTTCACTACTTTCTGTACAATTATCAGGGTCCGTAAATTCACTACTTTCCTCGAGGAACAGTACATCATCGTTCATTTGTGCTGATGGGTTATCTATCTCGTCCAACAATGATGCGTTAAATGACTTCGGGAACTCCCAGCCGTTGTCCCTTACTGCCTTTATTAACAGGGAATGCTTGACTTCAAATCCTGCGGACAAGATTCTGTCGTACCACGATTTTGCCTCAGCTAGATTGTTAAATCTCAAGTATCGGAGCACCATTGCAATACAAAACTTGAGGCAAACCGGGATGCCATTTGCTTGCATGATTCCAAGTAGCTCTGATATATCCGCTTGCGAGATGTGGTTATTCTTATAGACAACCACGGAGAAGGGACATATGTTGGAAGTTACTCTTACTTTGGACGCAAAGCTGTGCGAGTAAAAGTCCTTGAGAACTTCATATGCCAGTTTTGAGTTTTTAAGTTCCGAGCGGATGTTCTGAAGGAAAACTGAAAGAATACCTGTATCATGTTTCGCACTCTTGAATTTTTGCAGCAGCAATGCATTCGTGTAGTTTTTGTACAATCCCAGTATGAGATGTTGATACTCTTCACGACCCATTGTCTTGGCATTTGTAAATAAAACCACCCTGTAGAGCTCCGTCAAAACTGCATGTGAGGGAATGTCATCAATTTGTAGAGACTTCGGGGATAATTGCTCGTTGTTTTGTGTCTCCGCTTGTAATACAGTCTTGGGCAGCACTTGGGCACTTTGATGGTAAACAGCTCCCCAAATCCCGAGCTCGTTGAAGAAGTCGGCAGTTTGTTGGGTGTTAAATGCTGAGAGAAGGTACTGGCACGTCATTTTAGGATCGTTAAAAGATCTTAAAGAGGATATGAGCTCTACTGTGACATGCTCATTGAACTTTCGACTCTCTCCGACGCATAGTCGTTGCAATACAGATACGAAGCGGAAAACCTCCTCCTGGAGACCTTTACATCTTAATAGTTTTAAGGTGAAATTCAGAGGTTGACGCAGCAGCCTGAATGCTTCATTGGGGTCATTTAGCAGTCCAACCCGTCGCATGTGCTCCAATTGTATGGCAAAGGTTTGCAGAAACATCTGCGCATTACCTGTCTTAGAAAGGTAATATAAAAGAGTTTTGCTGAAATGGACAAACACTAGTCTGTTGGACTTGGATGAGTTCGGTGTGGACTTCAGCGATTCCATCTTGTGCAACAAAGCTGCAAGGTATATTTTAATATACCTGAAATCATTACGGCTTAATATCTTGTCAACCAGGATGATCATACTGCTGAAACTGTAAAGTTTGCTGAACTTGTTGTTGAATGTCGCCCGGTGCGACTCGTTATGCAAAAATATCTGAAAAGTCGCTAACTGTAGCTCCATCTCAGAACCTTGCATCAACCTCTTAGTAAAGTTCCAAAGGTGCGGACATGTAGACAGATGCACGTCATTCTTGATCAAAAAATAGTAGTGATTGAACGTCTCTGATCGCGGGAGGTTATCCCAAAACCACTTGTGGACATCATCGGTCACCATAAACCCATTCTTCAAGCTGGCCTCCGGGTAAAGATCATGTTGAAAGGAGATTACACGGTAAAGCATATCTTTCTTAGCTTCCGCGGACAAGTCCTTCCTGGCTATGACTGTTCGGAGGGCCTTTATGAAGGACAGATATTGTTTAGGACCAATTTTGCGGTACATTGACATCTCAAAAATCAAGGGATCATGTACAATAGCTTTTACCCGTAAATTTACTGCGTTGAAAGACGACTTATACTTTCTCATAAGCTTGTTTCTTACTTTCCTCATATCATGGCCGCTTTTAAGTCCATCGATCAAACAACCAAGCTCGGAGGCCCGTTGAGACCCAGATTTGCATAGATCTCGAGCAGAAGAACGCCCAATAATCTGAAAAACATCTTCCAGCTGGGGAGCTGGAAGATCGCCAGCTGGAAGATCGCCTGTTCTCCGTCCCTGGGCAATTCCACTTGCTTTTCTAAATTGCATTTTTTGCAGGACAATTCTGAACCTCAGCATTTCTGAAAGCCTTGTTCTATTGGCTTCATCAGTGCTATATACACCTTGTTAAACGAACTCAATTGCCACAACTTCTTGTCCAAAGGACACTATTCCATCTCATCAACTAGTGAAATTTCATCACTTCCTGGAACAGCGCGCATAGTAAAGTTTAGAGAGGGACAAAGTTTGACACATTCACCTTAGTAAGGCGAATCTGACCAGCTCTAGGCGGGTTATTCGGGAGGATCAATTGTTCCAGCTCAGCAGAACCTTGAAGTTTTCAGATCTCCTTGTTTGATAAGAAAAGTCACCTTTGGAACGCACACTACTATGAGGAAAACAAGTGGGACAGAGGTTGGGAGCGCATCGGCTTCCGACAGGACAGAACAAGATGTTGGGTCTATTTTCAAGAGGACTGAGATCATTGGTCGTGGTAAGTTCGGGGTAGTTTATAAGGGATACCATACTAGAACAAAGCAGGTGTTCGCGATAAAAGTACTGAATCTGGACTCTGATGAGGATGAGGTCGAGGATGTTCAAAGGGAAGTACAGTTTCTGGCGTCTATGAAACAGGTGCCTAACATTACCCAGTACTATGGTTCGTACCTGAAAGATACTACTCTCTGGATCATCATTGAGTATTGTGCAGGAGGATCTTTGCGCACGTTACTACGTCCCGGAAAGATCGATGAGAAGTACATCGGGGTGATTATGAGAGAGCTGCTAATTGCACTAAAGTTTATTCATAAGGACAACGTAATCCATCGCGACCTGAAAGCCGCAAACGTTCTGATTACAAATGATGGACAAGTAAAACTCTGTGATTTTGGGGTAGCAGCGCAGTTGAGTCAGTCAAACTCTAGAAGACACACCATGGCAGGTACACCATACTGGATGGCACCAGAAGTGATTATGGAGGGCGTTTATTATGATACAAAAGTTGATATATGGTCGTTGGGTATAACAACATTTGAAGCAGCTACTGGAAATCCACCCTACTGTGAAGTTGAGGCCCTACGAGCGATGCAACTCATCACTAAATCAAAGCCTCCGAGATTAGAGGGCAGGTCCTACTCGCCACTTCTCAAGGAGTTTATTGCATTATGTCTTGATGAAGATCCCAAGGAGAGGCTCTCCGCTGAGGAGCTTCTGAAGACCAAGTTCATCAAGGCCCACAAAGCAACTCCTACTACCCTTTTAAAGCAGCTGATATCGAGGTACTTGCTTTTCAGAGATAACAACAAGTCTGCTAGAGAGAGTCTGTTCCTCGCTGATGACTACCAGAAAGATGATGAAAATAAGGCCAAAAAGGATGAGCAGTCCAGCGAAAAACCTTCTAATGAAAGTAAGGACGTTGAAGTCGACGTCAAGTGGGACTTCGATTCTCTGCGATCCTCTGATTACATTATGGAGAATGAAATAGACGTGGAGGAAATACCGGAGGGCAGTAATAATGATTGGAGCAATGCGCAGCAGAATGGGTACAACTACGCTTACCCAGAAGAGGAACAGTTCTATTGCTACCCCACGAGTCATGACGGTAAAGTATATCAAGGAACCACGATGGGTAAGACGCAACAGGGCACTATGGTTCAGAACACGACTCTAAATGCCCCTCCTTCGCGTACTGGTGCTACAGGTAATTTCACGAGTAAGTTAGGGAAAAGCGTTCGGACTAACCCCACTGTCAACACCGGAACACATAATAACTCTACAGGAACATGCAAGAAATCCGAAGCAAGAGTACCGAAAAAGCTCCTAGAACTCTTCGACACCAACGAAGTGATTAATGAAGAGGAGTTCACTGATGCAGAATTGCCAAGGATCAACCGTAACCTATCACACGTGCATGTGGGCACTAAACCAGAGGACTCAATAAGCCAAACCACCGCGGAGGCTAACAGCAAACGACCACCAGTCAGCATGCTCAATAATGGTGCATTCCATAGCCAAAGCACGCCGGCCCTGCCAGTACTTCAAACCAAGTTTAACAAATCAGTAAAAGGGCCGCCTACCGCCGTAACTACAGCTCCGACGCCTATTGAAATAGAAATTCCAGAAGAGTTGCCAACGAACGCACTACCGACGCCGTCGAGTATGGATCCTGGCCAGAACATGCCAACAAAGCCTCGGTCTTCGACCGTATCAACGCCTGGCCCAAATCCGTACCAAATGGCTCCCGGCATATCTAGAAGGCTCACGGTGGGAACCGCCGCTGGGACGGCCGTCATGGGAAGGCTAGGGGAAGAACCAAGCAAAAACACTCCGACTTCTAACTTTGATTCTGCGGTACCCCCTGCTGTTAAGCTTCCTTTGCCAACACCGTCGCCTCATAAGTTATATGGTAATCACTTAAGTTCACCAACAAAAAGGCATGGGAGCTCGCCCACAAGCAGCGCCCCACCACCTATGATGAAAGCCATGGGCAATCATGGGGATAATAAAGAGCCATTTTTACAGCCTTTAAACACCACAACGCATTCTAATAATGAGCCTGCTAATACAGGATCGGATAAAGAGACGAGCAGAGTGAATAGAGATTTCAAGAGGAACAACCCGAATTTGAAACTTCAAATGCCGTTGCCGACAACTGTAGTTCCACACAAAATTCTAGACGCCACGTCAGCCTCCGCAGCAAACAACGGTGTAGCCCCAGAACTAATCAACCAATTCGGATTCAACACCAGCAGCGCGTCCAATATCCCGGTGTCGATGACTCCCATCAATGAAAAGCATATAGACTGGGGAAACAAACCGAAGAGGGTCCAAAGTATCTCGAACAGGAAAAACTCCCAAACAGTTGACGGCATACCTTCTACTTTAGCCTCAGGACTGCCAAGCAATCCAAATGGCGGTCAGGGTCCCAATTCCACTAATCAGGGGCTGCTTAGTAGCAGTAGCGTCAACATTGCATCTATGTTTTCCAACGCCAGCAACAGTTCAAGCAACATTGCTCCGGCCTCAATTTCTCAGCCCACGCTTGTAGGCGTTCCTCTGTCCGTTAACACCAATACCACTGCGACGAACGTCAATTCAAATGCCAACACGGGCAATCCTGTTGTGGCCAATGCTACACCGAATGCTCTGATGAAGCCCCCACCAGCAGCCCTGAACATGGACATTTTTCTCGATCCAGATGCTGGCGCATTGGACTCCCGTCAGTGGACGGACAAGAAACCTCGTGTACTTCAGGAACTTGAAGCGCTCCTGCAGATGTTCGAAGACGGATTACCTGTAATAGAAAGCGCTTTGAGGAAGCAGCTAAACTCTGACGGCCTACCGACCGCTGAACATTAATTGTCGTGACCTCTTCATTTTTACGTAAATCAAGATTAATTGCATAACCACGAACCGCTATTCTTTCGCACAAAAAAGCATATTACATGAAAAATTATGGGCTATCGAATGCTCCAATCGTAGAGGTATCTTGAGTACCCCAAGATGGCTTTGATTTAAATACGAGCTGAACAGCCTTTGTCATCGATTTTTTGTTTCGCTTCTAGATAAAAAATTAAGTAAGGAATGAAAATAGGTTTTCCTTGGCATAATATAACGTAACCTCCATAACTCCCAACCAGTAGTGGTTTTCCGAAACGCTGGGACATTGGCGGTATCTTTAGGAGCGTACGTGGTATTTAAGGTCGCGGAAAGCCTTGGAATCTTTCAATTTGGTTTTAGGTAGATAGTCGTTCGTTCGTTTACATTCTCCAAGGCATTGGTCCCATTGCAGCCTTTATATTAAGAAATACAATGTGTTCAACACCGAGATTAGATACTCTGAGAGAGGAGGACAGTCCTCTAGGGCTTCAGAGTAAGAATGTGGGAGGAAGCAGCTCCGATGCAAGAGAAATCAGTCCTGGTGCTGAGTTATTCAGGTCTAATCGTGTAGTTTCGCCATATTGTAATGGCAATACTGTGACTACAAAGTCAAGAAATGGTAGTATATCAAGCAACAGTGTCAGCACCAACAGCAAGACAGTTGGATTGGGACTCGCGAGACGGCCGAGCGATAACTTGTTGCTCAATATGACAGCACTGGATGATACGGGAAAGACTAGCGAAGATACAATACCGTTTAATTACGGGTGCGGTCTACTGCCTCCAAGAAAGCATTTCGTCGCCAGAAGCGGGAAATCTGACAGACCAATATCCAATGATTCCATCGCGACAAGGACCACCGAACTCTTCTCGTCAAACTCTTCAGACGTAAATTCCCGCTCTTCGTCCATCGAGAACGAAAATGGAAAGGATGGTGAAAGCAGGTCGAGCAAAGAGGACAGTGGCGCTGATGATGATTCCGTACTGGAAATGTCCTCCCGAAATAACTCGTCTGCCCACAGTCATGGCGACGAAACTATTCGTTCGGCTAAAACTCTGACCAAAGATTCTACTACAGCGCAAAGAACCCGGTATTTCTTCAGTAATGGCAGCAAAGCTCAGTCGCAGCTTTCGTTCCCAGGGACAGCCAGTTTGGCAACTTCGCCCGCGAGTACGCTGGATACCAGCACTTTGCCGCAGCCCACCTTGCCCACTGCTTCGCCACTTTATCAGCATGCTAACAGCACTTCAGCAATTTTGCCCAATAAGACTCGATTAACTCCTTCACAGAGGTATCGCTTGCGTAAAGCTCAAAATGAGACCGCATTGAGAAAATCGATTAGGTCTAAGGAAAAGTTCTACGACGAACAAGAAAAGAATACGGAGCTGCAAAATGATCTTGAAAATCTGGCAATTTGGAACATTCCGATAGCGACAGCGTCCACCAGCACCTTCTTGAGCTCATCGCAACTGAACCTTGGCAAATATGAGAGCAACCGACCACATGAAAAGAGATCGAGCCACCATAACACTATTACCAGTGAGCTTCCGTTCCTTGATTCATACGATATGCCGACATCCCCGATCCCTGGCGTCAACAGAACGACTGATTTCCAGTACATGCAGCAGACATCTAAGAATCTGACCTCTGTTTACAAACAGTCCTCCAGCAGGCTCTCTGAAAGCAAGCTGTCCGAACGCACTGCTTCTGCAGATTTTCTACCGATAGAGTTCAAGAATGCTAGTGATCTTGGTCTAGAAGATTTGAAGCTTGTATCTGAGGACAAATTGGAAATCACTAGTCACTCAAGGCCAAGTTGGCTACCACCCAAAGACCCCGAAGAGAGACGACTGCATGATGTGCAGATATCGAAGAGTACTAGTATGGCCTCAATTGATCAACTTGACAGGAACAAGGAACGTGAAGAGAGGCACATAAAGAATGAGACGAACAAGCAGAAATACGTGCTGCTTTTGGAGCGAGACATCACTAGGAATTCCTCACTACAAGAATTGAAGAAGCTTATCTGGGAGACGGCTTTTACGGACGAAACCAGGTATCACGCATACGATGAGCTGCTGCAAAGTAATGCTAGGCTAGTGACGGACAAATACGTTGAACGATTTGACGATCTATTTAAACTGCTCAATGGGATGGATTTCCCCCGCAACAAGGAAGCTGAGATTGAAGAGCTCATCAACATGGGGATACGACGCAAAGCAGCTGGCAAAGAAAAAATATCGAAAGATCTATCTCTGATGCTGAAGCTAAAATCCATTTCGCGGCAAGGATTAGTGCCTGGTGATGAGCTTCTTTTTCATCATTTTCTCCTAAGCAAGTCCTTCTCTTCTTTGGAGCAAGTGTGGGAGACTGTAAACCTTGTCCAGATGACCTGCTTCAACGACCTCTGCAAAGAAAAGTTTAATGCAAGAGTATTGAACTCGCGCGGTGTTGTCGCTCACTACCTGCTTCGAGGAGATGACTTCAAGAAAGAATTCAACGCTACTTGTCTTAATTCGACGACTTGGTGGAATGTCATGGAAAGGATAGATCATTCCCTATTCATGTGGATCGTGGATATCATTGTCGTTTCCAATAGCCAGTGTTTCAAAAAGTATCCCGTTAACAAAGAGGCGTTTGCCGATAAGCATTGGGAGCAGTACAGAGCAAAGCATGTTGTAGTCAACTACAAGATTCTTGCGTCTCTTGTTCTAGACGTACTCCTCAACTACCATTTTGGTTTTGATGACCTCAAGAGCCTTTCAAGTCTGAATGATCCAAACTTCTGCATACCGATGCCCATGGACTATCTCATAGATACGGAGTCTGTGAACTTCATGTTCATACGCAAATGGCTGCATTATTACAAGAAATTTTAGTGTCACCCTATGTATTACCACAATTCTAATATATTCGATCCTACGCTCGAGTTCTGACATCTTCCTCGACCTTGTTATCTTATCGCTGGTTAGACACATCGAAGCTTTTTCGAGATCAGATAGAAAAAATGGCTTGATGGCCTTGCAATATTCTTATTTGTGAAGGCTTCCCTATCAGACCTGCATTCACTCGTTAAACATCCACGATGTCCTGCCAAAACTCTATATGGCCCATTGTATCTAGTGTCAGTGGTTCGGTGTCGTTCCTTACTTCCTTCATATCGCTGTTCCCTCAGATCATCGAGACGTTTCGCGATAAGACCGTGGAAGGTCTTTCACCGTATTTTCTGTTGGCGTGGCTTGCTGGTGATATCACCACATTGAGTGGAGCAATTCTTACCAAGCAGCTCAAATTCCAGGTTATAATGGCAGCGTATTTCCTGGCAAACGACCTCTTCGTCTGCGGACAATACTACTACTACGGAGTCCTGCACGAGAACAAGTTAGCAACCACAGGACATGAATCAAAGCCTCGAATTGGGTCCGAAAGTGAGGCTGGGGCCACCAGCGGTCGGACCACTAGAAGTTCGCTAGCCGGAAGTGCCCTCGCTATTGCCAGCACCCTCAGCACCGCAGAAGCACTTCCAATTAGGTCAATGATAATAACAGGCGCACACGTCAAGTCAGCTGAGATAGCTCCACCGCCAGGGAAGGGCTCGGACTCTCATCTAGGGAGAGCCCTTTCGTGGGCTGGTGCAACCTTCTACGTCGGCGCACGTATACCGCAATTGTGGAAGAATCATAAGAGACAATCCACCGATGGTATTGCGCCATTCCTGTTCATTACAACCCTCCTGGGTAATTTTACCTACAATCTGAATGTTTTGACAAGTTGCGAGTTTATCGCTAGTCCCGATCGTGAAAGCTTCCTATTGAACGCTCTTCCGTTCCTGCTAGGAAACTCCCTGACGATTCTACTCGATCTGATCTACTTTTACCAGCACTATTTCCTCTATGCCGCAGACATGAGGCTCAGGGCTCTCGAGTGCCAACAAGCTCAAGAATTACGTTCAGAAGTGACAGAGCAAAGTCCTCTTGTGCCTCCACATTAAGTTTTATGAGACCTCTTTGAGCCATTGAGGGTCCACTAGTCGGAATTGGCCAACGTAGCAGGCCTTTCTAGAATGATCGGTTGCAGTTCGCTTTTGTCAACGTTCCGATAGGGGATGACACGCAGCTTGCTTACACGATCGATATATAAACGCATTAATGAGCCACTAAGCTCCCTCTTATTTGTAATCCTCGAGTAGAAAGAATCCATAAGACGGTAGAAGATGTCTAGAGTTGTTACTTTGAACAATGGTACCAAAATGCCCCTAGTGGGCTTGGGGTGCTGGAAGATCCCCAATGAAGTTTGCGCCAACCAGGTCTACGAGGCAATTAAACTTGGTTACAGGCTGTTCGATGGTGCTGAGGACTACGGGAACGAGAAGGAAGTCGGTGAAGGAATTCACAGGGCCATCAAAGAGGGCATTGTTAAACGTGAGGATCTGTACGTGGTTTCGAAGCTATGGAACAGTTTTCATCATCCAAAGAACGTGAGGGCTGCCTTGCAGAGGACCTTGGATGACCTAAAGTTGGACTATTTGGACTTGTTTTACATCCATTTCCCAATCGCTCAGAAGTTTGTTCCTTTCGAAGAGAAGTACCCTCCAGGATTGTACACCAGTGCTGAGGACGAGAAGGCCGGCTACCTATCGGAAGAAAATGTGCCCATCATCGACACCTACCGTGCATTGGAGGAACTGGTCGACGAGCGTCTGATCAAGTCCATCGGTATCTCCAATTTCTCTGGCTCGATCATTATGGACTTGCTGCGTGGATGCAGGATCAAGCCTGTGGCTCTACAGATCGAGCACCATCCTTACCTGACCCAGGAAAGGCTGGTCCGTTACGTACAACAGCAAGGTCTGCAGGTGGTGGCATACTCCTCTTTCGGTCCACAATCTTTCATCGAGATGGGAAGCGATCTCGCCAAGACCACACCACCACTGTTCGAAAACCCCAAGATCGTGGAAATTGCCAAGAGACACGGCAGCGATATCTCGCCCTCCGAAGTGTTACTAAGATGGGCCACCCAGAACGGTGTAGCAGTGATTCCAAAGTCTTCCAAGAAGGAAAGACTGTACGATAACTTGCACATCGATGACAAGCTAACGTTAACGGACCAGGAGCTAAAGGAGATATCCGCTCTCAACAAGAACATTAGATTCAATGACCCATACACTTGGTGCGAGAAGAATCCATTCCCAATCTTCGACTAGAGAGGCTGCTTAACTAAGTATGATCAAATGTCTTTATACGATTACATACGTTGTTAGTTGAAGACCTAGATGACGACCACACCGCAAGAAGAGGCCGGTGGGATGTCGCATCTGAGTCGTAAGGTCGACGTGCTGAGTCCAGAACCCATCAAGCTTGTGGACGATGAGCAGTCGAATCGAGAAAGCGGTTTAAGCGAGGCAGAGGACGCTCTGAACCAAAATTTCACTTTCTTAAGGGCCCACGTCACCGATTGCACAGTTGTGAACGGCGAAAACGGCTGCAAGTTTGCAGTTTGGAAAGTTTCCCTTGTCCTGCAGTCTTTAGATCACAACAACGCCTACCGTCCCTGTATCGATGTCTATAAGAGGTACTCTGATTTTTACCGATTTAGAGAAGCACTAGTACGACAATGTAAGGAAGCACACCTACGTGCCGTTGACATCCCGCAGCTACCTCCCAGAGTGAAGTGGTATGAGACCTGGAGATACCAGGAGGTCAACCTAGACAAAAGATGGCTAGCCAAGAGGCGACAGGGACTGGATTATTTCATGAACAAGGTGCTATTGAACAGTACAATACTTTCGACCGCCAGAGATCTCATAATCAAGTTTCTCGAGGAAACCGCCCTCCCGAAATCCAGCTAAGTACTCATTGGCAGCTCAGCTATTATGAGTAATCTGTAACAGAGCTTTTCTTACTAAGTAGGCCTTTACTTGGCTCGACTTTTTCTTCATTTTGTAAGCGGGATTGGAAAATGGATGAGAGGCTGGAACTGTTGAACGAGTACAGGAAACTATATAAGTGAAAGGTTATTACAGGCCAGTTTATGCCCTTTCTCAGATCTGTTGGTGCAAGAACAATAAGAACATTCAGTAATAACGTAAAAGCTATGACAGCAAACCATAAGAGAGTGACTATTATCGGGTCCGGACCTGCAGCTCACACAGCAGCCATCTATTTGGCAAGAGCAGAGGTAAAACCAACGTTGTATGAAGGTATGTTTGCCAACGGTGTTGCTGCTGGTGGCCAATTGACTACTACGACCGAAATCGAGAATTTCCCTGGGTTCCCAGAAGGTTTGACTGGTAGCGAGCTTATGGAGAGGATGAAACAGCAGTCCGAAAGATTCGGGACCGAAATCATAACCGAGACTGTCTCTAAGGTTGACCTTTCTTCCAGGCCTTTCAAATTCTGGACAGAGTTCAATGAGGATGCGGACCCTATCACCACTGATGCTATCATCCTGGCTACCGGTGCCTCTGCTAAGAGAATGAATCTGCCCGGAGAGGAAACTTACTGGCAACAGGGTATCTCGGCATGTGCCGTCTGTGATGGTGCTGTACCAATTTTTAGAAATAAGCCTTTGGCTGTCATCGGTGGTGGTGACTCTGCCTGTGAGGAGGCCGGTTTCCTGACCAAGTACGGTTCTAAAGTGTACATGCTGGTGAGAAAGGACCATCTACGTGCCTCCACAATCATGCAGAGACGTGTCGAGAAGAATGACAAGATTGAAATTCTGTTCAACCACGTTGCTTTGGAGGCCAAGGGTGATGGTAAGTTGCTAAACTCTCTAAGAATCAAGAACGTCAAGACCAATGAGGAAAAGGATTTACAGGTTAACGGGTTGTTCTACGCCATCGGTCACACCCCGGCAACCAAGATTGTTCAAGGACAAATTGCTACAGATGCCGCTGGTTACATCGAAACTACCAAGGGTTCCTCAGAGACTTCTGTTCCAGGGTTCTTTGCCGCAGGAGACGTGCAAGACTCCAGGTACAGACAAGCCATTACCAGCGCGGGCAGCGGTTGTATGGCTGCGCTGGATGCTGAGAGATACTTGTCATCTCTAGAGTAGAATACATACATGCTCAGATAGAATATGTATTTGACAAAATAGTAACTTTTAGTTTTTCGTACTTAGCGTTTCTTCAACTGTAAACTCTTCACCTGTTCATCGAGTCTCTTGACTTTGTTCTGTATCTCTTCTAAGTCACCATTAAGTCTAATTCTCTCATTAACGATATTTTGCTCCCATTGCCTGAACCTCTGCTCCTCCGCCTTGACTTGATCTGTAAAGTATTTCTTCAAAGCGTTCTCCTCATCCTTGTACTTTGGATTGTGGGATAATTTCCTAGCAGGCGCTCTCAATGGCACCGTAGACGACTCATCGGTACCATGCGAGTTCCCTTCTAGTCTCAACCTTCTGTAGGTCTCGTAATGCAATTCCTGGGTAGTCAAGATCAGATCTAGCAGGTTGGTTCTCAACAGTAAACTTCTCAGCTTACGGAAGTCACAGTGGCTATCGTTCTCAACCTCGACCACACCCCATGGGTATCTCCTGCCAATGACCTGTTTACCTTGGGCGTTTTCGAACTTTTTCTCTGAGCCGATGATTGCGAATGGCATCGACTCGATTAGTTGTCTGGCGTGTTCCATAGCAGCGAGATCCTGCTTTGAGTTGGCGTCTGATTCCCTTTCCCTCTCGAGTGGTGGTGTGAAAATACGTATCTCTTGCGCTTCTATAACTTGTCTGATCCTCAACTTGAATGCCGTCAATTCTTTTGCGGTTAGAGTGTCAGACTTTGCAATCACTGGAATCAAATTTGCCCTCGTGGAAATGCGCTTCATGGTCTCGATATCCAACGGTTTCAAACCGTGGCCGGTAGGCCGAATGAAATACAGCACGGCATGCACTCTTAGATCGAACTTCACATCACGGTAAGGCTGTTGTTCCTGACGCATGTAGCTATCGTGCTGATCATCGATGAAATCGATGATTGGTTGCCATGATTTGTTGTTGTTGACATTGTCACCAAACCCTGGCGTGTCGATCACGTTAACGCGTAGCGTGAAGTTCTTCTCCTCGAGAAGCGCACGAATAATATCAATTTCCACTGTCCTCTTGATGGGCAGATGACGACGTTGTTGGGGGTCAGAGTGCTTCAAAGTGGTCTGAAATAATGTGTTTATAAAAGTCGTCTTACCAAGACCACTTTCACCACATACCATCATCGTGAAGTTACCACCTCTCTCGCTGACGATCTTGTATCTCTGATTGGGCAAACTGGCGATCCCAATTGTTTGCAAACCGCTCGCCACTGGGGCGGTCATAGATTCGGCTTCCACTGTCATTGGCACTCTACACCGGTTTCAAGATCCCTGTGATCTTAACTAAACCACTATCCAGCCCATTTTTGGCGTTCTATCCACCTGAAACTGATTCAGTGCTGTTCACTTGCCCTCGGAATCTGATATCATATCATACGTATTGTGGAGGGTAAGGATTATCTCGGCGGCTAATTCGTCCTGGTCTCATCGCTGAGGTGGTATTTTCATCGGTCTCTCCATCATCACCAGCATCTCATTACAGCAAGCTTCCTTCACCTTTAACCTTGTCTCTGTTTTCCTAAAAGTGGTGTGTAGGGAAGAGAAAGGATCAGAGGAGCCGCCGATCGATTTAAGTACCGAGGATCACACACCATGAGCAGAGCCGCGCAGGTAAAGGATGGTGATATTGGACGAGCTAAGAATCTATCTTCGAACACGATGGTGGAGGAACGCTGCTGATCCGGCTAATGACCTTTCCCGCTGGTCGTTTGTCTCTGTCAGATACATTCGCGATGCATACAAAAGGAGAACGCTTGAATAAAGGGACTGCACGGAATGAAAAGAGAGGAGGATTACATACAGATCCGAAGGAGATACGAGGGAGTTGATGCTCTGGAAACTGTTATGAAGTGTCAATGCTATTAGTGCTTATCACGTGATCTGGTGGTTATATGGTATGCCTATAGAGCTTGCTGGATGAGTCAAAAGTAGTCATCAACATCAGTGTGGAAGAGGGATAAGAAGGTCTTGCAACATTCTAATATGACGGATTGCAACGTCTTGATAGGGTACACGAAGAAACTGGTGGCGAATCCACCTCAATTGACCCCACAAGACCTGCATCATGCTATCAATCTGATAATAACTCTTCTGTCACACGACGGAGATGACGAGTTGCAGAACTATGTCGCAGTATCGAGTTTTCTGACGTCGTTAAGAACCACGGGGCTCGATCACAAAGCGGAGTATATCGCAGAAGCTGCAAAAGCCGTGCTGGCCCATTCGGACACTGTCGATCTTTCCGAACATGTGAAACCTGGTGAAGTGGTACTTGACATCGTGGGCACTGGAGGAGACGGCCAGAACACCTTCAATGTTTCCACGTCTGCAGCTATAGTAGCAGCAGGGATCCCGGGCGTGAAAGTGTGTAAGCATGGCGGTAAAGCATCCACATCCAACAGCGGGGCGGGCGATCTAGTCGGTAAACTAGGATGTGACGTCTCCAAGATCAATCAAAGGACGGCTCCAGGGCTGTGGCATGAAGGTAACACGTTCCTTTTCCTGCTGGCGCCTTACTTTCACCACGGTATGAAGATTGTAGCGCGAATCAGAAAACTGCTGGGAATACCTACCATCTTCAACGTGCTGGGTCCGTTGATCCACCCTGTCAATCATGTCAATAAGCGGGTTCTAGGCGTCTACTCTGGAGCCCTGGCCCCAGAATATGCTCGTGCGGCCGCTCTGGTATACCCTAACAGTGAAACATATATTGTCTGGGGTCATGTCGGCCTCGATGAAGTGTCACCTATTGGTGGGACGACAGTTTGGCATATTGATCCGTCCAATCGTGACTCAATCGATACCTTCGAACTAAATGCAAGCATGTTCGACCTACAAGAGCACGAGCTGGCCGAATGCAAATCTTACGGACCAGCAGAAAATGCAAACATTTTGAAGGAAGAAATTTTGAAGGGCAAATACCGTCTAGGTGACAAGAACCCCATATATGACTATATTTTGCTGAATACGGCTGTGTTGTACTGTCTGAGCCAAGGGCACAAGGATTGGAAGCTTGGAGTCCAAAAGGCAGAAGAAAGTATCCATTCTGGCCAGGCAATGAAAGCTCTGGAGCATTTCCTATCAGATGTTGAAAAATTATAAGCTTGTTTACAGAGCCCGTTAATAAGATCTTGAAGCGCGTAGCACAAAAAGTTACATAGACGAAGTCAATCAAACAATCACGAAAGTCTTCAGCTTTGGAGAACCGTTAAGGAGTTCCCAATGAATGAGGCTGTCGATAAATCAGCTGGAGACTTAAAGGATCTAGAGTTCACTCCCATAGGATACTCAAGGGAGAAACAAACTGGCAAGCGAACTAAAGGTGTTGATGATCATGATCAAGGAATACCGAGGAGGAAGACCCGTCGAACGAGTATGAACGAGAGTTTTAACTCAACCAAGATGTTCAATGATGATTCACAATTTGATGTAACCATACCCCAGGTTGACTCCAGGAGGAAGAGCTTGATAGGCGATAAGAGAAATCTAATAGAAGAGCTGAAGGAGAACGCACCCACATCCAACCCTTTGAAAGAACAACAAGACCAATTGCATAGACTGAACACAGAAAATTATAATCTGAGGTTGAAATGTAATTCTTTACTGAAGTTTTTGAACAATGTTACTGACCAGGGTGAACTCAAAAAAAGCTTAGGTCTACTAGACGAGATTCAGGACTGGAAACAAAGATATGAAAGGGTCAACGATGAACTCGTGGCTTCAAGGCGCAAAAACGAAGAACTAGAGGAGCAATTTGCGCATGCGCAAGCTTCCACCACTCCTCCGCCGTCGGACGAGGAAATAAGAAAGTATGAGGAAAGGTACGTGAAGCTTCGCGATGAGTCAAAGGCGAGAGAGGAGCAACTGCAAATGAAAATTGATCTATTGAAATCAGATCTAACCAATCTTAATATTACGCTGGCCACTAAGGACAATGATCTGCAAGAAAAGACAGAGAAAATTCGAAGGCTTGGTGATCAATTGCATGAATTTGATCACAGAGGAAGTGCATCTCTAATGCAACTCGAGAAAAAACTCGAGACCAAGACGCAAGCAGCTCAAAGGTTGGAAGAAGAACTTGCCAAACATAAAACCTTACTGCAAGCTAAAGACGATGAAGTGAACAAATGCACACAGCGAATAAAAGAACTGGAAGCGAATATAATAAAGAACTCAAACCTCGAAAAGGATGTAGCCTCTCAGAAGAGGGCAATTGATGACAAGGACGATGAAATAAGAATGCTGTCGGGAGCCAATCAAAGGCTCAATGAAGAAATTCAACAGCTAAGGAGAGAACAACGGAACTATCAAAGTGCGTCGAAAGATGCTCAAGCAATAGAACGAGATCTCGCTGACCAAAAGAATGCGTTAGCAGTCACTAAGCAGAAACTAAGGGAGGCTGAAGAGTTATCTAAGACCCTCGAAAAGCAAATTATAGACAATACTACTAAAGCTTCAGAAAAGAACTCTTCAAGAGTCAAAGAGAAAGAAGCTGAGATTCAAAAGCTTCAGAATCAGTTGAGGGTATTAGAGGACTCACATAGATCAGAGTTACATGAATCACAAGAAAGCGATAAATACGAGAAGAAAAGATTATCCAGAGAGATTTCCCTGCTGAAGGAGGAAATCAAGGCAATCCAAGAATCAAACGACCGAGAACTGGAGGTGTGGAAGGCAAAGTGTGAGTTACTAAATAAAGAGAATGAAAGGCTGCTCAATCAAGAGATGGGTTCAATCGATGCAATCAAGAGAAAGCTGAATGATAAGCTAGCGGAAATTGAACGTCTGAACAAGCTTCTAGAACAATCAAGGGTCGAGAAATCAGAACTCAGCGATAGATCCAGCCAGCTGCAGGCCTCAAAGGAGCGATACAAGGAGGAGTTAAAGAAGGTCGTGTCCAAGTTCGAACACCTCTCGAAACAGTACATAAGACTACGCGAAACCAGAGGAGCAGACATCGGTGACGCCCAGGGCCCAAACACTCTGCGGGAGAAATACAACACCATGAAACAAAGATTACTCGATGAACTTAAACTGTTGCAAGAGGAAAATCTGTCCCTGGAAAGAAAACTACTAGAATCTCGCAGCAAAAACATAGAGAGCGGCAGTTTCCCACAGCGCTCCAATTCTAATTCGCAGGATCGAATAGACTACTATAAACTGAAATACCACGCTGAGGTAAAACAAAACGATGACCTAAGGACAATGAACGAATACCTAAATCGTGTTCTGCGCGCCATATCACAGCATGTCAGACTAGACTTACTCAAGTTCAAAAATGAAGTGGGCACCGAACTCCCGCCATACTTCACCTCGGATACATACTATCCTCTGAGCAATAACCTAGCTGCAGTGCATCGGCCCCGGTTCAAAACCTTGGCGCTGTTCGTCCAGGCTTGCGTGAGAATGAAGCAGACCGCCGTGAGGCGTCGTTGGGACGAACAAAGACTGCGCTATCTGCAGAGAAAGATGGCGCTCGAGGATGACCGCATTGGCTGGTAAGGGACACTATCGTTTGAGAGCATTATAATCCTGAATAATTTTCTGTAATCTGATTTTGAAAGTCTCGGATATCTGCGCGATCTGGTCGAGCATATCGAAGTAGTTTTCTAGTTCTTTGCATTTCTCCAGGACAGCATTAAATTGTCTAATGTTTTCCTCGATGACCCCTTCCACAATATTCTCTGTAATCAACTCATTGTGACGCTTGCATATCGCTGTCGTTTCCAACTGTATATTTATCACATAGTCACTGATCTTGAACAACAGGTAGTCATAATCCACACTTAACTTATCGATTCCCAATGGATCCTCATTACCGGTTGCCGTGTTCTCACCACTGGACATGAATTCCGGTTTGCTGTTCAAGTCTACTACAGTAACAACAAGGCTCAATGGCTTCCAGTTGGCCTTCAAGTCTTCCAGTTCACTTGATTGAAACTTTTATCATTATCATCTATAGGATCGCTAATAATCATAGCCTTTAGTGGAAAAGTTGAAAAAAGGAGACCATAAACACTATCAGAAGAGTTTAGAAAAGGTGAAGTAGATAGCTAAGAAGGTACTTTTAGTCTGAATTGTGGACATGTCTCAAGGCATATACCTTACAGATGCTCCAGTAAGGAGACCAGCCCCAGTTGGGAACCCATTGTTGAGGAAAGTGCAACGTGCGTGCAGGTTGTCTTTGCCAGAGCCAGATTTGGCATTGAACCTTGATGTGGCAGACTACATCAACGAGAAGCAAGGTCCTTGTCCTCGGGATGCAGTCATTGCAATTGTAAAGCTGATTAACAGTAGGGACACACACACAGCTGTTTTTGCATTGGCTCTGTTGGATGTGCTAGTGAAGAATTGTGGATACCCTTTGCACTTGCAGATCTCTCGTAAGGAGTTCTTAAATGAATTGGTTAAAAGGTTTCCTGAACATCCCCCTTTGCGTTACTCTAAGGTTCAAAGGCTTGTTCTCACAGCGATCGAGGAATGGTACCAGACCATCTGCAAACACGCGCCATACAAGGATGATCTGGGGTACATTAGAGATATGCATAGACTGCTCAAGTACAAAGGCTACGTCTTCCCTAAGATCAATGAGTCGGATCTGTCAGTCTTGAGGCCTAGCGACCATTTGAAGTCACCGAGCGAAATTCAGAAGGAACAAGAAGTTGCACAAGCAGCCAAGTTGGAGGAACTGATTAGACGTGGTAGGCCAGAGGACTTGAGAGAAGCTAACAAGTTGATGAAGGTTATGGCGGGATTCAAGCAGGATAACATCAACGAGGCCAAACAAACGATTAACAACGAGCTGAATAAGTTGAAGAGGAAAGCGGACTTGTTGAATGAGATGCTGAGCTCGTCTGAAACTCCGGACTTGCAAGATGACACGATTTCCTCACTGTACTCTAACTTGAAAGGCGCGCAACCAAAATTCCAAAAGATCATTGAGGAAGAGCACGACGATGATAATTTGGTTCAAGATTTACTGAAATTCAATGATACAGTGAACCAACTTTTGGCAAAGTATGATTTTTTGAAAGCCGGCGACTCTAGTTCTGCTGCTCAAATTCATCCTTCGAACATCGCAGCTTCACCTGAAGCCGCCGATTTTGGAGATTCTAGAGGCGCCTTGGCTAAGGAGATCAACTTGATTGATTTTGATGACGATAACGAAACTAGCTCATCATCCCCAGCTCCAGCTCAGTCAGGCTCAGGTGATGTTGTCGCAGATTTGCTGGGTGACTTGTCAGACTTGTCCGTATCTGGTGGCTCTAGTACTCAAAACTTCGGACTAGGTGGAAGCATCTCTTTGGGCGCTGCTCAGGCAACGACTCATGTCACCGATTCTTCGAACTTGGACTTCCTGGGTGGTTCCTCATCGACAGCTGCCACAGGTGCCACTACGAGTGCTTCGCACAATGCATCCAACAGTTTTGACTTACTAGGAGATTTTGGTGGTTCTTCTTTCATTGCTTCCCCAAATTCCACGGTGTTGGTCAATCAATCCAGTAAGCTCAAAATTGAATTTGAGGTTACGAGAGAGTCATCTTCAACCATCAGGGTAAAGACATATTTCTCCAATGTCTCTCCGACTTCTCTTTCAGATTTGGAATTTCTGGTTGCTGTTCCAAAGAGCTTGAGCCTGAGGTTAACACCCCAGTCAGGTAGCTTTCTAGGTGCAATGGCTAATAGGGCCATTAACCAGGAAGCCTGGATCGACAATGCCCTCGAGAACGCTTCCAAGCCCCTAAAAGTTAAGTGGAAGGCCACTTACAAGATCAATGGGGAACAAACTGATGAAACCGGAATCTTCACTCTTCCAAAGGTGTGAACTAAATTCAAGTCGGTTTCTTTTACTCGAATTCAGCGGAAAACAGCTTCTCCAGATACTGACACATGATGTTATATATATTTGTATATTGATAAGGTAGCTTCACAAGCGATTATTTAGTGTTGGCTGTTAGTCGTTAAAGTGTGCTTGCTGTATTTACATGCATTTACATAAAATCAAACATTCATTATGGGCGTAAAGTCTATGATGCAAAAAGTGAGCCCACCTCATTTGTGGAGGCGGTGCAAAATTTCCTGTGGGGTCGGCGAATCCACCTTGGGGTTTGGGGCTGAGTTGCTTGTGCCAAGCAGAGTGCTTGACATGCCTCGAGCAATTTGTTCTTGCTGTTCAGGAAGTTGGCCTAGCGCCGGCGCAGAGTGCGATTGTGTCTCCTTTCTTTGTAACTGCTGCTGTTGCTGTTGTTGTAGCTGCATCTTTCGCTGCTGCCCCGCTCGATAGTAACTTTGAGCAGCTCTCAACGCATTCTCCATTGAAAGTTCGGGTTTCTGAGCCAAAATCCTTCTTGAATAACTTTCGATGATTTCACGCTCTGTAAAGCGTTTCTGTGGAAACGCAGATTTTGGCTTTTGCTTGTCCGCTGAAGCTTTTGCAATCTGGCCTGAACTAGATATACCGCTAGCATTGGGACTGTGATCACCACCAGGTGCTGCCATCTTGAGACCAGGGCGGCCATGCGCCACGACAGGTGATGCCTGACTTGATTGCTGTAGTCTACTTTTAACATTGCGTCTCATTTGGATTTCCCTTCGTAAGGCTTCGTCTCTCTGTGCCTTCAATTGAGACATTTCAGCAGGAGTTGGGACTTTCATGTTTTTGCAATCAAGCGGCTTCCTCGGTTGAGTAGGATTAGGCCTTGGTGCATTCTCTCTCTTTTTAATACACTTTCTGATCGCTTCAAACATGCTAGCCCAACGTAATCTCCTGTGACCTCGCTGAATGGACTCTGGGCCAACTCCGAGCGGAGATATCCTTCTATTTTGCTTTTGCTGAAACTTGTGCGCCTCCATAAGCCATGCTTGGACGCTGTGGGCACGCGGCCCTTTAAGGTCACTGAAACTGAAACGTTCATTTAACTGTACGAACCTTTCAAAACACTGCCAAGGGGTCCTCCTTTCAATATTAGAAAAGTATGACATTGTGGGCCTACGCGTCATGTGGGCACTAATCAACTCCCAATTGTATGCGTAAGCATTGATGTTTTTTACTAACTCCTGGTCGTCCTCTGGTAACCATATCGTTGGGGTCCTATTTTGAAGATATCTTAGGGAAGGAGCTGATGGAGGCTTCAAATAGTGACTTCTTCTATTTCCGTAAAACATACCTCTTCTCTTACTCAGTTCGACTAAGGACTGCTCATCATCGATGATTTGCTTTTCAACCAACTTGTAAAAATGATCGTCCTCCAATGTCACTAATGACTTCGAGACAGGAACAAAAGGTAACTTTTCCTCATCGCTATCCGCCTGAAAGCCTGTGTATAGTGGAATTTCCTCGGCAATGGTCCTCACAGTGCTATTTAGTTCGTCAAAAGATAAGTGGAGTTTAAATGGTTGATTACCAGTTTCTTGTTTATACCTTGCGTACTCGCTGTAGCTGATCTCTGGTAGTTTGGGAGGTACAATTTCCTGAAAAGCATCTGGTCTCTCCCACAAAAGCTTCGTGTCAATCCCATCCGATCCATCCTCAACAGGAGCTTGTGACTTCTCAGTCTCTTCGATATTTGCCGGAAGCTCTTGATTTCCTTTTGTATCTTTTTCTTCAGTAAGGGACGCCTGTTCGTCTTCAATCTTCTTACAGTCCAGAGTGAGCTCCTCATTCTCATCTGTTCCCACGTTATCTGACGTTAACTGCTGATCATCTCTAGGTTTTGTCCCATTCGAAGCCAGCTCTTCGGCGTCTTCCTCCTTTTCATTATCGCGTGCATTGATTTTGGTCTCTTGCAACACATCATCACTTATCGCACTTTCCGCTGGAACATTCTTCGCTCGTTCTCCAAGCTCGCCAGCATTTGAAGTGCCTTCTCCTCCCTCCACCTTATCTCGAGTTGAAGTGGCACGCTGTTCATCAACCTTATGTATGTTATCACTGCCAGGGTGAACCTGCGCAGAACGGACTCCAGCTTCCTGCGTGCCACGAGACTCGTGAGATGTTAAACGTACGCAGCAAACTTTCCCATATGCCCAGTATTCCATTATAGCGTGAGCAATTGTGGTGCAAACTGCTACTTTGTATTTTTGGCCCTCTTTAAAATCGGCATGCATCCATTTTGCTTCTTCTATTAGTGTCCTATGATGCGATACCTCCTCTTGCCATGCGTCACAAAACTTCTTGGGCTGTCTAAGAGACCATAGCCCCAATCTTCGTAATTCCTCGATTCTGGAGCTCACCACTGTGATTCGGCCTTCACTGAGAGCGTTATTCATGATATCTGTGGTAAGTGCTTTGTGAGCCATCGGTATCAACTTGATCAGCGGCAAAGTCTGGACCATATACTTCAGTTCCGCCAGCGGCAAAGCCTGTGCGACTTTGGAGGGAGCTATCTCCTTCATCAGCAAAAACACCGATTCTTTACTATTTATATCGTTTTCGTTGAAATATTCGACCGATTCGGGGGCATGTCTGGAAGCCTCCTCCACCAAGTAATTGCTGTATCTCTTTGCTGGGCCCACTGGGGTAGGATCTGCTGTTGGAATTTCGATGTCGCGAAATGCCACCGGGGTATTAGAGTCTACGGGAGGAGGCGAGTGATAGATCGATGCGGACCGGTTGCTAACGATGTCATTCGTACTTGATACAGATTGTCGCATGGATGAGCTGGATGCAGAGTCCGCTTTGGTCTCCGTTTCAACATTCACTGTATCTCGTTCCACCTTGATTTTCTTACTTGAAGGTTCTTCAGCAGATTGCACGTCGGTCAAAGCTCTTTTCAATTCTGTCCTCACATCTTGAGAACCTTGGCGATCGGGGCTAGCTGCCGAACCCATAGTTCCGTCCCTTTTCCGGATCCCACTAAGAGCTCGCCTGGGCGGCAAGCCATTAACTTGGCTAGAAGTAACGGTACTGGGTGCAGAATTCGCAGACGCCGGCGAAGGTCCTACGTGCGAAAATTTCGGTAACGTGTTGCTGTCAAATCGTATTCCTTTGGTAATGTCGTTCTGCTGCAGAAAAGTGTCTATCTCCCCCTTCAGCAGCCGCTGATTCTTGATTTCCAAAAGCTCATTCAGCCTGGACATACAGTATAATTCAATTAACTTCCGGTTCCGGGTCTTAACCAGGTCCTCCACTTGAACCTTAGCCCCATTTCCGTCCACACGTCCACCAGCAGGACCAATGACGGTCCTCCTGGGAGGCGATGGCGACCTCGAGCACATCCTTTAATACAGTAGAGCTCTTCGAGTTTGTTTCACGGCCGGGTGACCCTCGCTTGTTTGAACCCCCAAAACACACACAGTAACCAGTAATTCCAAAGCACAAAGCCTAATATATAGTTCAAATCGACCGCTCTGATCGCCCTCCAAATACTGTATCACCTCCAAATGATACAAACCAGCTGTCCAACCACGATTTGAGCCCTTTTACACCTTGCTTTCTTTGTCAAGCTTGCTTGTTTTTTTTCTCTCTTCCCTCCAGAAGAGCCGCCCTGCTCGTGCAGAGCGATGAGTATACGTCTTATATGAAAGAAGGCCTATATAGAGCTCTATTGCCAGGTAGCTATCTCTTCTTCCAGCTCCTGAATACTCTTGACAAGTCCTTCGTGGTTTACTATCATGTAGGAGTTTACAACTCCCTTTCTCACGGGAGAGTCGTAGTGGAAACTGGCATACTTTTCAAAAAATCTGTCTTCTGGGTGGAAAAAATCGATTTCTGCCTGCTTGATACGCTTTCTGGAGCGTGTGTTGGCGTCATCGTCGCTGTCATCGTCGCTGTCCATGTCGAAGTTCACTTCGTACTTCCTGCTTAGGATCACGTAGAAATCGTAGTGTTTGTCGTCTCCCAAAGCCCCGGTGACATCTTCGAGCGTAATCTTGTACATGGGCGGAACCACTTCTGCGGGCATGTTGATTAGACGCTCGCTGAGTACCAGTGCGCACGATTTCTTCTCGTTGGCATCGATGGTTTGCAGGAAAGCTGACAGCTTTGGGTCGACTTTGTGCAGATATTTGGAGTAGTCGCTGTCACGATTCTCCTTGTAGTTGACGAATGACAAAAAGCAGTAGGGGTCGGATTCCTGACCATCTGTCTTGATGGTAGTTGTGGGCGACTTGAGGATCAGATCCGCCAATTGACTTATCTGTACACGACTGCTCTCCTGAGCACCCAGCAGTTGACGCATCAGGTTCTTTATAGCGTGGAAATCGACTTCAGGGTTGCCGTTGAAGAAATCGAAATCAATGTTGACGATTTTCTCTGCTTCGTCCTCTTCATCGGAGTCGTTGGAGGAGTCCGTGCTGCTCACGTCGATATCAGACTCTTCGCTTGCTTCCTCCTCATTTGCACGCCTTTTTCTATCGCTCAACTCCGACAATTTGACCGCCTGAACCATTTTGAACCTGTAGTGAGACGGCTGTGGTTGGAATTATCGATGAACTAGATGCTCATCGCTTTTCAAACTTTTCAATCCTAAGACAAAAACCCAGAGCGACAGCTATTAGATAGACAGTAACAAAAATGCCCACTAAGCATGTACTGAGTTCCGAATAAGCCTTATTCAGAGCTTCTGAGTAGGTTTGACGATATATTGTGTAATTTACGCAGGTCCAGATGTCCCAAAAACTGCTACTACTGGGTTTGTAGGTGGATCTTGCGAACTGCTGAACGTTCCTCGAAGTATACGGCACAAGGGGTTGTGATAAGGAGGTCAGAGGAACCAAGATAACCTATTTATACCTGTCCCTCGTTATCAATCTCAGTAGTCGACTACTGGCACATCGCGCTGCTGAAAAATCGCATACTTAGGGCAGGGCCTGATAATGCGATAAGAAGCTTAATGGAATAGTCAGATCCCTTTCTGTCGTCCGTCATAATGTCGTTCGTGCTGGAATGGTATTCTCGAAATGCTGGGGTCAAGGTAAATCGGGCTCTTACTGTCGAGGAATCCGCGATTGATGATCCATCAAGTGGGTACGGCTTGTTCTTCGACTTGGATAGCGCCCAATTGGACTGTGGGGAGACCACAGAAGAACTTTTGCGGATACCGAGCCTAGCAAAGTTTGATTTGAAGTCGATTATGGCCATTCTGGATGACAGTGGCCAATATAGTTCCAATAAGAAGAAGGAAGGTTTACAACGTAAGGTCAAGGAAGTGTTCTCAGAGTTTATGCAGTTGGATGATCTGGAAGATTTTTTGAGCGAGACAACCATTCTCGTGTTTTATTTCACCCTGTTCGCTTTGCTAGCAGACAAGTTTGAGCTTCCGAGGGTGGTCGCTTACTACTTGGACAACGTTCTGCTCAAGACAAGAGTACACAGCAGTATCATGTCCTATGACCCTGTGACGGATCCATACGGACAGCGTCCTTACGTTATGGCTTTGGACAATACGCTACGAACTTTGGGTTCCTTCTTCGCAAAGACTGTAGCAGAATCGCGGCCGGTGGAGCCTTTGTTGAGGCAGATATACGCAGCTGTCTCGTCCCGCTGCCTGGAAATTCCGGAAGAGGTCGACAAGGAGAGCGACGATTTTGTGGTTAACAGCACATTAGTACCGGCATTAGATTACGCAAACCACAGCAATGAGCTGCAAAATGCACACTTCGATGTCGATCGCCGAACCGGAGATATTCTGCTACTTTTGGACTTTGATAAAGTGCCAGAGGGGAAAAGGAAATTCGAGGTTTTGATTAGTTATTCGCCAAACGAGGACCCAGCATCCTTCATGTTTTTCTATGGATTTATCCCCTCGAGTTCGAGTATACAGTAGCACTCGTTCATGCTATCTGACAATTTGGGCGCGTGCGAGCCTATGAACTTTCGATCCTGTATTTCGCGACTACTCCAATCCTTGCACATCAAGATAAATCGCTTCTTGGCACGTAACAGTACGTTGAATGATGTACCTAGATGTTGCCTTTACATTTTCAGCCAAGGCAAGCCACTCAGAAGAAATTTATTGCATAGATACAAGAGTATTTACTAAACCGAATGATTTAACTGGCTGCCGGCTCTCAGAGAATAGCCAAAGCAGAACACTTTATCTAAATAGCCTTATATACTATGTGAACCTAGTCTATATATGATTTCTCGCGGGGAAAATCCTCCAGGAAGGCCTTGATAAACATTGGAAGTAGATGTAATGCGGCTGAGCAGTCCTACAATATGGAGTATGGCTTTAACAGCATCTGCGACCGCTGGGCTCCATTTTTATATGAGATCTGGTGAGATCAAATGCTTCTATGAAAGCTTGTCTGTGGGTAATCTTCTTATTGGAGATATCAATGGATTGGTACAAAAAAACGGTGTCTATACGGAAGATCCCAAGTTGAGGATAGGTATATCGCTGTATGAGACGTTTGACGACGACCATCTGGTTTTGCGCCAGCAAAACCACCATACTGGGGAGTTCACGTTCACAGCGCTAGAAGTTGGCGAACACAAGATATGCATACAACCTTCGTATGCAGTATCTGACGTAAGCGTTCGGATCTTTATGGAGTTTGACATTGGCTATGTCAGGACACTGGATGGTAGGAGAAAGGGAGATCTACAAGATCTACAAGAAAGAACAGTTCAGCTTACGGAAAGATTACAGAATATTCACAACAAGCAAAAACAAATTATCGAAAATGAAGCCCTTTCCAGAAGTGAAAGTGAAGCCGTGAATAGCAGAATTGCGTTCTGGGTGCTTCTTCAGGCAGTGTGTCTTGTTCTGGTAGGTCTATTCCAAATCAGATATCTGGGGAATTTCTTCGTCAAACAAAAAAGGATTTAATGAAACTGCAACGTCTGATCAACATGCTAACATCATCATGGGACCCTGGAATGCCTTTGAGACGTGGGTTCTAATGCTATGAGGTTTATCGATACATCGTTCCGTATGACCTGGTTTGGAACTATTAGTGCAATATCAGCTCATCGCATCAACCATCGCTTCAGATAGCGCACGCTCTGGACTACGGGAGCTATATTTGGGAACCTTGAGCAGGTATGGAGGCATCTGATGAGATAAGACGTGAGTTGGCAGCATTAAAGCTCGAGAATGCCAGACTACGTCAACAGCTGGAAGGCAAAGAAGATAATGTTAAGAGCACATATCCCTTGTCGTTGGAAGAATACAGACGTTACGGTAGGCAAATGATCGTGGAGGAAACTGGAGGTGTCAAGGGACAGGTCAAGCTGCGGAAATCGAGGGTTTTGGTGGTAGGAGCAGGCGGTTTGGGATGTCCCGTTTTGCCATATTTAGCGGGTGCTGGAGTGGGGCACATTGGTATAGTTGACAATGACATGGTGGATACGTCTAATCTGCATAGGCAAGTTCTTCACAGTTCTCTGTCGGTTGGCATTTTGAAATGCGAATCTGCCAAAGAAGCTCTCAATAGGCTTAATCCGCTAGTGGATGTTGTCACTTACCCAGTGAGGTTGACAAACTCGAATGCTTTCAAGATATTCGAGGGCTATGACTATGTTTTGGACTGTACAGATACGCCCTTGACAAGATACCTAATATCAGACGTCGCTGTCAACCTAGGAATCACGGTGGTTTCTGCGTCAGGTCTAGGTACCGAAGGACAGTTATGTCTACTGAATTTCAAAAACCGTGGGCCATGTTACAGATGTTTCTATCCTAAACCTCCTAAACCTACGTCTGTCACCTCTTGTCAGGAAGGTGGCGTGATTGGACCTTGCATAGGTCTCGTCGGTGTGATGATGGCAGTTGAGGTCTTGAAATTAATTCTCGACATTTACACCGAGGATAACTTCCAGCCATTTCTGAAGACATACTCGGGCTTTCGCGATCAAACTATGCGAACTTTCAAAATGAGAGGTAGACAAAAGGACTGCGCGTGCTGCGGTCTCACACCAACCGTCACCAAAGAGGCTATAGAATCTGGAACCATCAATTACGAGACCTTTTGCGGCTCTAGAAACTATGATTGCTGCTCTCTAGATGAGAGGATCAGCGTAGAGACCTTTGGAACACAATACAAGAATCGCGACCCTTCCAGCTACATATTGTTAGATGTCAGGCCCCATCATCACTACGAAATATCGCACATGTCAGGATCCCATAATTTGACCGTGAAGGAGTTGCGAGACATGGACGGTGACCTCCTGAAAATACAAAAACACATCCCGAATATCAATGAAGGTAGTGAAGTTATAGTGATGTGCCGTTATGGAAATGATTCTCGGTTGGCGACCAGGCTCTTGAAAGATCAATTCGGTATCTCGAATGTGAAGGACATAACTGGAGGGTTGTTCAGGTATATCGACCGGATTGACCCTACAATTCCGAAGTATTGATTATATATTAATTATATAGTACATTTGAGTAAACTGTAAGCACGGGTAAATGGTATACGAAGTGTAATTTTGGCCTACTCTGTCTGAGAATATCTCTATCCCAGCTTCTCCACTGTCAGAATGCCTGCACTGTTGGAAAAGGCGTAAAACTGACCCGCCGCACTATTCTCATTCCATTTTATGCACGAGATGTTGACCCCATGAGGGTCAATCCGTAAGGTAGTAACCTCGTTGACGCTTGATTTGAATGTCTCATACGAATGATTCAATCTGAACTTATCTTCCGACTTGCTGTATTCCCATTTCCAAAGTTTCAGAGACGTGTGCGTGAGTGAACTGTTTTTTATACCAGTAAGAAGCTTTCTGGCGATATTATCAACAATGACGTTCCCATCAGAGCCGCCAGATAGGCATAACGGATGTAGTCGTGATGTACCCAAAGAAACGATAGATGTTTCCTGCGTGCTCACAGGATGAACGGCGAAAGCTGCTCGTGGTACAATCGTTTTCAAAGTATTCGAACCGTCAGTATTTACAAACGCATACAGTTGTGGTATGTAGGACAAAGGTATGATGTTGGTGCCACGAAACCTGGTCACTGTAGTTTTGCTTGTAAAAATGTCCTTAGGCTCAAACAGGTAATAATAGCCATCAACTCCCACCGTGGCCACAACCGGGTCTTCGAACTCTGAGTACGCAACGACGATGGAGATGATGTATGAGTCGTGTATTTTGCAATAATATGAAGGAAGATCTGGTTCCAAGAGGTCAAATTCCGCCACAAATCCATTTTTAAATCCACATATGATTCTAGTGGCGGACAAGAAATCGAAACACGTAATCAAACATTTTGGCAGTCCAATGGACATTGCTGGCTGCTCGATCATTTTGATCGAGTATTCGTCCGTCACGTTTACTTCTAACATCTTCGCCGAGCCATCTTGGCAAACAAATATCAAGGAGCCCAGTGACATTGTGCCTCTGCAGCCTTCGTGCCATTTGAGATTCCACGTTTCACCAAAAGTGTGCACTAACGTCTGTAACTTATTGAATGCGAGACTCTGTGGATCAAGCTTGTAGATCTCGATGCAAGCGACATGTTCTTCCGCTTCAAGCATTCGGAGACGTGGATCAGAGGGTTTATCTAAAAACTGCGACAGAGAAACTGCGAGATATTGACATTGTTCATCGTCCTGCTTCAACCAAGCTATGTCTGTGATGAGTGACCCCATATTGTAAACAAAACCTGTTCTTTCGCCGTAAGGTAATACGGGGAACTCACTTTTTTGATCAGCGTGCAGCGAAACTTCAGCTTCTCCAATAACTATTTGCAGAGGATTCATCCGCTTCTTGAACATTTGACTCAACTCAACACCATCGATTTCATGTTCCTGAGTTCTTCGCCTTCCCACAAGCTGTTCATAAATGTTCTCAGACGCACAGGGCGGTATCAGATCAGTGAAATAAGGAGAATCCCTTTGAATATTCTCGTGGGGGAAACAAAAGACGCAAGTCTCGAATCCTTCCTTGACTTTGGCCAGCTTCAGGAGTTTTTCCTGGTTCAAACCGTACAGACGTTCAATCTTATCCCGCGCAGACGAAAGGTCCTTGAGTGCTCGGATCACACGTCCTTTATCCTCAAGCGTAGAGCCAGGAGTATTCCCACGCGAATCGCTGGTTCGGGGTCGCTTCGCTCTTTGTTTTCTATTCTTTTTAACTAAAGGCTCAGATTCATCAGGATCCGTCACTAAATCATCAAGCTCAGCAATAAAATCTTGATCGACATCGTGTGCCGTATCGATAACCCCGTCGTTAATAATTCTCCCATGGGCTTTTCTTGCTGTCCTTGATGTTCTATCGTTGTAATTCGCTTGGTCAACTGCAGATGCAATTATATCCAAATTAGCACTTGCATCAGGTCTAGAAAGGTCATTTTTTCTAGGACGACCTCTGCCCCTCTTAACCGGGATCATAAGAGGCTCCAAAGTTCCAATCTGGTGTAAACTGACGTGTTGTGAACTCTTAGATGCCCGTTTGTGCAGTGAACCTTGAGGTTAATCAAATAATAGAGTCATGCCTAACGACCATTAAGAGTAATACTACACTTAGAACCAGGATACAAGTAGCTTATTATGAGGCTGGATATTATCCAGGTGTCAAACTAGTAGTGCATTTGATTGTTGGACAGTGCTCCGGGAAGATTAGTTAAGAATCGAGGATTTTGTGCGACTTGAAGACCATTAATAAGTGGTGCTTCCCAACAACGCTTGAAATTATACAACACAAACGCCTGGGAGAATCTGTGAGGTTGGCTTACGTCGTGCTAACACACGCAGAGGGCCAGGACCCATCATGGCGAGGAGCACCTTATAACTTTATACAGCTATATACTTTGGCAGAGCCCAAGTCGTCCTTCAAGTTTCCACAACTTGGACAAGTCTTTGACGTGGAATCCTCCTCAACCTCATGAACACTTGCACCATCGAACTGCTCTGCCTTCATCTCCGAGCGATCGTGGAAGGAGCAGTGAGCGAGAGTCGCCATGCTGGACCTAGTGCAGTGGTGACAATTCAACTTGGGAAGAAAAATATTGTCATAGGACTTGCACAAGCGGGCCGATTTCTTGCACAGGTCCAGCCTTTGTAAGGCTTTCCGATGGTTCTGCCGCTTCTTGTGCAATTGCCCTCGTCGGCGCTTGAGTTTCTCGATGCGCATAACCGCGTCCTTGCAGTCTCGACCACAGTCCGGTTAGAGTCATAGCCTGTAAAGAAGGTTCTCACCCCAGGATCTATGAACATAAATCTTTCTGTGGGGCCTTTTATATTGATTTCCTAATCAGCCATAGGAACAACCAGGTAATATTTGTTGTTCCTTGTCCTTTGAAGCCTCGAATGTCGTGGCAACCCGTCTGGAAGCGGCTCTGCAGCAGGCAACTTCAAGGTTGAGAATACTCTGCTCCCAAACGACTTAGCTCCCCTGTTCCAGTACTATTTCAGCACAGAAAGAGTTTGAACTGGTGCCTTTTTTGTCTTGAACTTCAACTTAAAAGGCACCCCAGTCTTGTGAACTTGGCCATATTACTAATGTAGTTTTTGACCAAATCACGGAGGGCTTCATCCTCCAAATCATAATGAAACTCGTTAAGCCATTGTTCCCCTTGCTCTAAGACATTTGTCTTCTTATTCAATAGTTTTTCACGCAGAACCATAATATTGATCAACATCTCGTCATTGCGCATTTTCAGCGCTCTGTTGTACGTGTAACGCTGGCACCCAAACCACTTCTTCAGCGTTTCTTTCTGGGAACTGGTCGGATAGCTCCTAATATTGCAAGCCCTGGTAATCTCTTCCTTAAAACTACCGCTAAGCGGCAACTTCAATGGGTGGTTGGTAATTGGCGCCTGTGGATGTTTGACCACGGAAAACCACGAGTCAGAGTTGATCTTCTAACCAAGTTTTCTAGCCGCCATTGGTAACACCGTGTTGAGGCTCCATTGTTTGGAATAGTAAGCAGCATCCTCAGTACAAAAAGACTTAGAGGTATCAATGAGAATTGGGCAAGCTCATAAGCAATAGTCCTCCTTTCATACCTTTCAAGATGCCAAATCCGACCTCCACAGCTACTAGATCTGAAACATACTCAATAGCTAACACTGAGTGCGGAGTATTATGTACCCTCCATAATAAGTGTTTCATGTTGTTTCAAGACCCAAAGAAGTTGTATAAAAGAGCAAGTTCAAAACTGTGTTTCATCTCAAACACTCTCAACTACTTGTCATCTTGAGGGTGTTCCTCCAGATCTTTTTAGCATCTCAACTCAATTATCAATGTGTTTCATCTGAGACCAAGACATCCTTGGAGTTCAACTCTCAACCAGACTACAGAGCCAAGTTGGAGAGCCAATTGGGGACCATAAGAAACATGGAGATCTGGAGGGTCGGTATCTACGACTTCCATAGTAATTGGCAAAATTGAGGTTTCGTTGAATTGAAAAAAATTAAGCCCTGTAGGGGGCTCGAACCCCTAACCTTGTGATTAAGAGTCACACGCGCTACCGATTGCGCCAACAAGGCTCTAAATCTGTGATCATGTAATAGTATGAATCAGACTTACCAAAGGACGAGTCAGACCTAGACTTGCCAAAGGAAGAGTCAACAATGGCCTTTTTACCTTTCAGATTTCGGATATCTGCAAGTAGAGGAAATGATCGACTCGCCATAATGGTTCCTGGGTCCTGCGTGCGTTAGTATGTCCCTCGAGGATTCTCCCAGGCGAAGCGGATTATAAGGATATCCTGGTTCCTTCTTCAACGATCTAAGAGGCTGAGCTCACAACAAAAAGTATATAGAAAAGTGGTTCAAGGGCTAACGAAAGATCAATTGCGTGGTAGCAGTTGAGTATTGTACCTAGGAACTTTTATGCTGAGAATTCATCTGCGCAAAGTTTCAACCATGCAAACTGCGACCAAGTCTAGTGTGAACTATCCCCAAGAGTTTGTCAATTTCCTTAATGCTTCTCATTCACCATACCATGCCGTTCACAACATGAAGGCACACCTGTTGGAGCATGACTTCAAGGAGCTGAACGAACGTGAGAGCTGGAATGGCAAAGTGGCTCATAAGGGCAAATATTTTGTTACCAGAAACAATTCATCGATAATTGCCTTCTCTGTTGGCGGAAAATGGAAACCAGGCAATCCAATTGCAATTACCGGGGCTCACACTGATTCTCCGACCTTGAGAATTAAGCCCATCTCAAAAAGGGCCAATGAAAAGTACGCTCAGATCGGTGTTGAGTGTTATGGAGGTGGTATATGGCACAGCTGGTTTGACTCCGACTTATCAATTGCGGGAAGGGTTCTCGTTAATGACCGTGCTACCGGAAAGACCGTCTCGAGGCTGGTGGATTTGAACAAACCCCTGTTGAAGATTCCTACTCTGGCAATTCACCTTGATAGGGACGTAAACCAAAAATTTGAGTTCAATAAGGAGACGCAGTTGTTTCCGATAGCAGGACTGGCTAAAACTGGTGCGCCATCCGATGATGCAAAGAACGATGCAAATAATGCTGATGCCTTCTCATCTATCAGAGCTATCGTTGAGAGACACAACGAAGACCTATTAGAGCTAATTGTCAAAGAACTCTCGCTCGAATCAGCTACTGATATTGAGGATTTTGAGCTCATCCTTTATGACTACGCTGCCTCGACGTTGGGCGGTTTGAATGACGAGTTTGTCTTTTCAGGGAGACTTGACAATTTGACCTCTTGTTTCACATCGTTGCACGCTCTGACGCTGGCCGCTGATACCAAGATAGACGAGGAAGAGGGTATCAGACTGATGGCAAGTTTCGACCACGAAGAAATTGGGTCTTCCTCGGCCCAAGGCGCAGATTCAAATTTCCTGCCCAACGTCCTAGAGAGACTCTCTTCTTTGAAAGCCGACGAAACCGACGTTTCCGATCCACTGCCCAGCTCCCAAATTCTCGAGACTTCTGCCAAGTCGTTCTTCCTTTCTTCTGACGTTGCACATGCTGTGCATCCAAACTACGCTGGCAAGTATGAGACAGTACACAAGCCAATGATTGGTAGGGGCCCAGTAATTAAAATCAATGCCAATCAGCGTTACATGACTAATTCTCCCGGTATGGTGCTGGTTAAAAAACTGGCTGATAAAGCAAAGGTTCCACTACAACTGTTCGTGGTCGCTAACAATTCGCCATGCGGCTCGACCATTGGCCCTATCGTCGCCTCAAAGACTGGCATAAAGACTTTGGACTTGGGTAACCCCATTCTCAGTATGCATTCGATCAGAGAAACAGGAGGTTCAGCAGATGTGGAACTACAAATTAAGCTATTCAGAGAGTTTTTCGAGAATTACAGTTCTATTGAATCACAAATAGTGGTTTAGATATCCCATTTGAAGAGCCAGTTCCACTATTATTTAATTTTATAGTAATTTTGCAGTACTGTAAGCTTAAATTTCACTGGGTTCGAAATTATACATCCATCACCCAATTGTAAAATACAAACAGTGTGTAAACTGACTAAGTACCAGAAGTCGACAGAGTTATGTTTTCTCAATAATTGAAGGACGAACGAAATGGTAAGTGATTGTCAGGGTGTCGACGATGATGTATTTGATCTCTTCCGGACCGATCTGTACATGGAAGACGATGCATACCAACCGCTGATACCAGTGTATGTTGATACTCTTCCGCCTACAGAGGTCAAACAGGACAAGACGCAGAATGCTAGTAGTTCTCTGTCATCTGTCAAACGTCCTACTTTCAAAAATGAGGAAAGAAAAGAAGAACATTGGAAGCACGATAGTGATGAGAGCCACAGCGGTGTAGCGGACAATTCTGACTCGAGTTCAGACGAGAGCTCGTTAGAAGAAGAGTTTGTCTCCAAAAGGCAGTTGAGGAGCCGACGATCATGTCCCGTAGACGTTGTCGATGCTGAAGTTACTAAAAAACGTCCCAGCCCTAGTCATACGGAAAGTGCTAGTAAGCACCAGAGATTAGCTGCAGACAACACACCTACAGAAGCCGAGAAATATTCTTGTTCTCCTACAGTTGTGGAAGAACCCAAGAAGAAGTCCTCAGAATCACCCAAGAAAAGTCTGAAGGTGCGTCAAAAGACGTTCAAATTGACGTTTCTCTCCAAGTTAGAAGGAACGATAGATAATGCCATCCAAATTGAGGTTTTAGGCAAGCACGATTTCGGTACCATTCTCGAGCCTGTACTGAAAGGGCTCATCAAAGAGTCTTCAGTTTCCCCGCCACTCAAAGACCAGTACACTGTCGAGAATGTGACCTTATACTGGAATGGTGCAAAACTCTTGAAATTCATGACCTGTGACTCCCTCAAAGTTTCTGACAGTGGTGGTCAGGTACCGGAAATTGAGATAACCATGGTCTCTAGGGATAATGAGTCAAAGTTTGAGGAAGAAGATAGGTCGAGACTTTTGCGAGTAGAGAAAGAGGCTGCTTTGAAGGCCGAGCTTCCTTTCAAATTTACTGCGGAGTGCCTAAAGGATAGCGCTTTATCAGATAGCAGCATAGAAATTATTGAGCTAGAGGAGAAGAACGTCAAGCGCCCAAGGGATGAAGATGTTGTAGTTGTTGACCTTGAAGGCGAAAGAGATTTGGAAGTCATAAAGCTAGCGCTAGTTAGCCAAGATAATTCCCGGATCTATGTTAACGTACGAAAAACGACACCGCTCTTCAAAGTTGCTGAGTACTTCCGTCTCCACAGGTCTGTTCCTAAAGGAAAAACTCTCAAGCTATACTTTGACCATGAAGAGCTGGATCAGAATGAGACCGTCGGCGAGCAGGACCTTGAAGACGAAGATATGATTGAAGTGATTACCTGATTATCCAGATTTATCACCGAAGGACAGTGTTCCTCGTGAGTCAACTGTGTATTATGAGAAAGGACACTTATATGTAATTAACGAGAAAAGTCCAGATGACAGATAGCGCTTTCTTAGCGTTTAAGTAGATCAAAAGCGGGAATCGAAAGGAATACATTGGAGGTCCTCGCATGCTCACGAAGACACCGTCCAGAAAACTTTCGCCCGCTTAAAAACTTCTTCCGCATACAGGATATTGTTGGTATAAGGAAACGAACGACTACTTCAAAAATGAACCTGAACAGTAACCTCTACAAGGTGCTCTAAATTCCAGCTTAGTTGGCGGCATTGCTTCAATTCTCTCATGATTCTTTGTGCACCTCACTAATTCAGAGTGAATTATATAGTACTAATTGAAGTAACCGAGTCTTAAACATAAAGAATACAATTATATTAACACAACTTTATTGCGTTTAACCGCACGCATGCATTATCTTCCGAAGCCAAGACTGTCTCTATAGCACATCATTGGAGTTCAAATTCACTGTATCCGCAAACCGCATATGTCCTTTGCCATTTTAATTGGTAGCGAATAACCTCTTGGCTCACTCTCAGTATGACTAGTCTTTTACATAGGTTACCTTTTGTGCCGTTATTATCAGGTATGACTAAAAGTCAACAAAAAAAAGAGCCTTGTTGGCGCAATCGGTAGCGCGTGTGACTCTTAATCACAAGGTTAGGGGTTCGAGCCCCCTACAGGGCTTAATTTTTTAAGTTGATGCTACTTGTTTACCAGAAGCGCTGGTGTAGATTATATCTTTAGCAAATCTCATGTTGCTCTTCTTGCTTTACATTCTATGCGCAAACGTCTTAAATTCATTAAATGTTACTTAAACGGTAGGAACTCAGTTAGCCTTTGTGGCCACCTCCCTAGACAAGGACTCGAACAATGTGGGCTTAGGTTTCAAATCCTGTTCGTGCAGATCAGTTCCTTTGATGACTTTGAATGCTCCTGTACCAATCGACATTGTTTGTCCCAATATAATACACTCCGAAACACCTTCGACGGCGTCTCTTTTCATGTAAAACGCTGCGTCGAACAAGTGGTCCGTGGTTTTCTCGAAAGATGCTAGCTGCAGGACCGAATCTCTCATTTTACTCAAACCGAATCTTGTGATACCCAAGATCTCACCCTTATAGGTCATAACGTCACCCAAGAGTTGAATGTGACGAGGATCGACACTCATACCGTGGTTACTCATAGTGTAGTCAATTTCTCCAATGATGCTGGCTCTAGCGGCCTCAATACCAAGCACACTAAAAACTTCCAGGACGTGGTTAGTAGCTGTTTTGTGCCCAATAACACCATCGGTTGACATTACCTCCCTTAGACCGTAACCTTCAACTAGCAGCTCACGCTTTGAGTCATCGCGTACATTAATCACAGCTCTTGAAATATCGGGCAAACCCTTAACAACAATGCCTGGAAGAGAACGGCGCAACTGCTGCATTCTGAAAAAAACATCGTTTTCGTGTGGTTCCTTCGCAGCAGTCGAGATAGATTTGGCCTTGTAGCCCTCTGGGAAAACGTTGATGGCAATTTTATCCTTGTCCAAAATAGTCACGTCCGATGCTTGTATTTTCAATTTTGGAGCTCTGGTTATTGCGACGGCGATATCCTCAATCGTTAACTCTAACTGAAGCTTGTCTATGGTGCCCAGATCAATTCTGACTTGCATGAACGAAAGATTGTCCTGATAGACATCTTGGATGTAAAAAGCCACGTCCGACAGTAAAGTTTTCTCAATCCTTCCTTTAACCACTCTGGCTGCTCTTTCGTCATTGTCATTGACAAGCACTGCATTAATAATTGGCGTAGAAATGACCTTAGATGCATTAATGATTTCCTTAATACGGGGCACACCCAGTGTAACGTTCATCGAAGCAACACCAGCAAAGTGGAAAGTCTTCAATGTCATCTGAGTACCTGGCTCACCGATAGATTGTGCACCAATCGCACCCACGGCCGTTCCAGGTTCGACCCTTGCTCTGCGGTACTTAGATATGGCAATCTTTAAAAATTCTCTCACCGCGTTACCAGTAATTCGACACAGTTGATTAACAGAATGCTTTGTAGTTTCCGATATCTGTTCGTCAAAATCGATCCCTTCAAAGTCTTTACCTGGCTTTTCAAGCAGCTCCTTCATACCTCTCTGCCGCCTAACAGAAGCCAGCAGCTCAGCTTTGCTGCGCATGAAGCTCTTCAAAGAAAGGTAGAAGTTCCGTTCGGCATCATTCTGATCGATATATTCAATTAATGCGTCTTGATCTTTGGTCAACAGATTACCAAGATTATCGTACCTTACCAATCTACTCATCAATGGAGTCAAGATTTTGTCCGTTTCTTCCTTGATTTGATACGGTAGCAGTCCTTCGTCAGTGTTATTGAAAGTTACATTAAAGGCATGATTCCAAGACCTGACAAAATTGACTGGCTGAGCATTGCCCTCCATTTCCATTGGATCAAGACCATCACCACCGTATGTGAATTGCACGATACCATTGGAAGAAGTTCTAACCGTGTTGTCGTATTGACATGATAAATCTTCCAATGACTTCATCAATCTACGAGACATATAACCCGTCTCAGCAGTTTTGACAGCCGTATCAACCAGACCTTCACGACCGGAGATAGCGTGAAATAAGAATTCTGGTGGCGTCAACCCAGAAAAGAAAGAGTTTCTAACAAAACCCTTCGATTGAGGCGTTTTAGAGTTCTTAGGGAAGTGAGGAAGGGAACGATCTTGAAAACCGTCAGGAACACGGTTACCCGAGATAATTTGCTGGCCGACGACAGCAACCATTTGAGAAACGTTAAGCGTAGAACCCTTGGAACCACACGTTGCCATAATCAGCGGTGCGTTCAAATTGTCTAACTCATTGATACAAACGTCACCGACTTCTTCTCTGACTTTAGACAGAAGTCCACCTATCTTGGCTTCTAACGTTTGCTCCTCGTTACAACCTGGTTGAGTCTCCAATTTACCCTTGTTGTACGAATCGATCAGCTCATCACACTTGGCGTACGCAAACTCTACCATTTCTTCCTTTTTCCTTTTCAGATCTTCTGCTGGAGTAACATCACTGATACCAATAGAGAAGCCCCTGTTACCTAGGTACCTGGCACAGAGCTTAGCCATCCTGTTCATTGCGTTAGCCGCTTCTTGGGGACCATAATCTCTGAGAATGGTGTAAAAAACGGAATGTTTCTTACCGTCACCAAGAACCGATTTATCCATGACACCGCTGAGAATTTCAGAGCCTCTGATAATCACGTAACCATCGTTTTGAGACATTTCATTGGGAAGAGATTTTGATTTTGGAGGAACGAAAACTTTATTCTTTGCATCTAAATTGATGACCACCGGTGATCGCTTATTGGGCTTGATCAGTAGAGAAAATACCTGCTTACCAGTCCACAAATAATACGGTTTCATTATTGCAGGTGCTGGAATGTCGAATTGCAAGTTTCCGTCCGACATCATAGATAGTAACTGAGTTAAAGTACCTCTGTCAAAGAAGGAATCCTTATGTGAGATCAGATAGGAGCCTGTGATAAAATCTTGCGTTGCAGCAATGATAGGTTCGCCTGACTTGGGAGTCAACAGATTGTTTTTGACACCCATCAAGTTGATGGCTTCGGCCCTGGCTTCTTCGGTCTGAGGAACATGTAAATTCATTTCGTCACCGTCGAAATCGGCGTTATACGGTGTGCACACACATTCGTTCAGTCTGAAAGTTCTCCACGGACGAATCTTGGCATAATGAGATAGAATGGATAATCTATGCAAAGATGGTTGACGATTGAAAAGAACGACGTCACCATCTTCAAGATGTCTCTCAACGACATCGCCAACCCTCAAATTTTTCGCAAGCTTGACACGATCACCGTAACGTAGATTTCTTCTGGCATCCTCATCCTTCTTCAATAAATAGTTTGCACCTGGATGCAGATTTGGACCGTTAATCACCAACTGCTGCAGTTTTGGTCTATTATAGCGGGTGACCTTTTCGGGATAGGTAAGTACCTTGGCTACACGATCTGGAACGGCGACTTCGTCTATCGATAAATTGGGATCTGGCGAGATAACTGTTCTTCCCGAGAAATCAACACGCTTCCCAGATAAATTACCTCTGAATCTACCCTGCTTACCTTTCAAACGTTGACAAAAACCTCTGATTGGTTTAACTTTTCCGCCTCCGCTTGATGCACCCGGCATCATAGCAGGGTTGACAGAGTCTGAATTAATATACATGGCCACTGACAGTTGCAGATAGTCCCAATGTTCCATCATATTATTGATTGATATACCTTTCTCGAGGCCGCTCTTGATCAAAGACGAGGTCCACACAATTTCGGTCAATTTGACAGTGAGATCATCTTCGTTGGATGCAGGAGAGTCCTGCATCATGACAGAAGGTCTGATACAAACAGGCGGAGCCGGCAAGTACCGCCAGATATAGGTCTCTGGTCTACCAGACTTGTTGGAGGAATCTATGCCGAGAAGCTCACAATCTTCGGGTTTAAGCTGCTTGAATAGATTCAGTGTCTTGAGCGGGTTTAAATCATCCATGCAACGCTTCACGTAACGCTCGAGCTCGGGATTATGCGACAGCACCTCGTCCCACTCTCCAACCCACTGATCCTTTTCTGGAACAGATTTCTTGCCCGCCCAACGGAAAGTGTCGTGAATAATTTTGAGAGAAGCAGACCCAGAACCGGCGGCCGCTTTCTTTACAACACCGTTCAGCGCACCACATTTCAGACATCTTCTTTGTTTCTTACATTGATCAAGCACTTTCGATAAAATTCCCATACGTCGTAAATTATCCACTCCCGGACGACGTAGCTCCGACAAGAAATGTCTTCTATCATGATCGTTCAATAACACGGCCGAACAGTTTTTGCAAATACCCTGTAGGATTTGAATAGTAGACTTAAAGTACCCGACGTGGAAAACGGGCAATGCCAGCTTGATGTGCCCAAAATGACCGTGGCAAGACGCCAGGTTGCCATGACACGTTGCACATTCTAAGCTGGAGGAGGAAACACCCATTTTGGGATCCAAAGCACCGCCAGCTTTCGGAGCCCGTCCATTTTCGAGATCAAACAGATCACGCGTGGAGATCTCTACTTCGGATTGCGCAACAATATCTGCTGCACTAAGGGCACTGAACTCCAGCCCACTGATCCTCTTCGGAGTAGCGCTTACAACAACCTCTTTCATCGTCCACCTCTACTTTTCCAACAAGAAAAAGAGCAAAAATTGTCGCAAACGTCCTAAAAACCCACTTGACGAACAATTCCTCCTTATGAGCTACCTGGAACCCTTAAGATACTTCTTCTCGAACATCCAGGATCAAACCTTTCGATGCGATGAGTAGAAAGAACCAAAAATTTGTATAGCCGACGTGATCGATGATTTTTCAACTCATTCTCAACGTGTCCCGAGAAGCGCTTAGAGGTGGCAAAAAGGGCATCATCAACAAATCCTAGCAGATATACTCATAGGGTGGTAATTCAGTCGGACAAAGTATCAGGACCGTGTCATCATAATGAGTAACACCGAGAACACACACGAGACCAACGGTGGGGCTGCTGTTGAGGCCCAGACTCCAGGAAAGGCGCATAAGAGGACCCTGGAAGAGGATGACGAGTTTGAAGATTTCCCAGTAGACACATGGCCTGCAGACGACCGTCTCAAAAATGGTCACAATGGACAGTCAAACCTCTGGGAAGAAGACTGGGAGGATGTTGAAGTGGACGACGACTTCACAAAGGAACTGAAAGCAGAACTCGAGCGGAACAAGCAGCAGCAACAGTAGTATCTGCAGTGGGGTGATTCATAGTGTGTGTAGTCTTCTAGCGTCAGTATTAATATAACAGAGGGAAAGTGGTCTTTATGGTATAGAAAGTCGGAACCGCCGAGCTCTTTTGTATATACCCTTAAATGATAGTTACCCGTCCTTAGATGTTTGTAAGTGGTAGCAGGGTGGCAAAGAGATGAACTATAGGTAGTGTCATTAGCATCTACCTTCAAATCAATTGATCCTGCAGGATAGCTCTTGTAACCTTTGTACGGTCGGGATTGTACCTTTACGTGTGGAAATTGTATTGGGATGGCTACTCTAGAAGAATTGGATGCCCAACGGCTACCGGGAGACGATGACGTGGACCAGGAGATCCTGAATTTACCCACGCAGGAACTACAAACAAGGACGAAGTTACTAGATAATGAGATTCGTATCTTTAGGTCGGAGTTACAGAGACTGGCACATGAGAACAACGTAATGCTGGAAAAGATTAAGGATAACAAGGAGAAGATTAAGAACAATAGACAGTTGCCTTACTTGGTGGCTAACATAGTTGAAATCATGGATATGGATGCATTGGAGGACAAAGAGAACAGTGAGGCCGTCACGCAAAGTGGAAACTTGAATTTGGATAACGCAGCCGAGGGGAAAGCAGCGGTAGTGAAAACCTCCTCTAGACAGACTGTTTTCTTGCCTATGGTGGGATTAGTTGATCCCGATACACTGAAGCCTAACGACCTGGTTGGTGTTAACAAGGATTCGTATTTGATCCTGGAGACCCTGCCTTCGGAGTTCGATTCACGAGTGAAGGCCATGGAAGTTGATGAAAAACCAACGGAGACTTACTCAGACGTGGGTGGGCTTGATAAACAAATCGAGGAGCTGGTTGAGGCCATCGTCCTTCCAATGAAACGTGCAGATAAATTCAAGGATATGGGAATCAAAGCCCCCAAGGGAGCATTGATGTATGGTCCACCAGGTACAGGTAAAACTCTTTTGGCCCGTGCGTGTGCTGCCCAAACCAACGCAACGTTTTTGAAGCTAGCTGCTCCACAATTAGTTCAAATGTTTATTGGTGAAGGTGCCAAGTTGGTTCGTGATGCGTTTGCTTTGGCCAAGGAAAAGGCTCCTACGATTATATTCATCGATGAGTTGGATGCCATTGGTACAAAGCGTTTCGATTCAGAAAAGTCCGGTGATAGAGAAGTGCAAAGAACCATGCTGGAACTGTTAAATCAGCTAGACGGTTTCGGATCCGACGACAGAGTGAAGGTATTGGCGGCTACAAACAGAGTGGATGTACTTGACCCCGCATTGCTGAGATCTGGTAGATTGGATAGGAAGATTGAGTTTCCTTTGCCCACAGAAGATGCTAGAGCGCAAATTCTACAGATTCATTCGAGGAAAATGACGACCGATGATGACATAAACTGGCAAGAGTTGGCCAGATCCACCGATGAGTTTAACGGGGCACAACTGAAAGCTGTCTCTGTAGAGGCTGGTATGATCGCCCTAAGGAATGGTCAGTCCTCCGTGAAGCACGAAGATTTTGTTGATGCTGTCGGTGAAGTGCAAGCCAGAAAATCAAAATCTGTATCATTCTATGCATAAGACGGCTACACTTGTATACTATTTAATCACACCAGATTCAATCAAGTAAGAATATTTTACCCACACCACCAGTGCAAATGACTTTGCTTGTCTCCTGTGGGCTCCAAGCAACCTGCGTGACAGGTTTTCCACCACTAATCCTGATTGTTTTTAAAAGTTTTGTTGTAGTCCAGTCCCATAAGACTATGTTGCTCTTGGCATCACCGGAACATATATAATGTCCATCAGGAGAAAATGTGAAACCTATTCCGTACCCTGCAGATTGATGACCCTTGAATAGTTTGCTAGGATGCTTTTTATACTTGGGCCGCATCCCATACGCGTAGATTGTATTATCCATGCTTTGTGAGCAGAAATAATGGCGCTGCGGATGTACATCGATATATGGCATCGAGTGTTGAGCTGTATCGCTGATCTGCTTAATAGGAATATTGATTTGATTTTCCCAAATTCTGACTGTTTTATCTTCTGAAGATGATATGAATTTCGAGCCATCAGGGAAATATCGCAAGCTCAAAATGCTACTCAAGTGATGGTCATAAACTTGAACGAGACCCTGTTTGGTGCTGACTCTAACATCATAGTGATTGATCTTGGAGTTTGAAAGGCCGACTATGAATGAATTAGTTTCGAGCGGATGAAATTTTAAATCATTTGGAGTGCTGTGGAACTCGTATCGATATTTTACCTTACCAGTCTCAGTGTCCCAAATCTTCACCTTTTGATCGAACGCAGCACTTAGAAACGTATGACCGTCATTGGCAAAATCCACAGCCTTAATTGGGCTTGAATGACCTTTGTAGTCGCGGAGACAGCTCCGTTCGTGATACATATCCCAGATTCTCAACATACTATCATTTCCACCTGACAAGAATAGATGTCCTGTATTCGGTAAAAACCGTAGAGCCCCGGTACCATTTAGATGCCCATCGTAAGCATGAATCGTTTTCTTCGGCAGGTAACACTTAAAAGATAGTGGTTCCTTCTTAAAATCAATGTCAACTTCTGCTGGTGGATAAAGGAATCCTCGGTTTTGATAGTCCTTCTCAGCTCGACCGTGGAAGGTAGACGACTCTACCAATGAATCGCTTGGCTCTTCGGCCTCTATTGTCTCCTGATATTGCGCGGTTCCTGCGTCCTCTGAATTTTCATCAGAGCTGGAACTCTCACTATCTGACCACGATCCCCAGGGACCTTTTCCTTTCCGAAGTAGTTTCCGCCTCTTAATATGTGTCTTTGTCGGTCTACCACCTCTCTTAATTTCTTTATTCGGAGCAGCTTTAGTTGGGGTCTCTTTTGGCACATATTCTTGGTCCTCAATATTCTTCTCAAAAGGCTCTTCAGAGGCTTCGGGCTCAGATTCTGAACTGGACGTATATCCCTTCACTAAGCTCATTGCATCTTATTGCTACTTTTCAAGAGGTAATGGGAAGCTCGCGCTGAGCTTAAGTAGAGGAGATCTCATAACCACAGCAAGAGATGATGTTGTAATCCAACAACTTTTGAGTAGACGGCTAAAATCGAGTTAAATATCAAGAAAAAATCATTAAAAATACATGCGTTTTATTTAGTTGTCGCTTTCTTCTTGCTTCCCTTCTTTAGTTTGGCGACTATGTTCGCGATATCTCCAGTTCCATTAGCCGCATTCTCTCCCGTGGAGGATTTCCTCTTCTTCGCGCTAACCTTATGAGAATGCTTGCTACGCTTCTTGAGCATTTCCTTCATGGCTTTTGTATTTCTGAACTCCGGCAAAGTAGGATCAAGTGCGAAATCGTGACCTTCAAACATTTCTTTGAATCTCGGGTCCTCTAGATCAGGCTTGAAATCGTCTTCCACAATTTTGTTCTTATCCTGGTATTTATTTTTCTTCTTCTTCTCCTTCTCACTCTTCAAAATCTCTTTCATGTTGAAGTGTGCTTTCTTGTTGACTGATTTTTCGGTATCGTCCTCGTCGTCCATCATCAAGAGCTCAAGCTCAGCCTTAGATTTAGATTCTTGTTCCGAGTCTGGATTTTTGTTTGATTTAAAGCCTCCCAATTTCTCCTTCTTTTGCGCTTCTGCCTGCTGCTTCAATTCCTTCACTTTGGCCTTTCTGGCTTTCCGACGTTCCTTTTCCTTTCTTCTTACTTTGTCTATCGTGCTCTCCTCCTCCTGTTCACCTTGAGCAGTGCTCTTATTTGCCTCATCAAGACCCGGGGTAAAAGTAATCTCCATGTCAACCTCACCATCGTCGCCATTATCGTTCTTTTGTAAATCAAACGCCGAGGTGGTACTTACCAGGGACTTGAGTTTGTCCTTTGATTGAGCCTCAGCTTCGGTCTCGGAATCGTCCGAATCAGAGGCCAGGTATGCTTTAAAGTCCATGTCCTCGATCTCTTTTTGAGTGAATGCGCGCTTGGCAACGTCAAGTCTATCGGTGGGTGTTTCGTCCCACGTTAGTTTGACGTTCGAGTGCTGTAGAGCATCAGTGCTGAACTGCAGTGGCTTATAGTTCTTGGGCAGTTCTGTACAACTGTCCTTGGGTTCATCGTTAAACTCCATGCCGTCCGGCACGTACCTGAGGTCGAATATGTTTGCAGTCGACTCATATTCTGTACCGTCGCAGTTGTTATATATACTTTCTGCAGCCGAAACATTGTTGCAGTAGACAACGGCATAGTAATACCTTAGCCTATCAAGCTGATATTGACGCAACGCCCTATTATCCACACTCTTATCGGCATCACCTTCCTCGTACAAGTCCCTTATGTCCACGTCGGAGTCACTGTCATCATCCCGGCTTTTCTTGGATTTTCCCTTCTTTTTGAATAATTCCTTCGGAGGTCCTTCCACTTCTTCTCTCTGCATCCGCTCCTTACCAAACTCACTGGGGTATATAGCTATCTTGTCAATTCTACCTCCCGCAGGCAAAAAGCTTGAAAACGCAATCATCAGGTCTAAAGAGCGAACATTGTCCCAGTCTAGATTGACCACAGCCAAAGTCTTCGAAGATTCCCCGGCCGAAGGTGCGCTCTTCTCCAGTTCAACTTCCGATTCGCTCTCGCTTTCAACCTCGCTCTCTGAATCTTCAGAGTCCGAAGAGGTGAACTCATCTGAAGAGCTGACATAATCACTAGGTACTTCCCCGCGCGCACGATCGAGGACAGCAACCTCGGTGTCTTTATCTTTTTCATTTTCTTCTTTCTCATCATCCTGCTCGAAATATTTGTCAAAGTCTTTGGCCTCTTTGCTGTCCTCCATATCCCTCATTCTCCTACCATACTTGTCAACCTTAGTTTTCCTCGTTATTTCCAGATCTTTCTTACTGAATCTGTCATCCAGCTTGACCTTGAAGCCTTTTCTCTTGACATTATTGAACTTTGGATCATTATAAACTCTCGAAAATCTAGGATCAGTGCTCTTTTTTTCCGACATGGTTACTCCTTGATACAGATACTACAACGGGGTCAGAACAATTCTAAGTAACCTCGAATCTAAGCTTGTAGATATCCTTGGGACCTGCTGAGGTGCGATGCGATGAGCTGCGATGAGCTGCGATGAGATGAGCTTGAAAAATTTGCAGTTCAAAGACCCATCACGTGAAGTTCCATCTCACTTCAATATAAGCAGTTCAGAGCCTGACTAGTTATCCGTTCATCGGTCTACCATCTGAATCTTCCCGACCATTGCTAGCTTTATATCTGTTTGGGCTCAGGCGGTTTGTCTGGGGTAGCTGGCTATCCATTGTGTGACGAGCGCTGAAAATTTGGCCACTTGAGCTGGAACGTCTCTGGAGGAAAGTAGCTGATCTAAACGGAGGATCTCTTAGTTGTTCGGTACGCAATTGAGCTGAGCGTAGTGCTACTGGGAGTCTCTGGGTTGTCTTTTACAGTATGCGGCGCAACACGCGGCCGGAACGAAGCAACGCCCTTATGGTAAGAAGTCGAAGGTTCGGTGCGGCAAAAGGATTACAAGCAACTTCAGGGCCAATCTGTATGCTTGACGAGTGGTAGACGCTTTTTTGTCGATTGAAGCTTTTAAATACTCTTCATTAGTCTACAATCATGGGACAGCATGCTTCTGCGCAGCACAATCATGCTAATGACACAGACTATGAGAAAAAACATTTCGCTTCCAATCAAGAGATAATGCAACTCTTCAACCGGAGGGCGCTGAGATTGTTCACCGTTCCTGAGTTGGCAGCTTTCAAAAGTCGACTCGATGGCAAGACTTTGGAGAGCATTATTCGGTCCGAGGACCTGACAAAATGGCTGCATATTCCCGGCGATAATTTACCTCTGTGTGAGACGATTTATGAGTTTGTGCGAGTCCTGAGCAATTTTCCGCTGATGAAGGATGCTTTTGAGGACGTAACTGGAATTGGACTTCTGAAGGCGATTCTGTTGACTAATCCCGCCAAATGTCACAAATACGTGCGCCTGAAGGACTATAATCATCTGAAACTCCTGTTTATCGCCCTGAGCACCAAAAAATCGGTGAAAGAACAGTCGTCATCAAGTTCCGCCACTTCCTTAGAGGATGGGGAGAGCTCCACCAGTCTCCTGCGAACTTACAACAGCATATCGGTGGATGATCTGTCCTTACCGGCCTCGTCCCTCGTACAGCTACTAGCATGGCTACTACTTTTGACTGCACACTGCCCCACCAGCAACTCTAAATTCCCCGAAGATTTGGCATACTTGGAATGGGGAACTTTCAGATTGGCAGCTACGAATCTTCTGAGGACTATGAATAAAGAAATTGTCTCCAACGTGGACTCCCACACTGTAAAGTTCGAGCAGTTTTCTGATGCCATTACGACCGTGATGCCCAACATCTTCAAGGCATTGCAGAATGTAATGGAGCACTTGTTGTACCAGGAGGCTGACCTCGTGGCTAGCCCTGTGAGCTCGGCAAGTTCAATCGTAACTTCAAAGCTGATGACGCAGTCCGTCTTAGCACAACTGAAAACCGCTCTCTCCAACGAGTTGACATTTGCCAAATTACAGAAGCTATACGTAGGTAAAGAAAGTGGCTTTTCGATGAGGTCTTTGCAAGCCAAGGTATTCAAATGGATGGCGCCTACGCTTTTAATGATCAGCGGCAAAGCCATTCAAGATGATGAAGATTTTGCCAAAAAGAACCCTAGATACAGAAACTTTCTATCGAAGTATCCCAAGTTGAAAGAGAGGGATCAACACTTGAATGAAATCCAGAAGAATAGATCCAAGGTAGTGTTTGCTGTGTATATCCCCGAACCATGGAAAACCACTAACAAAGATTATTTTAGTGGGTTAGGCACGACAATTGTCCAGTTGTCACCGACCCAGGATGTGTTCAAAGCAGTTCGAAATGATATCATGTACTTCAATACTTTAGGCGGCGGTATCGGTATCGGTGACAATCAGCCTCTCATCAAAAATGGCTTTAAATCATTTTCCCCCGGAAACGTTTCTCTAACCATTGACAGTATGCTTGAGTTTGCTGCATTTAGACACGTAGGATACGGCGGAACAATAGGTCCGGGACTGCTACTTACTCAAAATCACCACGAAGATGAACCCTTCGAGATCAAATTTATTATTCAAGATGTTGAAGTTTGGGGTTCTGGAGGTCAAAAGGAACTGGAGGAACAATACAAAAAGTGGCAATGGGAGGAGGCTGAAGCGAAAAGACGCCAAAACATCAATCTGAGAAGTTTTGGCGAAGACAAAGCATTACTTGAAATGGCTGGTATCATAGGTCACTCACAAAGCGGAGGTTCTATGTAGTAGAATAGTACATCTTATTCAATTAGTACGTGTAGGAAGCTTATACAACTATTTCTTCGACTTGGTCTTCTTTATGAGCTTCTTTTTTACGTGCTTCTTCACTTTAGTTTTTCTCTTCTCCTTCTTAGCCTCTTTGGCCTCTTGCTTACGCTTTCTCTTTTCATCCTTATCCTCGAACTTTTTACCCTTGAGCTTCTTGTCATCGGAGTATTCTTCACCATCGCTTTCACTGCTTGATTCGTCGGAACCACCCGTATCAGTTCCACTATCTTCGTCTTCATTTTCGTCCTCATCTTCTTCTTCGTCCTCATCGTCGCTCTCGGACGCATTGACGTCATCGGCAACTAAAGAGTCCTTTATGGCTCTGAAATTCCTCTCGTTATCGTGGGCAATTAGACTTTTCAACAGATCGAATTTACCGTCTGTGAACCTATCAAAATCCCGTTCTTCCAAACCTTCTAAGTTTCTGACTAAGTGCAAGCTTCTGAAGATTTCATCCTCATCAATATCCTCTTGAGTCGCCTTGACCGGCAGGTTTTTCGGCACGTAGTTGCTCAAATCAGTGGAACACTTGAGGTCACCATCAAAGTTCTGTAGTGTTTCCGAAAGTACAAACTGAAAGATGACCCGCTCAGGGAAAACATCGATCCCCATCTTTTCAAAGTACGAGTTGACGTTCTTGATATCCATTCTCAGAAAGTCCAAGCTCATAGGGTGCTCTGGTTCCACACTTTGGGAAACATCGATGATATACAGTTTTCGGTCGTGAACAATGGCGTTATACTCTGAAAGGTCAGCATGCACTAGTCGACAAACTTGGTAAAGCAGTCGAATGTATGCCAACATGGTGTAGTAATAATGGCAAATCTCTGCTCTATCCGTGAAGAGATAGTCCTTCAGCCTTGGCGATGCAAAACCGTCTCCGCGGCTTAGAAACTCCATTACTAGAACGTTATTCTTGACTTCAAGCGGCTTTGGAGCTGGAATAACTCCACTTTGATGTATTCTTCTCAAATTACGAAACTCTTTCTCTGCCCATATCTTTATCATCTTCCTTGGATTATGCTGGGATCTGGAGTTTCTAAACCGAAATTCCCCGTCAACGTACCGCTCACGATCCTTGAACACAAGGATTGATGTCTTATAGATTTTGATAGCAAGCTCCCTCTTCTTGTCCTGCGGCTCTCCTTCATTACTATCCATATTATCTCCAGCAAACGCATGGTACACATTTGCCTCCTTCCCGGTGCTCAGACAACCGTTAAATTCAGAAATTACTCCTCTGGTCATCAAAGACTTCAAAAACCTCATGGTACGCGGATCTAGCACATTTTCTACTGTCGCCCTGTTTGCCTTGTCTTTACTGGACTTTGACCTTGTGAAAGACAGCTCATCTGTGTTGATATTATGACTATGCCTATCCAAGATTTGGACGTTAGCGTGCTCATCACCGTGGGAGATATTTAGTCGGTCAAACCGGTCTTCTAGAGACATTTGTGGCTTACTAGTTCCAACATGTGTTACGCTTTGTATAACCTCATCGCTTAAAACTTTTCGAGCGTAACTAGAGTCGGGCACTATAGAAAAACCACACACATTAACAACCAGCTAACCGTTAGATCTATATAGAGCATCAAGAACAGGTTCCCACAGTCATGGCCATTACGAGATCGAAAACAACGGGACTTCCCAAAGTATGTTAAGCTCAGAGCTGTTTCTCCAATAGTTGAAGTCTATAACTAACGCCTGAAAAAACGCAGTCATTCTTGGGCTTCTTTCCACTTTACATAGGTGTAGAAATTGCATTGGGTATATCCATCATCCACAAGTGCAGCGGTGTTTACGGTATGCTGGCACTGATTACTGGCCATCCTTTGGATTTCATGCAATGGGTCATGTACACATGGTCGATCCTGGCTTTGGTCGTTTACGTACAGGGTCTTTTCCAGATTCACAAGCCCAACGTTCTGACCTTTTCTCATATTTTCGTCACATTTATTGCCGACACAGTGTTCGCCTCATTTTTCACCCTGTGGTTCACCATACAATGGTACAGTCTCGAAGGTAATTCCAGCAACATTGAAGAAACTAAGAGCTCTTACAGCGAAGCGCCCGTCGATTATTCGAGCCAAATCGCCCACCAGGGTGCCAGTGATGCGTTTGAGTATGGAGTGACCATGGTAGCCGCAGTTTTCTCTCTTGCTGAAAAACTGTACTTTACTTTTCTTCTAGCATCCTTCGTTCGAGAGTTACTGCTACACCCTAAGTACATGCTTGATCAAGATGACGTTGAGCAAGATCTGAAGCATCAACCCTTTTGGAAAAGATGGTGGATCAGGACGCAAAAGAGCTGCTACAAGTTTGCAAAATCTTACCTAGCTTAGTTAGACTGCAATGGATGGTCAATAGTCTTCTATTGCTCTTTGACTTTGACGGTGAGCTTTCATGTTAACTCCTAGCAACCACCTTAACTCCTGAAAAATTTTGAAAAATATGCAGAAGATCAGCTTTGCTTGTGGAGAGCACGGGTTGCCGTTGTTGCGGCACTGGTCCTGCTGACACCTTCGCAAACGTTTCCAATGGTGGTAACTGCAGCTTCCTGCTCCTAAAATGCAATAACCCCTGCTTTCCTCGCACAGCGCAGTGGGTTTGGATTTGCGCCTAGCACAGCAATATTCAACACCCCTTGCACGAGAGAATTTTAATCGTTACGATCACCAGAGTACCTTGCTATGACGTATTAGAGGTGTGAAGTTGTTCTGAAAGGTAACCCAAGAGGTATAAGAAGGATGAGGTGATGGATAGATATGTGATCACAGAACTTATGTCAAGAAAAACATCGATCACTGATTAAAGAAAAAGAATAATATGTCTACCGCTTTAAGCAATAACACTTCCACTGTCAAATTGAACTCCGGCTACACAATTCCTCAAGTTGGTTTGGGGACTTGGAGGTCCAAAAAAGGTGATGGTTACAAGGCTGTCACTGCGGCGTTGAAAGCTGGATACAGACACATTGACGGTGCTGCTATATATTTGAACGAAGAAGAGGTCGGAAAGGCCATCAAGGATTCTGGCATCCCACGTGAGGAGCTTTTCATCACAACCAAGTTATGGAATACTCAACATCGTAACCCTGAGGAAGCCTTGGATCAGTCTCTACAGAGGCTGGGTCTGGATTATGTCGACCTGTACCTGATCCATTGGCCAGTTCCTTTGAGCACCAAGAGGATTACTGATGGAAATTTGTTGATCAACGCAACAAAGGGTGATGGTAAGGCAGACATCGACACGGAGTGGAACTTCGTCAAGACTTGGGAGTTGGTTCAAGAGCTTCCAAAGACCGGAAAGGCAAGAAGCGTGGGAGTTTCGAACTTTTCCATCAACAATATAAAAGAGCTTTTGGCCTCTCCGGGCAACAAAGTTGTTCCTGCCGTCCTGCAAGTCGAAATTCATCCACTATTGCCACAGTATGCTATTGTCGATTTCTGTCAAGAACACGACATACGTGTTGAAGCTTATTCGCCTCTTGGTGGTCACGGTGCTCCAGTGCTGGATGATCCTATCATCAGGGAAATTGCTCAGAGGCACGACGTCGACACTGGTAACGTTGTCGTCAGCTGGGGGGTACAAAGAGGACTCATCACATTGCCTAAATCTACTAGTCCAGACAGAATCGCTTCGAATCTGAAGACTTTCAAGTTGTCAGACGAAGAGTTTGGCTCTATCAACAACCTGTCCAAGGCCACAGGACAAAAAAGAACAAACGCCCCCGACATGTCTCCCTTCCCATTATTTGAATAGACACATGAAACTCTTATGATTAATGTATGATACCTTATATAATTGTATACAGCTTGGTAATCAGCTTTTTTGACTTTCACCTGGATCGTCTACTAAACTTAAATTTGGGCTCATCATCATCGTCGTCGTCATCATCGCCATATCTGTCATCGTCATATCTGTCATCGTGACTTTCATCTTGCGTGACGTATCTGCCTCCTTTATGAGCGCGTTTCAGTGGATACTGTCTATAGGATTCAGATTGTTCAGGAGGATCAAGTAGTTCCACGTTTACACCCTGCCCATCAGACTCCCTTCCTACTGTTGGCTCCACATTTTGCGAGTCGTCTTCATCAACCACAAAGAGCCCGCTATTAGGCGCTCTGCTAGGTGAGTTCTGAGGGGAAGTTGATCGTTCAACAGCTCTATTTTTATCCACATCAGAAGCACTGGGATTTATAGCCTTTCCAAACTCCAATTCCTGAACATCGACAAAGTCCTGATGTTGAACAGGAGCATCGATTGTGTACACTTTTGAAGGAACGTACTGCCTGGTCAAAAGATAAGCGCTGTTTCGAATAAAGTCTGAAGAGCCTTCTCGGGAAGACCCGCCAATATGATGCTGCTTATATTTAGGTTGAACCTTGACGAAGTTCTTAAAATTATTGCGGCCGTGCCACGGTCGGTTATCTTCATTGTCCAGGTTTACTGTCTCATCCGTCTTTCCACGTCGAAGTATACTTTCGTTGGGTTTCACAATTGCCAAGTTTCCCAATTTATTTATCGCATCATCAGTCAACTCCTCGGAATCCACTTGCACCAGTGTCGACTTAAACCGTTTCACTTCACGTCTTTTCGCATCTTTAATAACATCAACCAGACTTTCCGTGGTGCTATCAGGCTTATTAGAATCATCAGAAGTAGTTTTAAAGTCTTGGAGCGTTTTTTTCCGCACTTTAGGCCTTGTAGATATCTCCAGTGGTGTTCCTTTGCTCATCGTGCCGCCCGCCGGTTCGTCTTGTCGTTCATTTCCTTCGTGGCCAACTGTGATTGATTTGGGTAGTTCCTCTGTATGATGCGTTCCTTCATGAGCGAGAGGTATAGCTCCTCCTACGGACTCAGGAGGACGCTGGTAAGTGGCCTCGATATGCTGCGACGTTTCACGAACAGGACTATCTCGGGAAGAAGCCCCATTCTCTTCATTTACAGATGCTGTGGACGTTGATGTGATTTCATTGGGAACCGATCGATTCGCAGGCTGAGGCGAAGGCTCAAGATCCGAATCTTTTGAAGTGAAATCACCACCGGCAAAAAACATCAGGCTATCAAGTGGTTTAACTTTGGGCCTGTTCAAACGCCTTCTTTTGGTCGGCGGCTTGTCGTTAGCCTTGTCTGGATGCTCTGACGCAGCTTCATCACCAGAAGAAGCTTTGTTACCACTCAAATTGGCCTTCATGACTTCATGGTCGGCAACTTCTTTCATATTTGATTGCTTTTCTAGCGAGACACCTCCCAACAGGGTGGGCAACTCCCTGCTTATGACAGCGCTTTCAATGTCCTGTAAAGTATGAAAGTGTATGCTATAAGTCGAGTCTTTCAAGGTTGAAGGACTTGGTGCTAAGGCTATGACTTTCTCGGTCGAAGCCTCACGATTAAGGTTATGCAATAATTGCTGCTCATTTTCAAGGACGATAAGTTCTCCGCTACCAGTTTCGATCGCCTGTTTAGCATAGTCTTTTGTTATGTCATCGCCACCGACCAAGTAGAACTTGTACCCTTTAAAGATGTCTTTAAGTTTATTTGGACTTTCGTTTGCAGATAATACGAACGAACGATTCTTGATCAAGGTGTCCCATGATTCTTCGAATTCTGAAGTTCCGCTGGAAACTGCGTGTGCGAGCTCAACCAGGAATTGTGAACTTCTGATGCTTATGCCATTGATGAGGCCAAATAGATATTTTGGGACGAATCTGGCTCTATCCTCAGATACAACAATCGTAGTGGAGTGGCTATCTGCAGTATCCAAGCGAACGCCAATGCCCATGTTGTCCAGAGTATCGGTGAACTCTGATAGCTGATGAGGTATGTCAATGATAACATCATGCCATACAATCTGGACATTTACGGGTTGGGTCCCAAGCTCGATTTGAATTGGAACATTCATGTGAGAAGCTGCTTCAAAACTAATAGATTCGCCAACTTTAAGGTATTTCCCACCAGCAGCTGTCAGCTTGCCCTGGTTGAGAAGTCGTATGAGACCGTCATTAGAATCCCATATCACACTCATATGATTTCTGGAGATACTTTTGTCATTTTTGATGTTCAGTAAATTCTTGCTGGAACGACCGACACTGCAGCTCTGTTCCTTAATGAGACAAGAGGACACGCAACGTGTAGTTCCATCTTCTAGCTCATATGAATATTTCAGTATCCACATACGATAGATACCTGTTGTTTAATGGCGTAAGATGGGGCAGTATCCCATAAGATCATCGAAACTAGCTTTAGCGCGAAAGCGCTTCCATCACCTATAATGACGAAGTTTTAAAAAGTACAGCACTGTAACTTGAACATTTAGAATATATACGAATTTGCAAGCCAATTTAACACTGCGATTAGAAGTAAGAAAATGTGATGCCAAAAGATAGGCCCGGCTTGATGACATCTTGCGCCCTAGAAGTTAGCGGGTGAGCGTACGTGAGATCCATGTTAGCCTGAGGGGTCTTGTATGTCAAAGAGACACCCGATGCAGCCGCGTAGGAGTAGGAGACTGTGCTCAAGTTGTTGAACGCATTACCCAAATTCACGAAGAAATTTAACCTTAGAGGGGAATCAATCGGGGTGTTAAACAATTTTTGAGATGCAGTTAGAGCCACTTTGTAAAAAAAATTACCGCCTCCAAGTCCTACACCATTCGTTTGGAAACCCTTCATTGAGTCTAGACCACCCAAATACCACTTGTCCAGTGGGTGTACTTCAGTCTTTTCACCGAAGGGCACGATACCACCAAACTGAATTTCCAGGGAGTTGGTCAACCGGTTCTTCCAGTATGATGCATGATGCTCTAGGCTGAAGTCAAATCTACTAAAGTTATCGTCTTGAGATAAGGACTGGGAAGAGCCCTTCGTCTGTGAGAGAACATATTCGTTATTGATCAGAAACTCGTAGCCTGATACGGGGAAAGTTCCAAAGTACTTTCTAGTATCGGCATGGAACTTGGTCTCCAATGAGGTCTTGTTGAACTTGCCGGCGTACTGTGCAAACACGTTTGAAGCTTGGGTCCCAAGACCGATAATGTCTCTGTTGGTCGAGGAGATACCAGCGTAAAACTGGGGCACGGAGTTTGTCTGCTCCAAAATCCAACGTTTCTGCAAGCCCGCCCTAAAAGAGTATTGCAATTCATCGTGCTCATCATTTTGCGCAATGTATGGTTTCGATCTCTGAGCGAGTTTGACACCGTCAAAGCCCAAATTGGCCCTAACAGACGGATTTTTGGTCAGCGGCAAGGAAAAACTTCCCTTTAGAGATCTGCCTTCCCAAGTTGCAGTCTGCGGGTTGTACCTCATGCCCAAGTGGAAAGATTCACTGTCAGCTCGCCCAAGCAGGTTCATGTAAGACCTGCTGATCGCAAAAGAGGCAGAATCATCGACAAGGCTAGTGGTACCAGCAGTACTGTTATACACGCTAGAAGGCTTCAACACAATTTTGGCATGGGTAGCTACGGGTGTCTCAATTCCGTATTCTCTCGAGGCCTTTTGGTTCGCTAGCTCCAACGATTTAGCGTCCAAGTCTTGCTCCAAAGTGATCCGGACATCCTGATAAAGACCAGTACACAATAGCTTCCTTCTAACATCCCCAAAAGTGTACAAACTGGACCCAACATTCTGCAAAGGCTGCGAAAGCGCCTGATCGAGGATCGCACTGTAAACTGAACTGGACAAGGGGCTCACGCTGTTATCCCCATCGATTGAAATCCTGGAAATGTAGAGTGGCTTGGTCTCTGTGCCTTGCAGATCTCCAGCAAGATCCTGGAACAACATCTTTAAGTACTTGGGCTGTTCTTAAGGGTAGAGTTGAAGGGACTGATCAAGACTCTTTTTTCAAGGCATCTCCGCCATTAAAAAACCAACTCTATTGGCAGGTTAGTGCTCAAAGATAGACCATGTTAAGATGGAGTACAGCTGTCAATACTCGGACCAGGTACGCAAGAAACACAAGACGTGGCACGACGGTGAGTTGAAGTTCACGAAATCGAGCAAGCGGTTAGCTCTGTACTCTCTTGAGGAAAAGAAAAAGCTGCTGCTTAGCAGCACTCTCATGACGAATAGTCGAGACCTGGAACGTATACTGGACCCTGAGCGGTTCAATGTGGAAGAACACCGGGTTTTTGGCGGGTACGTTGTGATTGTAAACGGAGCCACAAGTGTGCCAAGCGTGGAACCACAACAAACGAACAGCAGCGATCCGCTCGCGCTTAGGATGAAGCCCTTCAAGAACCCCCGAACGTTGGCCAACCGTCCGTCTTTGCGACATAGAGTCGTCAAACAACGGGAAAAGCCTACTACGGGCAGGAGCCGAAGAATACGACGGGTGTGTCATCAACCAATAATGCTATAAATTGTGTATAAAGATTGCTTATACAGAAGAATATTAAGCGGTAACCTTCTTCTCGATCAAGTCGAATAGAGTGACGATGTCAGCAGAGAACTTTCTGATACCGTCGGACAATTTTTCAGTAGCCATCTCGTCTTCGTTTAGTTGGAATCTGAAAGAGGACTCGTCGTTGATGTAGGAGACCTTGTCCTCACCCTCGTTCTTGGCAGACTCTGGGTCTAGGACCTTTGGAACGCTTTCGTGGCTGTTGTACAACTCGTCCAACAGTTTTGGAGAGATGGTCAAGAAGTCGACACCAGCCAAGGACTTGATCTCATCGGTGTTTCTGAAAGACGCACCCATGACGATGGTCTTGTAGCCGTGCTTCTTGTAGTAGTTGTAGATTCTTCTGACGGACAGAACACCTGGGTCCTCCTCGCCAGAGTAGGATTTGCCGGTCTTGGCCTTGAAAAAGTCCATGATTCTGCCCACGAATGGGGAGATCAAGGTGACGTTAGCCTCAGCAGCTGCAACAGCCTGAGGGAAGGAGAACAACAGGGTCAAGTTGACGTGGATACCGTGCTCCTTCTCCAACTCTTGCGCAGCCTGGATCCCTTCCCACGTGGAAGCGATCTTGATCAAAACACGCTCCTTGTCGATACCGACCTTCTTGTAAAGGTCAATGATGTGCAGAGCCTTCTTGACAGTAGCGTCCTTGTCAAAGGACAGTCTGGCGTCCACTTCAGTGGAAACTCTGCCGGGGACGATCTTCAAGATTTCCTTACCGAATTCGACCAGCAGTCTGTCAACAGCGTTTTCTACCTTTTCCTCAGTAGTCTTACCGTTTTCCTTACCGTAAGCGACAGCAACGTCGATCAATTTCGCGTAGCCCTCTTGCTTAGCAGCAGCCAAGATCAAAGAAGGGTTGGTAGTAGAGTCCTGGGGGGTGAACTTGGCAATAGATTCGAAATCACCAGTGTCTGCAACAACCACGGTACCGGAAGCCTTCAATTGATCTAGAGAAGAAGCTGTTTTCTGTTTCTTTTGAGCTGGTTGAGCCATTTTGTGTGTGGTATACTAATGTACAGTTAGGTTATTGTATATGTAAACCGCACATAACTCTTCAAGAACGCCATTTGAGCCAATAGCTCACAACCACTGCTGGGTGTCCTTTATATAATTTTTCAGCTGATCCAGACGCTTATAGGTTGCCCGTCGACCCCCGAAAAGAAACTGATCTGTTGGGCTTCCACTAAGCTTTTTTTCCACAGGCTTCTGGAGACGAAGCTGTGAGAAGAAAGCGGTGCCATAACGTTACCCGCCCTAAAGCGAGGGGCGTCTGTTACCCGGACTGGGCATTGCTATCTCCGGCTCCGGGGTTAACGTTTTCCGGGACCGAGCGGCGCTACCAGACCGGGTTTCGCCTGCCACACAAAGACCGCACCGGCCCCGCGACCATTGTTCCGTATTATGAAGCTATTTATTACCTGTGTATAAGCGAGAATATTAGCTATCGTAGAGTTCCTTAGTGGGTCGAGCCCTTACTATTACAGCCGACCTTCCTGGTGCGCATCTTGGCGATCACGTACTTCTTGCGCTCGGTTTCTTTGTCGTAGGGACAATGCGCCAAGATCTGGGTCAGCCGCTTGTTGAAGCGCGACCCGGTCTTCTCGTGCACGATCGAGATGTGTCTGTTGTAGGCGTCTCTTCTATGAAACACCTTGTCGCAGTACTGGTAGGGGCACTTTAAGGCCGGGTATGTCTCGTCGTTCAGGTTCAAGTACTCTTTTAGCTCGTCGGGCAGCTGATGCTTGTGCTGGATGGCGCAGTGTCTGCGCAGGTCCGGTCTTCGGGGCAGGCCCAGGATTTTCCAGGGACAGAGCGCCACGGGACACTTGAACTCGCGCTTGATGCCGTACTCGTCCATGTGCGCCGCGTACTCAAAGATGCTGGAAAAAGTCATCGGACAATGCGTGCAGCGGTGGCACCCGCGCTTGTGTTTATTAGCTATCACCTCCATCAGAGGCTTGTCCATCTGCAACTGTTCCACCAGGGATAGTCCCGGTGTGGGCAGGCACACCCTTTCCTCCTCCTCTTCGTCTCGGACAAACTCGTCCAGCTCTTCCTCCTTTATCTCCGGCTGCTGTAGAATGAAAAACTTGTCATCTTCCAGCACAGTTGCAAAGTCGAATTGTGCCTCAGCTAGCTCCAGAAGCCCTTCATCCCGGCAACAGGAGCCCTCCAACAGCTCCTGGAGCTGTTTCAGGCTGCCAGAAGGGTCTGGGAACCGCAGTAGTTCCTGCCAGGAGGGCTGTTGCTGGTGATGGGATAAGAATTCAGACATAGTTGGCCAATCAGAGCGAGCACGCACGACCGGTCACAACCCTCCAGATCGTTAGATCTGCCCAAATATAAAATATATATGACAATTGAGCTATGCGCAAGCAAGCACATTCCCGCATGCATGTGCATGGACAATAACCACTGCAGTGAGCGACGGACTCCGGCTCGCCGATAGGAGGGAGGGGAACATCAGAGCACGACTTTTTACCATTTACGGCCCAGGGTCAACAGGTGTCAGCTTCAGATAATGCGTGAGAGTCCCGCATCGTCGCCGGGCACCCAGTTGGCTGGGGTGAGCGACTGGTGGGAATGTGCATCTGCAGCTTGGAGAGCGTGCCGGAGCAACTCGGCCGTGTTGCGACCCGTAGAGAGAGGGTACGCGTGCACCAGGCGAACCTCCCGACGCGGGTCAAAGAAGGTCATAGTGGCTGGCATATACCGTAAATAACACTGATTGGGGTAGGACGGCCTGTGAGTCGAAGTGGCGCATATCGATCATACCGTAGGTAGAGGCCACCGGTCGCTGGGAGAAGCCACGAGGGACTTACATCGTACTAAAGCACGAAGGGGCCAGGACCCATCGTGGCGAGTCGACCATTTCCTCCGCTTGCACTCCACTATTGATCGTCTCGAAGTAGTCCGAAATCAATTGTGACACATTACATAAATAGCGAACTCCGCGCCGCAATGAGTCGACGGCCAAGACAAGAATCTCAAACCTGCTCTAGCTGAGTTTCTGGTGAAATGACTGATTAGGGAGCTGCCAGTTAATATTGAACGATTTATGGATCTACTTAAAAGGTTGATACGCGAAACTCACTGTTGGCATGAGCATAATGCACTGAAGTACCAGGGGAGGACACTCGAAACCAGTTAGATACTCAACAGTTGAAGAACCTTGATTGACAAAGTCTGAATACATACCCCGAGCACTGGTGATAGAACAGGGCGTTGGATTTGAAAAGTTTAACATCGGTATATTCTCTTAAAAACACTTGATGATTACGTAAGTTGCGTTAAAGGCATCCGGTCCCTTATAATGTACATGCGGTCAATTCAATTGACTTTGAAAAGCGGATAATGACGCTTAGTTGTTCTCTGGTCTCAACTTTCTGACCTCCTTGCCGACCCTCCAGATCTCCATGTTTCTGATGGTCTCCAATTCGCTCTCCAACTTGGCTCTGTAGTCTGGTTGAGAGTTGAACTCCAAGGATCTCTTGGTCTCAGAACCGTTCTTGGTGGACTCGTATAGGTCTTGGAAGACTGGCTTCAAGGCGTTCTTGAAGATTGGGTACCAGTCCAAAGCGCCTCTTCTGGCGGTGGTGGAACAAGCGTCGTACATGTAGTCCATACCGTACTTCCCGATCAATGGGTATAGGGATTGAGTGGCCTCTTCGACGGTCTCGTTGAAGGATTCACTTGGGGAGTGGCCGTTCTCCCTCAAGACTTCGTATTGGGCCAGGAACATACCGTGGATACCACCCATTAGACAACCTCTTTCACCGTACAAGTCGGAGTTGACTTCCTTCTCGAAAGTGGTTTGGTAGACGTAACCGGAACCGACGGCCACAGCCAAGGCCTGGGCCTTCTCGTCAGCCTTACCGGTGACGTCGTTCCAGACGGCGTAGGACGAGTTGATACCACGACCTTCCTTGAACAAAGATCTGACAGTTCTACCGGAACCCTTTGGAGCGACCAAGATGACGTCGACGTTGGAAGGTGGCTCAACGTGGGTCAAGTCCTTGAAAACTGGGGAAAAACCGTGCGAGAAGTACAAGGTCTTACCTTCAGTGATCAAAGGCTTCAAAGTTGGCCAGGTCTCGGATTGAGCAGCGTCGGACAACAAGTTCATGACGAAAGTACCCTTCTTGACAGCCTCTTCGACTTCGAACAAGGTCTCACCTGGGACCCAACCGTCCTCGATGGCAGCCTTCCAGGAAGCACCGTTCTTACGGACACCAATGATGACGTTCAAACCGTTGTCTCTCATGTTCAAACCTTGACCGTAACCTTGGGAACCGTAACCGATCAAAGCGAAGGTGTCGTTCTTGAAGTAGTTCAACAACTTCTCCTTTGGCCAGTCGGCTCTTTCGTAGACGGTCTCGACGGTACCACCGAAGTTGATTTGCTTGATACCACGGGTAGCAACCAATGGCTTGACAAACTGTCTGGCAGCCGGTCTGCAGGCAGCAGCACGGGCAGCCAAGGCAAACGTTCTCTTGGCAGTGACAACACGGGAGTTGCAGATCAATTTAGCGGCTTGGGCTCTCAACATTATGAATATAGTTCACGGGTTAACGACCTGGTCTTGTAAAAGAAGTAAAAAGAACTTTCAACTAACGCATTCGAAAACTTTTCACTCTTTATATGACGGTATGTATACACATTTTACTTTTTCACCGCGAAAATTTTTCATAGGCGACCCACGATGAAAATTTTCACAGCTCAAAGGGTTACTACCTCTGCCATCGAGATGCATTCTCGCCTGGGTAAATCCACGAGGGACTTGCAACGTGCTAACGCACGAAGGGGCCAGGACCCATCGTAGCGAGTCGACCATTTCCTCCACTTGGAGCAGAGGAAGTGGAAGACCCACCACTTGCCATCAAATGCTCACAGATATACTTGAGCATGATGTTCTTTGCTGCGTTGAAACCGAGGAGCACTTTATACAGCTATATACTTTGACGAAACCCAAGTCTTGGGCATGTAATCCCTATGGTTGTATCGGTGTTGATCAATGGTTGTTTTCCAGATTATTTCTCATATATTAGTACGCGTTATGAAAGACTTGAAAAAATTAATAGTAGAACAACTGAATTTTTGGTGCTAATACGTTCAAAGATGTCTGTTTGTCTCGCTGCTACCAAGAGTATCGCTGTTTCTTCCTTGGGTATTTACGCTGGTATCGTAACCACCACCACTTTGGTTTCCTCCATAACTCCCCTGGATGTCATCTCCAAGCACTTGAGCCCTGTTATCTGCAAGCTTGGAGAGCTGGCTTCAGCTTTGGGCGTGCTCTCTTCTGGTTTCTTTGCTGCCAGTTACTTTGGTGCTCCCGAACAGCTCAGACACCCCTATCTGCTATATGGTGCTCTAGTTGCTCCTGTTTCCGCTGCCTACCTATGGGCTATCTCGCGCTGTAACCACAAGTACTACGGAAAGAGACATTGCTCCCGCGGCAATGAAAGGAAAAACGAATCTCCCCAGCTGAACGAGTCTGTTGTTGATCTTGGTAACGATGCTCCACAAGGCCACCCACCCATTACAGACGACGGTGCTAAGTGTCCATTTGGTAGCGCGGCTGCTACCAACGAGCCGGCCTCCAAGGACCATAACAGACCCGTTAACTGCCACCGTAAGATTGTCTCCCACCTAACTGTGGTTACTCTAGCTACTATTGCCGGATTTGTGGCTTCCGTCGTGGGGGTCTACGGAGAGGGTCAGTTCGCCTGATGTATGCCAGATCGCATTATTTCTTCGTTTTTTCAACCATGTAAGCATCATTACTTATTACTATTTATTATTTCGAACACTATTACTGACTAGGTCAATTTTCCAAGCATTGACTGGTTCTTCGACTGTGCCTTGTATTGTTTTCCAATGCCCCACTTTCCTTTTCTGGGAATTTTTCAGCAAAGAACATCATGCTCAAGTATAGCTGCGGCATTCGATGGCGAGTGGTGGGTCTTCCATTTCCTGTGCTCTAGGTGGAGGAACTGGTCGACTCGCCACGATGGGTCCTGGCCCCTTCGTGCGTTAGCACGTTGCAAGGCCCTCGCGGATTCACCCAGGCGTTGGCTAATATTTTCGAATGATAAAAGTCGACCAGAACCGAGTTCAACAGGCTAGTGCGCCGCCTGTTTGAATCTTCTTATTGTAGTCTATCATCTCCACATTCTCAAATGTATGTACTAATATTCTGGAGTTATCCTCATTAAATTCAAATATAAACACTCCCCTAACAACGCGGTCAATTAAATTCTGTTCTTTGAGCAGCGCTTTGTCATTGCTCATTATTTCGCCGGATAGTTTTTTGCCTGAGGGATGAAGAATGTACTCGACTATAGGAGGCGTGGAATCGCTCAACAGATCCTGAGGTACTGAGGTAGTCTTTCCGCGGTGGTGGCCCATATTTTCCTCTGGTGTACAACTTTGCCATTTGACGACCAATTTATCATATGGTGCGACGCAGTTGTACCGACCACCTTCTTTTTCCCGCAAAAGCGTAGTTGCTGATATTATGTGAAGCTGACAATTCTTTTTCAGTATCAACTTGTTGCTTATAAGCCTTATCGCATTCAATGAAGCTTTATATTTCGTCTTACCTTGCAATGTGGGGAAATATGGATGTGTCGTGGGAAGAAAACGCAGTTTTATCTGCTCGTCCAGATATCGATCTTCCAGCGGTTGTTGTAGGATATTGGGCACCCCAACTTTTAACAGATATTCACATACCTCGCCCAAATTAGCATGCCTAACGCTTGAGTTAAGTCGTACCGATCCTCGAGTGCCCTTGAAAAGACTCGAAGAACATGATAGAACAGGTTTTAGACGCATAAAGTAATTCAGTTTTTCAGTCGAATGCAAAATCTCCACTCAGCCTCTGTCAGGGTCCGTCAAGCAGTTCTTTTGATCTTTGACCTTTTTTTCTTGCCAAGCTGTGCGGGACTTGAACCTTCTGAATAGCCAAAAGTTTGGTTTGAAGAGACTTATAAAGGGACCGTTAACTCAGAATCCTGAAAAACGTAACTCTAATAAGGAACATACAACATGTTATAAACGAGTGAGACAAAGAATGCATCGTTGAAACCGTCTAGATGTCACTTACAGATGGGGACCAAAAATAATGCTCAAAAGCTCTCGCTCATTTTTGCATCAAGAGCGTTCGCTACAAACCACATCAGCGAGGTTCCAATCACAAGCATATCGAAGACCTTGACATCGATCCAAGTCCATTATCGAATGGCTCTCTACGCTGACTAACGTTGGATGTGACTTCAAGCTTGTGGTTACCCAGCATCAACTCTTTTGGTTGGTTCTGGATGAAAAAAAGTGGTTGTCGGCTGAGATCACCTTCACACAGTAATATCGTTCAATTTCGATTAACTAGCGATTGAGCTTCCAGTTAGGTCATTTAACTCTGGATAAATCTTCCGAAATTCGCAAATTACCATATTTCTAGCAATTGAGTTCCAAGACTTCTTTAGCGCGATTCTATTAACAAAACTCTTATCCCCGTTACGAAAAAATCAACGATAAGTAACCCATGGCGTCTCAATTTTTCCTCAAAACCTCTCAGGATATTGAGCTATTTCAGGGGTATCCAGATTTCACGCAGTCGGCGACCAACTCTGACGGGAGCGGCATAACGTCGTCACTTTTGTCTCCATGTGGAAGGTTTATGGCTTTTGCCACTAAGGAAGTCGTGAAAATCTTTTCCGGTGAACTTCTAGATAACCTGTTAATCAGCATCACATTGACTGACGTCTACAATCTGCATTTTTCTCCATCAGGTAGTTATTTGAGCACCTGGGAAAGACCGTCCGCCCACGACGACTCGCACAAAAATGTCAAAGTATGGTATCTCAACCAGGATTTTGCGAACCAGACCGAGGATCACAAACCAGTTTACGAGTATCAGGCCAGGACCCAGAATGGATGGTCTTTGCAGTTTTCCAAACTGGACAATTTTGCTATAAAGCAGTTCAGCAAAGAGTTGAGAATAGTTAAGTTAGACCAGACGGCCGAGAGTGAGAAGCGTTTTGACTTTGAACACCCCTTTGCCACTTTGTCGCAATTCCGGGAGTCTGAATCGCAAATGTTCTCGACCTTCTTGGTCTCACCTGCAGAGCATCCAACTATCTGTACGTTTACACCTGAAAAATCCGGGAAGCCAGCCCATTTGACCATATGGCCATTAGTCGAAGGTCAAATCACCAAAAAAATTGTAACCAAGTCATTTTTCAAAGCAGACTCCTGTCAGCTACAATGGAACGCGTTAGGAAATGCCGTTCTATGTGTTGCCACAACCGATTTTGATTCATCCAATAAATCGTACTATGGTGAGAATACCCTGTATTTGCTCTCATTCCAAGGTGTAAATGGTTCTCTTGGTGGAAACTCAGTCAGGGTTCCGCTTTCAAAGGAAGGTCCCATCCACGACTTTACGTGGTCGCCGACCTCCAGGCAGTTTGGTGTTATTTACGGGTATATGCCAGCCACTATAACCTTCTTCGACTTGAGAGGCAACGTAGTTCACTCTTTGGCAGAGCAAGCGAAGAACACGATGTTGTTTTCTCCAAGTGGTAGGTACATTTTGATTGCGGGTTTCGGTAATTTGCAGGGCTCTGTCCAAATCTTAGATCGTCATGACAAGTTCAAGTGTGTCTCTAAGTTCGATGCGGCAAATACTTCCGTGTGTAGATGGTCCCCCGGTGGAGAGTTCATCCTTACTGCTACCACATCTCCTCGTTTGCGTGTCGACAACGGTGTTAAAATATGGCATGTTACCGGCAAGCTTGTTTTCGTCAAGGAATTTAAAGAGCTGTTGAAGATCGACTGGAGATCACCCCCAACTTTCAAGACTATTGGCAACACTCATATCATCAAAAACTGGGGGGATACTCTGGAATCAAATGCATCACTTGATCCAAAGCTGCAAAATTCATCGCAGTTAGAGATCCATTCTTCGGTCAAGGAGTATGAGTTGAAACATCCGAAGAGAACTGGAAGTAACGGTAATGGTTCCCAAAGCAAGCCAGTTGGAGCCTACAGGCCACCTCATGCCAGAAGAGCGGGTGGAGACTCCAGAAGCGTCCCAGGTATGACGATAGTGAATGCCAAACCAACTCAAAGGGTTGTCCCAGGATTGGTTCCTGGGATGTCACCTCCTGCAACTTCCAAGACTGCAGCTAAGAACAAAAAAAAGAGAGCTAACAAGAAGAAGGCCGAGGATGAAGTGAGTAACGACGAAGAAGCTAAAGCAGACACATCTGCGTCGTCTGCTCAAACGGCTGAAAACGTTCCCGCCGTAAAAGAGGTAGCTTCTCCCGAGGAGAAGAAGATCAGATCTCTGCTGAAAAAATTGAGAGCTATTGAGACCTTGAAGCAGAGACAGGCAAATGGTGATAAGTTGGAAGATACCCAGGTGTTGAAGATACAAAGCGAGGACAAGGTTTTGAGTGAACTAAAATTCATGGGCTGGAAAGAAGAATCCTCAGGCATCTGATCAAACCTTGTCTATTTCTGTGTATATATGTTTATTTATACTGCTTTCAACGGCTTCTTGCTAGCATGTATAGAGGCTCGCTCGTTGGAAAAGGTTTTATGACGAATAACTCATTGTCGAAACTAGGCAGTATACAACGTCAGGTAATAATATTATTAACTAGGCCGAATGACTCACTTTCTTTAAGGCAACATCAGTAATGCTACCTTGCGAACTGCTTGTCCATCGCTGTAAAACACTTTCATCTGTACTTGTGTGGGCATCCGCATACGATACTCTCGATATTTCATTCCTCCAGAATCCGTCATCTCCAAGCACTTCCCTCGTAACAAGCTTGTAGTGACCAATTCTTGGCAAGAGCTGTGCGTAAACCAGGTAGTACAAACCACCTATTCCAAAGACACCCCATGAAACAACACAGTGGATCCAGTATGGCAAGTGTTCATAGACCGACTGGCCGCCAGTTGGGGGAATATAAGGAGCAATGATCAAATACAGATTTGATAACATGAAGAAAGTGGTAATAACGTAACCGGCACGAATTGGAGGATTCCACTGGACTTCACCCTTACTGCGCTTCCAGTAGATGTAAAGTAGCCCCCCACTGATAAGAAAGTTGATAATGTTCATTGGATATGAGATCAAATTCAGAATGAAGTTATAGGCGTCCGAAGATGGCGGAGCAATGATGGTGACGACACAAACGACGAAGTGTTGGAACAAACCAACAAAAGGGGAACTGAAAGGTCTAGAGGAAGCGAAAAACTTGGGGAAAGGGAGAATGCCTTCACGGCCCAGTTGTTGGATAATTCTACCTTGGGAGAAAATGACAGAAAGGACGTTTCCGAAAGCACTCAATCCAACAAAGACCGCAGCCGCCTTCCTGGCGTTTCCGCCGAAGGCAATGTCGAAGAAATCTGCTGCCAAGACCAGCTTGGATGAAATCAGCTTCTCCTTGGGCACAACGGCGTAGTATGCAATGTTGACGAAGATGTAAACAATAGCGATGAACACCAACGAGGTAGGTCCGGCAATCTTTAAAGTTCTCACAGGATTTCTGACCTCTCCAAGGGCATAGTTTGCGTTGGAGTATCCGACGAATGACCAGATGACGTTGTAAAGAGCATTCACGATACCATAAGCAGTAGCATCGTTTGAACCCTCAAAAGCGTTGTGGAAGTTATCAGTCTTGTAGCCATTTTTCAATCCACCACCCAGAGCGACCCATCCTGTGACAGAGATAAACAGGACGATCCCGATTTTGAAAATACCCAGAAGGTTCTGCAAATAAAGCCCGGCCTTGACGTTAATGCCGTTAATCAGAAATGCAAACCCTACGACTGCTACGGCAATCCCACGCTGGTTCCACTTGGTAACCTCTGCATCTGCTGCGGTCAAAAACATGACAGCCGTGTTGACCGAATTACCTGCTGCCCAACCCAGGAAAAACACATATGCAGCATACATGGAGGTGATGAGAAACCTGGGTTTCCGAAAGATGTACTCCAAGTAGTTTTTCTCACCACCGTTCTTCGGAATCGCGGTACCAAACTCCATATAGACGTACAACCCAGCAAGCGCTATAATCGCACCGACAGCCCACATGATTAGAGACAACCCGATCGAGTTGCACAGCGTATAGATCGTCGACGAAGTGGCAAACACACCGGTACCGAGCATTCGGTTGCAGATCAGACCTATACAAGAGATCAAACCAAGCTCTTTCTTACCCTGGTCCAACTCCGTGACGAATTGATTTTCCGTCTCGCCGGACGTCCCGTCATCGGCTTCTGTGCGCTCATCCGTTATCACATAGTTATCCTTGTCGAAGATATTTAATTGTGACAGAAAACTTCTTTTTTCTGACATTCTGCAGTTAGGCTAACCGTTGTCCCTCCACAACAGAAGGAATATCCACCATTCGAGCCGAAAATCGAACCTTTTATTAACTTTTCATCCATCCATCCCTGGGAAGCTTGAACGTTCTAAAACCGTGGCTTACTGTTCAGCTGTGGCTGCCATCCGATCTACCTCTCGCTTGAGTAAAGTATCTTTTTGTCTTAGCCGAACAACCATTCTTTCTTATTCATGCAAGGTGTATCGCGCCGTGCATTTCTCCCCGTTGCCTCGCATTTCTTTCATCGCCTTGCACTGGGACGGCAAAAGCTGTCGCCTATGATCGGCTCGAGAGCCTTAGGGAGCCAGTATGTAGCCTCTCCTTCGAAGGCCCAACTGTGCTTATCGCGCCGTAACGCCTCTTTGTGTTCTATCTTGGTGTTGAAGATGGCGATTCGGCCTCCATTTTGCTTGCATCTTTCGACGTACCCCATTGCAGGCCACACTTTACCACTGGTGCCGATCACCAGGACGAGGTCTATGTGACTTTGATTGTCTTGATTGTCTGTGAAAAAGGTGTCAACCTTGTCCATCTGCAGCAGGGGCAGAGGTTCGCCGAACCATACTACACCAGGGCGCAGTAGACCTTCGTGACATTTCGGACAATGCGGGAGTGCTTCTTCATCGAGATGTGGCAGAGGATCTGAATCCGAAGAGCTGATGCTGTTCTCCTCGCTTTCTTCTAAGATTCGGCCGCTTGGGCCGTCTGGTCTCGGGCGTTTAGCCGGGGTAGCGAGAGAGAGCTGCAACTGGCCTCTGTAAGGTCGCTTGACGCCGTCATCTCTCGGAGTGTGTTCTCGCAGCTTGGGGGTCAGAAACAGGTCCTTAGTGTTACTTCCCTTATAAGTGCAGAAGAACGATGTGCATTGTAGATCGAACAGACTGCCGTGCAACTCGCACAGCTTTTCTTCCGGTTGCCCAGCCCTCCTCTGCAGTCCGTCAACGTTCTGCGTAACCACCAGGGCGTTCTTGTTTCTTTCAGCCATCCGTCTCGAGAGTTCCACCAGAGCGTAGTGGCCCCGGTTGGGCTTGGCTCGCATCGCTATGTACCGTCTGTTAGAGTAAAAGAGCCATACGAGTCCCGGGTTGCTTTGGAACGCTTCTGGAGTAGCAAGATCTAACGAGGTATAGCCCTTCCAGGTGCCCCTCTGCAATTGGTACGTCGGGATCCCAGAGCTCTGTGATAAACCGGCTCCTACTACACACAGCACCTTTTTCGCTTGCTGCAAGTACCTGTGGAATGATCGCAGCTGCTTCTCGTCCTCATCGCTATCGCACATGGTCTACAAACGGGATCAATTCCAAGAGGCTCGCTGAATACTGTCTTTGAGCTCATCACCATCAACTATATACTGTGCTTGAAGCTGGATTATCCGTGTTACCCGGCGTTTATCTTAATGGCCACAGCGAAGATAGAAAATTAGTACCATCTTGAACAAACTACCACTTTATACAGGGCTTAAAGTGAGCAACTAGGGGCGGGCGTAATGGCTGAAGAGACTAGTACACTTCAAACTCGGCTGCGTGCAGAGTACGATTCACTGTTCACTTTGAAAGAGGAAAATGGGCTTGAAATTTACCCAATTTTTAACGTTCTGCCTGTCAAGAAAGAGTATCCCGACTACTACGCACTGATCAAAAATCCAGTTTCGTTAAACACTCTCAAGAAACGTTTGCCACATTATACAGATGCGCAGAGTTTTGTTAATGACGTTGTGCAGATCCCTTGGAACGCCAAGACTTATAATACGAAGGAATCGGCAATCTATCGTTACGCAGGCATCCTAGAAAAATACATCGAGGAGAAAATGGTTCCACATTTGAAGCAGTTTTACCCCGAGGTTGAGTACCCCTATCTTGGGCCTTTACCGGATGAGATCGAAGCACATAGGAAGTTGCACCCAGGGGAACCGTTTCCAATGCCCAAGAACACTGTGACGATAAAACCACGGAGAACGCGCGAACGCGAAACCAGCGTGGTTCCGGGGGAACCCGAGGACGAGGATGACGACGAAGAGTTCCCTGCAGAGGAAGAGGACGACGAGGAGTACACTGAGGGTAGAAAGATGCCGCAGCTTAAGTTGAACCTGCACAGGGGGATACACCATTCGCATACCCCTCCATCACAGCATCGCTCTCACTCTTCAACTCCAAAACCGTATGGTAGACACCAGCAGCAAAGGACACATATGAGACGTGGTAGACCCCCGGTGATTGACCTGCCATACGTGCAGAGGATTAAGAATATCCTCAAAATGCTAAAGAAGGAAATTGATGATGACAATGAGCCGTTGACCACAACTTTCGAAAAACTGCCGGACGAGATCCGCGAGCAGAGATACTACACAGTTATATCGAATCCTGTCTGTCTGGAAGACATCCGGAAAAGGGTGAAGACACGTAAGTACAAGGATTTTCAAAGTTTCCAGAACGACTTCAACTTGATGCTGGCGAATTATAGGCTGTATCATCGCGCAGAACCTCATTACATGAAAAGAGCTGCCATGCTTGAGAAGAAATTTAACATGCTTGCTCGCCATGAATTGTCCAAACCCGACAGAGATTACATGCCTGAAGGTGAACTTCGTTATCCGCTGGACGAGCTGGTGATCAAGGGAACCAGCTACAAAATTGGTGACTGGGTTTTGCTGGAGAATCCTAACGATGCTACAAAACCCACTGTTGCGCAAATTTTCAGATTGTGGAGTACGTCTGACGGCAGGAGGTGGCTGAACGCCTGTTGGTACTTGAGGCCAGAGCAAACGGTGCATAGAGTCGATCGACTGTTCTATAAGAACGAAGTGGTGAAGTCCGGACAATACAGAGACCACTTAGTCGAGGAAATCGTCGGCAAATGTTATGTCGTTCACTTCACTAGATTCCAGCGTGGTGACCCCGATATCAAGCTTGAAGGTCCACTCTTTGTCTGTGAGTTCCGCTATAACGAGAATGAAAAAGTTTTCAACAAAATCCGAACCTGGAAGGCTTGTTTACCAGAGGAAATTCGTGATCAAGAAGAAGTTACTATTCCAGTGAATGGTAGAAAATTTCTGAAATACCCATCGCCTCTAAAACACCTGTTGCCGCCCAACGCTTCTTATAATGACCCAATGCCACAACCAACAGAGGCTGCTGTTAATGCTCCACCTCTGATCGGTGGCGTTTACCTGAGACCAAAACTCGAGCGTGACGATCTTGGAGAATACTCCACTTCCGACGACTGTCCACGTTATATCATAAGGCCCGGCGATCCTCCTGAGGAAGGAAAGATTGATTTCGAGACCAGTACCATTATCACAAACACAACCACAACAACAGCATTGCCAAAGACCAGTCAGTCTAACTCCAGGCTAACTTCTCTGAAACACAACAGATCTAACACAGCGTTGAATGCAATGCGAAACGGACTGTACACTCCACCGATTGGAAATGCTGCTGCTCTGGCCAACGGAGGACTGGCGTCACCTAGCAGACTTGGGACCCCCAACGGTTTGGGCCAACAGCTCACCGTGCAGGGATTAAAGCAACATCAGCTAAACAAGCAGCAGCTACAGCTACAACAGCAGCAGCAACACAAGCGATCACAGGCGTCAGGATACAACCTAACGACCATCGTCAACAATCTGGCAGCACAGGCGTCCAAAACCAGTCTCGGTCATATAGCTGTCGACTCCCCCAGCGCGTTCGTGCTCCCAGTCACGATAACCAAAAACGTCGATGTTCTACAGCGTACTGACTACGATAACCAAGTAAGAAGGCTCGGAAAAGATCAGGCACCAAGAAGAAAGCGCAACAAGGGCGAGGTTCTCTGGTTTAGGGGCCCAGGTGTCGCTATAGAAGAAAGACTTCTCAACTCGGGAGACAAGCACTTACAACCTCCTTTAAACAGATGGTTTGCCAAGAATGTCAACAAGAAGCCAAAATTGGCGTACGAAGAGATAGAAGAGCCCGTCGAACCCAGCGAAGCAGATCAAGAGGAAGACGAAGACTCGGATGAGTCTGAGTACGATATCAGTCTTGATCAAGAAGACGAAGCCCTTCCAGACACGTTCGCACTGGGCCTTCGCCCTTCCGCACGCTTTATGGCTTTCAAGCTGGCCACACGTGAAGCTGCTCAAACGGAGTCAAGTTAGTGAAAATTAATCTTGATGAAAAATTTGGCCCGAGATGACATGGATGTATGTATAAATTGCAGATGAGTACGGTCAAACACAATTGATCTTAATTGCCCACAAGTAGTTGGAATTTTCAGGGTTTATCTTCTTGAGAATTGATTAGAAACCAGCACAATGTCTGAGTTTGATAAATATACCACACCGCTATCTTCCCGTTATGCTTCCAAGGAGATGTCAGAAGTGTTTTCCTTGAGAAACAGATTCTCTACTTGGAGAAAGCTTTGGCTGAATCTAGCCATTGCTGAGAAAGAATTAGGTCTAGATGTGATCACTGATAAGGCCATTGAGGAGATGCGTGCACATTTAAGGGTAACCGATGAGGAAATTGCAGCTGCGTCTGCTCAAGAAGCCATTGTTAGGCACGATGTCATGGCACATGTGCACACCTTTGGCGAAACCTGCCCAGACGCTGCTGGTATCATCCATCTGGGTGCCACCTCGTGTTTTGTCACGGATAATGCCGATCTGATCTTCTTAAGGGACGCTTACGATCTGATCATCCCTAAGTTGGTTAATGTGATCAACAGATTGTCTGAGTTCGCTCTTAAATATAAAGATTTGCCAGTTTTGGGGTGGACTCACTTCCAGCCCGCTCAGTTGACCACATTGGGTAAGAGAGCCACATTATGGATTCAAGAATTGTTGTGGGACTTGAGAAACTTCGTCAGAGCTAGAAATGATATCGGTCTGCGTGGTGTCAAGGGCACCACCGGTACTCAAGCTTCCTTTTTGGCTCTTTTCCATGGCGATCATGACAAGGTTGAAGCTCTAGATAAGAGAGTCACCGAGCTTTTAGGTTTCGATACCGTCTACCCAGTGACTGGTCAGACCTACTCGAGAAAGATTGACATTGATGTATTGTCTCCTCTCTCATCTTTCGCCGCAACCGCCCACAAGATGGCTACTGATATCAGACTGCTTGCCAACCTGAAGGAGATGGAAGAGCCTTTCGAAAAGTCACAGATCGGCTCCTCTGCTATGGCTTACAAAAGAAACCCAATGCGCTGTGAACGTGTCTGTTCATTGGCAAGACATTTGGGCTCTTTGTTCAGTGACGCTGTTCAAACCGCATCTGTCCAATGGTTTGAGAGAACCTTAGATGATTCTGCCATCAGAAGAATCTCGTTGCCAAGCGCATTCTTGACTGCTGACATCTTGTTGTCCACTCTCCTAAACATCTCCTCTGGACTGGTTGTTTACCCTAAGGTCATTGAGAGAAGAATCAAAAGTGAATTGCCTTTCATGGCCACCGAAAATATCATCATGGCCATGGTTGAGAAGGGTGCATCAAGACAGGAAGTCCACGAGAATATCAGAGTTCTTTCACACCAAGCTGCTGCTGTTGTAAAAGAGCAAGGTGGTGACAATGACCTAATCGAGCGTATCAAGAATGACAGCTTCTTCGCTCCAATCCATGCGCAATTGGACTCCTTGCTGGACCCATCTACTTTCGTTGGCAGAGCACCACAACAAACTGAAAAGTTTGTGAACAACGACGTCAAGAAGGCTCTAGAGCCTTTCAAGGATTCTATTAATGACGCTGATGTAAAATTGAATGTGTAGATTACTTATTATGCATTGGACAGCTTACTCTCTGCAGGATGGTTAAATCTGAACATCTCGTTCAGTCGTAAATTTTGTAGCAAGAGTTGAGGAGGAATGAGTTCCAGCGATGTATCCTCACGAACAGCAGATTGTCGCTGGCTAGATCTGATAGCCCTCGTGGCATTTTGACTTTATTTCCCCTCAGATAAGTTCCACCCATCAAACCAAAGAAACATTTCTCATTCTCTATTATGTTCTGTCTTCGAATCTCTTGCTCATGAGAAGACTGTATGTATGAGATTATTTTCCCCAATCCGTGTGTGATGAAGTTCCAGTTTTGCGCTATTACATTCATTGAAGATTCGTGATCTTTCGAATCAATCGTGAATATCATACAATACCTCCGTTCGTTGCCTCTGGCGTTTTCATCATCTAGCTTGAATCCAATCACTAGATTCATACCCCGTAAGTCATCGTAAAACACCAGCGGAGATCCATCATATATCATTGTTTCCTCCGAGAAGCATCTCCTGACGATAAGAGTTAGCAGCTGATAACGGATAGAGGAGTATTGCGTCGAAACATAGCACCTATCGTCAATATTGCTCTTCATTGAACGCAAACCATCTCGAAGATCTTTTGGAAAGTGTAGAGAACAAGATTCACAGTAGCTATCTGTAGGATAACTCGGGAGCAGTAGCTCATCGCCAGTAGAACCAGGTGCGCCAGCCTGAGTTACCATTAAAATCCTAGGACCATGCTTATCACAAAAATGGGCCAGGGAAATTAACATAGATATCATCGGTTGGGCACTCGTAGGTCTCCAAGCTGGAAGTGTCGAATACCTCTAATGGCTGTTTTCTTACCATTCTTTCTTCAAAGGATCGCTCAAAAATCTGCGATGTTACCAAGATTTAATTGTCACACTCCGGTAGATAACAACTAAACGAGTATCTTCTCAGCCAGTTGACGACCAGTGGCTGCTAGTGTGCTGTTCAATGATCATATGCCACCTTTCTTGTTGAGAAGAAGACTAAGACATGTGCGTTCGATAAGGATTGACAATGCGTCGGTACCTGCTAATAGCGACTCGAATGGTGAGACTTTACCATTCAAAGCATCATTTATTATCATAGAGTCTATAAAGGGTGAAGTGCTGTATGTCAGTGAGGTCCAGAGTGGTTTCACGCATAATATTCAGTTCAACGAGCTCCCGCCAATGGAGAATCCTACAAGTCGCATCATCGTTAAGTTCGCAGTACGTGTCCCAATGGGATCTGGGCTTTCGAAAGTTGTTGATAACGATGCATGGTTGGCTTTGCGCGTCTACAACGTGAATTTGAATAGGTTGCAGAGTATTAATCCCGATGACCTTATCAACTTTTACAGCGCACCAATTTTTGAGATGACTGATGGGTTCTATACCCTTTCCGGTCTGACCACAATTAGGATCAATCATGATGAGAATGCCCACTTACATCACAGACGAAATGTTTCCACCAGGAGGGTTGTTCAGTCTTTTTCCTTCAATTCAGCTCTCAAAATCAATAAGTTGATAGAGTACAAAGCACAAGCAATGCTCGAGTGCTCAAAGGTAGCCTCAGAAATAGAAAGTACAGTGCTGTCCGATGAAAGGCAAAATCGTTGGCTGATTGATTGCATTACAAAATACAAGAACGGATTACAGCGTTCAATGCAAGAGAAGAAAGACACCATCGCATTATTAAATGAAAAGTCTAATTCCAGTGTTAGGGCAAATTCGAACTCTCTGGAGGCAGAATGTCATTCTCTAAATGACTACTACGGAAATACCTATCCAAATTTAATACAGGCGAAGGATAGTTTGGATTTTATGAGGCTGAAAAGGCTAAGCAAGCTGATAGCAGTTTTCAAAGGAACATGTCTCTTCCGCAAGGACGTTGGTTTGATAAGTTTTGATGAAAGTGCATTGCCTGCGTCGCTCTATGAGAGAACTAGACTCAACTTGATAGACAAAGATAAGTTGATGGCGATCGCATCCAAGACAGACGCCACAAGGGAGTTGGTGAACACTTGCTTAGGTTATTATCTGATGTTTGTAGAGCTGGTGGCGACGAAAATTTATCATATCTCCCTACCGTACTCTATAAAATACTACGGAAGCACTTCACTGGCTGGGGAAAAGTGCCCTCTCTACTTGAGTGATAATGCTGCCTTACAAAGTCCTGAAAGCTTTCTCAAAGCAGTGGATAATTTCAACAAAAATCTCATACAGGTTATTCAGCGTTGGGAACACCACCACTGACCAAGAGCTGATAATCAAAGTACCCATTAGGATTGCCATTCAACCTCTTCCACGTGTGGATGTCCCCAGTTTTACCATCTAGCAGGTAAATACGGAGACGACGCTCCGTGCCGCCATACCCACCGTAGCCCCCTTCACCAACACCACCTCCATAGCATAACCATGTTTTTTTAGAAGTCGAGTCGTCCAGCAGACAGTAATCATTACAGTGGTCATGACCGCAACCTGTAATAGTGACGCCTAAATGATCAAGTGTATTCTTACCATTAGAGTTGTATTTAGGAGACATCACCTTTTCCTTCGAGTTACCCACCAGTGGGTTTCTCGTGCCTTGCTGCCTTTGCGAGTCAAAGTTCACATACTCGGGAAGAGGGATGTGGAAGAATGCCATGGATAAATGATTCTGATTAGATGATGAAATAGATGGAGAGATTTGATTATCGTAGGTTTCGCGCAGGTAATCCCATTGTGCTTCTTTAATCCAATCATACCCTGGGTAGACTTTCCCTGTCGTCGAATACTTGTGGGAATCCAAAAAGTACAAAGTTGCCGCAGATTTGCCAGTGCTGGGATCAATAACTTGATGATAGTAATTTCCCACGCCAAAAGTATTATCCTTTGTATCTCTGGGACTTATTTGAAATAGAGAGTAAGGCAAACTTTCAGCATATTTTGAAAGCTCCCATCTGCTCAAACTCCCCTCATCATCATGATTACCCCAAACCATTGCCCAAAGAATCTTTTTCTTGATGACTGGAGCCACAGCCTTCAACAAACTCGTCTCGGAATCCACGGAATGGTCCCCCATGATCTGATCGCCAGTGAAAACGACGAGATCTGGAGATTCGATGCTTAAGACACTTTCTATGAAGCGTGTAGTTTTTGGATCTGCCTCGCAAGTTGGGTGTTTAGGGAATTCGTCTCTGCATTCACCCGGGCCGGTCTGGAAGTGCATATCTGCCAATTGCAATATTTTGAATCTTCCGTCAGAATTCAGCTTCGGCACCTCCTTTTTCAGAACAGTTTCTTCTAGGTCCAAGAATTTGTAAGAAAGAAACGCTGGCAAACTTCCCCGGTGCAATGCCCATGACTTCTCCAAATGCCAGCCTGGCCGAGGATCCACGCTATCTTGACCAAAAAGAACGTTCAGCTCGCTTAAGACTGGTTTACCGTCCTTCAGCTCAATCAGAGAGAAAGGAACTGAAGACACATAGAGACCTTCGAACTTCGTGCTCCCACTGACGTCAATATTGGTGATCCAGGTGATCATTCTTACCTCAGCCAGCTCACTTTCTTCCAAAATAGCTACAGAGGACAATGGGAGCGCATCATAGAACAGCCTCTCAGAGAATCCGAACCAGCCCCTCCTGGACCCCTTCAAGTCTTTTGCAATAACAACCCTCTCAGTATAACGGGTGGATAGCGGCGAGAACTCGCTCTTGATGTAACAATGCTCCCGCACCTTCCCAAAATGAAAGCACTTAATCTTACCAACATTGATCACTACCTGACGGTTTAAGTGTCTTTCCTCCAAATCGTTAGCAGTAAGCCACTCCGATTTATCAATCTGGACCAAATCTTTGTCAAAGGGACTTTCTGAAGAGTAAAGCTTTAAATAAACAAATCTCAAAAGAATCAAAGCTATCGCATACGAAATGTAGCGAAGGAATCGCTTAGCCAGCAGAACCATGCTTGAACCCACTTGGTTTACTATTTCCGACTTTATTACACTTTTCTGTTCACCTTTATATCCTTGAACCTAATATAAATAAAAGCCGAGTATGCAAGGCTCGCTAAGTACTCGACAGGATCATACCCAACAGTTGTATACTTATGCTATTATGTATACATACCCATTAACAGTTTGATATATACTTCAATTTCCACCGTCAGAGGGATCTCTGGGGGGAACTTCAGGTCGACGGTCGTTTCTGAGTAGCCCTCCAGCATTCCCACCTGGAAAATTGGCTAGCCCGGCTCTGGCGAGTGCTGGACTGTGCATTACAGTGTGCGGTTTCCTCAGTTTGTCAGCATCGAACTGTTTGCCACTTTTATCTCTTTTGAAATGCAGTTTTAGATGTTCCCTGGAGGGACTGTGGGGTCCACCCTCCGACCTGTCCTGCGGGTGTTGGTTACCATCATTATGTGAGTCCCTAGTACTCATGATTTGACGGGATAGATCAAGAAACCAGAGGATTACTGGAGATAGTTGAGCAGTAGTCCACTTGTAAGTATAAGGACCTCCTTATGAGGCTGAAGCGGGTCACAGACAACGGACTAAGGCTAAACTTGAACTCTTTTCTAAGCATTACATTGAACATCAGCCATTAGATAGGGTCTACCTGGGATCTGGTGTGGTAGCGCAAATGGCTTCGAATTCAGGCGTTGATACTGGCTTTATTGAAGGTTTTCTGCAAATTCTGAACTGCGAACAGTATCTTGAGAGGTTCGTAGAATGCAGGATTCTGACTCTCAAAGAGCTGAAATTCCTTGATCGAGAGCTCTTGAGCGCTATAGGGGTCACTAAATTGGGTGATAGACTGCGGATTCTGCACAAATCCAAGCAGATGACTAGTTCCAGGCCGCAGCAGGATTGTACGTGTCAATTGAACGAAATGATTGAAAAGATAGGGTCGCTATCGACAGCTGGAGCCCCTGCAAGCGAGGAACTGGTTACCGAGAAGCACTCTGTGATTTTTATTCTTAACGATGGGTCTGCCAAGAAAGTTAATGTGAATGGATGCTTCAATGCGGACTCGATCAAAAAAAGATTGATCAAGAGGTTGCCGTCCAGAGGGGATGAAGATGAGTCCCAATTGGTTCCGGATTACGACGTTTTCGTTGTTGACTACGGGAAGAACGTGTTACACCTGCTTTATGACGTGGAATTGGTGACCATCTGCCATTCGGCTGATCGTTCCGAGAAGAATCGGCTGATATTTGTCTCGAAGGACCAGACGCCCAGCGATAAAGCCATCTTGACGTCTAAGAAGCTCTATGTCAAGACACTGGGTGCACAATATCTGAATCGCACTGGTGCCAGCGAGGTCGTCTCAGGCCACGCTATACCAGCCTCTACTTCACGTCTGAGACTCGACAGTGGCAAGGACAAAATACGCAAAATCTTTAACCAGAGGCCACCGAGCGAGCTCATTTCGACTAATTTGGCCGGATACTTTCCCCACGCGGATATGAGACGCTTGGAGAAGACCCTAAAGGAGTCGTTCAGACAATCAGCAAGACTCTCTACAATCAAGGGTCGAATGCCTGGCAAAGATAGCAACAACGTTGGTGACATTTTGCTGAACCATTCCAATGCCGTGGACTCTGCGCTTCTGCGCTCGGTCATGCAAAATGACAGCAGTGATGACAAAACTGTTGGACAGAGCCAACCGTCGGCTGATCTTCAAAGCGAAGACCATATAGAGCTATGGAACGGTGGCTCCGAAGACCAGATGGACGATGATCCAGACGATGAGATAGTCTCCTTACCAACAAAGATGGCCACTCCCAAGACCTGGCTCAAAGGTGCGCGAATCGGGTCTGGTAGCTTTGGTACAGTTTACTTGGGTATGAATGCCCGTACCGGAGAGCTTATGGCTGTCAAGCAAGTGGAATTGCAGCCAAGCGCGTTTGCCGCAGGCCTCGTTGGCTCTTCCGATGACAAAAACGACCTAAAGCATGAACAAAAACTCAAGAATGCCTCCCGTATACACAGAAAGATGATTGACGCGCTTCAGCATGAAATGAACTTGTTAAAGGATCTTCACCACGAGAATATCGTGAAGTACTACGGTTCCTCCGAAGAGAGCGGGAACCTCAATATTTTTCTCGAGTATGTGCCCGGCGGATCTGTTTCATCCATGCTCAACAGTTACGGTCCATTTGAGGAATCCCTGATCATCAATTTCACTAGACAGATTCTCATCGGCGTCGTCTACCTACACCGAAAGAACATCATCCATCGGGACATTAAAGGCGCCAACATCTTGATAGACATAAAGGGATGTGTGAAGATTACAGATTTTGGTATTTCCAAGAAACTGTCGCCGCTGAATAAGCAGCAGAACAAAAGAGCCTCGCTGCAAGGATCTGTCTACTGGATGGCTCCCGAGGTTGTCAAGCAAGCAGCGACGACAGAAAAGGCCGACATATGGTCTACAGGCTGCGTTGTCATAGAGATGTTCACGGGCAGACATCCATTCCCTGACTTTTCCCAGATGCAGGCCATTTTCAAGATCGGTACCAGCACGACGCCGGAGATACCATCGTGGGCGACTGATGAAAGTAAACATTTTCTCGAAAAGACCTTCTTGCTCGACTACAAGAAGAGGCCCAGTGCTGCTGAACTACTACAGCATCCATGGCTGGATACCCACATCTTATAGAGCATAAATACCATCACTAACTAGGCTCAAATACAGTCACGTGAAGTACTTCTCTATCTTTCTTAGAGGAGAAATATAGTATAATAGCTTAAATCTCAAGATGGCATGATTTGCAGGTACAGGGCCTACAGTAATACGATTACATATACTTAAATGGCTCCCAAAAAGCTTAATTATGCAGCGGGCGATGATTTAATGGTATGTTTGAATATAAATTTGTATTATAACTTTGTATTATAACTCTAAAAGAGGGCCGATACTAACATGCGTTCACCTATATTCAGCTTTATGCCACACCAAAGGAAGCAATGAGGGAAAATAAACGTCGGATGGATGAGGAAAAGCTGAGAAGACAACAGAAATATGAGTTAAAGATGGGACGAGGGACGCGAGTAGACCCTGATAAGCATATTCCGCCAATACCTCTGCCTCCGATGGCCAGTGCTCCCGTCAAACAAAGCTATATGGCCCCCTACTACGATCCAAGATACGAAAACAGAAACTCTGCACCATCACAGATAAATTTAACTCCCAACTCGAGACAGAGCCCGACAAGTCGAATTCCGAATAGGGTAAGGCCTCCTAATGCTCCGGTACCACCCCCAAGCCGTGTGACCCCACCACCACAGCGGGTCGTGAGTCCGCCAGTAACGAGCGGTAGTCCAGTCACTCTGGGATCCAGAAACTCGATGGAACAGAGTGAAGATTCGCGGGACGTTCAGATCGCAAACCAGTTGTTCCTGAACCATGATTACAAGAACAAAGGTAGACTGACGGCCGAGGAGTTACAAAACTTGTTACAAAATGATGACAACACCCATTTTTGCATATCGGCAGTTGATGCCCTGATAAATCTGTTTGGAGCCTCTCGCTTCGGGACAATAAACCAGAATGAATTTGTTTCCCTGTACAAGCGGGTGAAGAACTGGCGAAAGGTCTATGTTGACAACGATATAAATGGCTCATTCACTATATCTGTTAGCGAATTTCATAACTCTCTGCAAGAACTGGGCTACTTGGTACCGTTTGAAGTCAGCGAAAGACTATTCGACCAATATGCGGAGTTTATGAACCAAAGCGTAAACGGCAAAGAACTTAAATTTGATAAATTTGTCGAAGCCCTTGTGTGGCTTATGAGACTAACTAAATGCTTCAGAAAGTATGATCTGAATCAAGAAGGGATAGCTACTATTCAGTACAAAGACTTTATCGATCAGACGCTGTATCTAGGTAGATTTTTGCCCCGATGAATTAATAAACAACTCATGCAGATTTGGATCATACGCAAGGTACACTCATTAACTATATAGTTGGACCAAAGAGTCTGACTCGTCTTTGTAAGTCTAATGGCCCTAACCTCGAAGTCTTCTTTAGTTTGAGTTACCCGAAATTTGATTTTCGACTCATATAAAGGCACCAACTGAACTGCAAAATCTTCGAGATCTTCATAAACAGCCTATAGCACAACAGAAGCAATCAACCCCGATAGCTTCAGGGTCTTACGAAAGTGTTTGTTTTACTAAAGTGTTAGTGGACAACATTTTCCTCTCTTTCTTTGTGTTGATCTACATGATGAATACTTATATGTTACCTTTTTTTCTGGCATCTCTAATGTTAGAATGCGAAGTTTAAGTACTATCCATTCGATGAATACAACCATTGACAAATATCTGAGAAAACCAGTGAAAGCAGAGAATTTCTTGATCGAGTAGTTGTGGCTTGTTAGTCCGCACTAATTGCTGGTCACTGGCGCCTGCACAGTTACCAGTTGCGCTAGTGCGCACCTATCTCTACGTAGTAGTTCGTCGCCGAATTTCCACACAAATTATGGCGACCACAGCTCACCGCGCCCTCTGGGAGCATATGCGGTACTCTCAAAAGACGTTTTCACCACCTTTTGGCCGTAGTTGCTTGTCTCTTCCTTGATTCCGCTTTTCAACATTAGTTCGTTGAACCTCTGACTCTCCTTGTACTGCTTAGCATTCATCTCCTTGGTCAGTGCAGAATCGGCGTCCACTAGAGAGCACCATGGAATCCTGCAAATATTAGCAAGGTTTCGAACCTGAGGGTCCTCTGTGATCAAAATCCACTTCAAACCGTCCGTTCCATCGTCGAACTGGCACTTGTACAAGCAACTCTTGATCAAATTCTTGAGTCTTCGGGGCAGTCTGTTGAGAGTATCGACATCTCTGGGGCTATCCCCCACAAAATCCAGAACCTCAGACCATGAAATGATATCTAGGATCTCTGGGAATTCAATGACGAGTTCTGGGCTCTCGGCCTTGTGGTCGATGCTGTCGATAAATTTCAAAGACTCACGAGCAACAAAACTTTTCCTCTTGTATCTCAAAAAATCCAGCTCATTCAGAGTAAATGTCGGCAGGTAAAGTCTCAACTTGATATTCTTAGGGCAATCCTGGCACCACCTCTTGATGTTTCCCAGACCTCTCTCAAAAGAAGACGCCTCTAGGATAAAATTATAGGTGTTCATCGAGTCGGGTGATTCAACCCCATTATCATCAATGACTGGTGGGTCTTCCATGATCCAAAATCGATCTTCGGAATGATTTCGTACCGTCAAGTCCTGTGAGATGAGTTCCAAGCTCACCTCATCTAGTATGGTAGACTAGCTAAGTATTACTTACCCGCCTTTGATGAGCTTCTGGAGAATCTTCAAGCCTAAGAGGTCAAGAAACTTGACTGTACAAGAGATGAGATATGTTCACAGCAGTCGATCCTACTGACCGCGGATAGGAACAATCTTTGACACACAACCCTAGAAAGCTTCTTCGGCGTAGAAAGTATTTTTTTTTTATTTCCTCTCTTGTGTACTACTAGCCTCTGTGAACGAACTACGTAGACGGGCAGCCGACCTTACATCGGTCATTGGATATCTCAGAATCTGCATATTTTTCTTCGAGAATTTGGTATCGTTAAAGCGATCGGTACGATTAGCTTGCAGTCGTTTCGTTTATCTCTACGATAACTAATTGATCAATGCATCCATCGTTTAATGGCCTTTCGAAGTCAAGAAAAAAAATGGCCTTACTTTTGCAAATTCAGCTCCAGGATTCTTACGGGCTTAACGATGGACGAGTGGCTTCAATGGAATGGGCTTATTTGAATTGGGCTGGATATACGACCCTCTGGAACGACTGTCAGGTCTTCATCTCTCATGGCGAATGTATATATAAATGTGAACTATTTGACGATTAGGTCATCTTAAAGTTCTAATTGCCCAGACCAGGAGATAATTGACCAAGATGTCGGCTGTTTTCAGTAACGCAACGTTGTGCGACCTTATTCGTGAGAATACCTACTCTAAGACGTTGCAAAATGTGTACCAGCTGCAACCACAATTGAACGTCCTGGAAAAATACTGGGCTGCATGGTACACCTACATGAACAATGATGTGCTAGCCACTGGTTTGATGTTTTTCTTGCTGCACGAGTTCATGTACTTTAGCAGAAGTTTGCCATGGTTCATCATTGATCAAATACCATACTTCAGAAGATGGAAGATACAACCAACAAAGATTCCGAGCGCCAAGGAGCAATGGTACTGTCTAAAGTCCGTTGTGCTATCGCACTTTTTGGTGGAAGCCATTCCTATCTGGACTTTCCACCCAATGTGTGAGAAACTAGGCATCTCTGTGCAAGTTCCATTCCCATCTTTGACTACCATGGCTCTGGAGATCGGTCTCTTCTTCATCTTGGAAGACATGTGGCACTACTGGGCACACCGTTTGTTTCACTACGGTGTCTTCTACAAATACATTCACAAGCAACACCACAGATACGCCGCCCCATTCGGTCTTTCCGCCGAGTACGCCCACCCAGCGGAGACTATGTCATTGGGTTTCGGTACCGTGGGTATGCCAATCCTTTACGTCATGTACACTGGTAAACTACATTTGTTCACCCTTTGTGTCTGGATCACTCTAAGACTATTCCAAGCTGTTGACTCTCACTCCGGTTACGATTTCCCATGGTCGTTAAACAAATTCTTGCCATTCTGGGCCGGTGCTGAGCACCACGATTTACACCACCACTACTTCATCGGTAACTACGCCTCTTCATTCAGATGGTGGGATTTCTGCTTGGACACTGAGGCTGGTCCAGAAGCTAAGGCAGCAAGAGAAGAGAGAATGAAGCTCAAGGCCGAAGCAAACGCTAAGAAGAATGAATGAGCTTTCCATGCTTTGCATAAATTTCTTTAAGGATCGATAACTCCGCTGGAGAACAACGAGCTAGAAATGTTTTTAGGTAACGAATACGATAGAACCACGACTATAAAATATACGTAAAGAGCCATTTGATCTTTATAAAGACTTTAAAATATACGAATTCTTCCATAATGGATTTTACTGATACTTCTATTATACAACATCGATCTAACCGACCCACTTCCTGGCGGATCTGAAGAGGCGGATCCATGGGCCATAGCCGCCCCACTCCTCGTATTTTTCGGATGGATACCATGAATTGGCCTCCAACCTGCAAACTCTCTCTGGGTGAGGCATCATTGCCAAAACTCTTCCGTTTGGAGATTTCACGCCGGCAATACCGTTGGCGGAACCGTTAGGATTGTATGGGAATCTTTGTGTGACATTTCCGTGGTTGTCTATGTATCTCATGCTGGTGAGGCCTTGTGTCTCGAAGGCATCTTGTTGTTCTCTTGATGCAAATGTGGCTTTACCTTCTCCGTGTGCAACGGCGATAGGTAGCTTAGAACCCAGCATGCCATTCAAGAAGATGCTCTTCGAATCATCATTATCTTGGAAAACCTGAAGCATACAAACACGGGCTTCATATTGAGTACTGGCATTTCTTTCAAAGCTTGGCCAATTCTCACAACCTGGGATAATTTCTTTTAATCTACTCAAGAACTGGCAACCGTTACATGCACCGAATGCGAAAGTATCCTCTCTCTCTTGGAAAAATCTAACGAATTGAGCGCGAAGATCCTCGTGATATAGGACAGACTTGGCCCACCCGGCACCGGCACCAAGAACATCACCATAGGAGAAACCACCACAGGCGGCAATGCCAACAAAGTCATCCAAGTGAACTCTCCCCTCTAGCAGATCGGTCATAGTGACATCAATAGAGGTAAAGCCAGCTTGTTCAAAACTCCAGGCCATCTCCATCTGACCATTGACACCCTGCTCTCTCAAAATGGCGACAGCTGGTCTTTTGCTGGAGAGCTGAGTCCCAATTTGTAAGTCATCGGTTGGATTGTAAGTCAAAGCATAATGTAAACCTGGATCTTTATCGTCTTTGATAGCAGCGAATTCCTCTTCAGCACTCTTTGGATTGTCTCTTAGTTTTTGCATCTCGAATGAAGTTGAACTCCAGGCTTGTTGCAAATCTCCTCTAGTGCTTTCATATAGATGCTTTCCTTCGCTTCCGATGATTCTGATAGCTTGAGAGTTGAAGTCCGGTTCGCCGACAACAGAAATATAGTCACTGGAAACACCGTTCTGCCCTAAGATCCTCTCGAAATCTTCTAGCTTCGATTGCGAAATCTGGAAGACAGCACCTAACTCTTCATTGAATAATTCAACCAGCGCTTCCTCTAGAGAGGATGCTTGAATTATGGTAGCAAGACCACATCTAGAAGCGAAAGCCATCTCCAGTAGAGTTACTAGAAGACCACCGTCGGATCTATCATGATACGAAAGCACAATGTCTGTCTTGTGAAGTTCTAATAAAGCTGTGAGGAAGCCCTTCAAAACGTTATTGTCGTGAACAGTGGGAGACACATTACCGACTTGGTTGTACACCTGAAGCAAAGCAGAACCACCCATGGCTTTGTTCGCTTGAAGAGCAGCAAGATCGACCAATACTAAAACCGAGTCTGCGACACTCTTATTCAACAAAGGGGTCCAAGTATTAGATGTGTTGAAGACTGGGGAAAAGGCGGTGATGTCCAAAGATAAAGGAGCTGTAACTTCCTTATCACCCCATTTCATCTTCATCGACATAGAGTCCTTACCAACAGGGACAGAAATTCCAAGAGCTGGACACAAATCCAAACCCAGAGCCTGAACAGCTTCATATAGCTTGGCCCCTTCACCTTCATGAGAAGCTGGAGACATCCAATTGGCAGACAACTTAACGTGTTTGAGTGACTTGACATCGGCGGCAAGTAAGTTCAGCAAAGACTCGGCAACAGAAAGCTTTGCAGAAGCAGCTGCGGATATCAAAGCATTGATTGGCTTTTCACCCATGGCCAGGGCTTCACCAGTCTTAACAATTGAAGGTCCCAGAGAGGTAGCGGTGACACCAACATCTGCGACTGGGACTTGCCATGGACCAACGTACTGATCTCTATCAATCAAACCTGTAACGGTCCTGTCACCTATGGACACCAGAAATGACTTAGAACCGACGGCAGGCAGATGCAAAACTCTATCCACCGCTTCGTCAATGGACAATATATGACTCAAGTCAGCTGCTGGCAGTTGCAGGTCGGCAGTTTCAGCCTCTCTCGACATCTTGGGTGGTTTACCAAATAAAATTGGCATTTCGAGATCAATAGGAGTTTCACCTAATAGTGGGTCTTTCACAACCAACCTTTGTTCTGCAGTTGCAGTACCAACAACAGAGTAAGGAGCCCTTTCTCTCTTACAAATCTCTTCGAAAACTTCAAGGTCTTCGGGAGCAACACCTAAAACATAACGTTCCTGGGATTCGTTACACCAAATTTCCATCGGAGACATACCAGGTTCTAGCGACAAGACTTTTCTGATATCGAAAACAGCACCCAAGTCGTTATCGTGAACTAACTCGGGTAGGGCGTTCGACAAACCACCTGCACCCACATCGTGAATTGATTGGATAGGACTCTTGTCACCCAACGCCACACAGGCATCTATGACTTGTTGACAACGGCGCTCCATTTCTGGGTTGCCTCTTTGAACAGAGGCAAAATCTAAATCAGCGGAACCTTCACCAGCGGCTAGAGAAGAGGCTGCACCACCACCTAGACCAATTAACATGGATTGGCCACCCAACACGATCAGCTGGGAACCAGGCGTGATAGGTTTGTCTTTCAGAACAAACTGCGGTCTCACGGCACCAAATCCACCAGCAATCATGATTGGCTTGTGAAAACCTCTATATTCTTCTTGGCCTTTACTGTTCTTGACTTTGGTTGTCAAAGTTCTGAAATAACCATTGATGCATGGTCTACCGAACTCATTGTTGAAAGCTGCGGAACCCAAGGGGGCTTCGATCATGATGTCTAGAGCAGATGCAATGTGAGAAGGTTTACCGATATCTAGTTCCCAAGGTTGACGATGAGATGGAATCAGAAGATCGCTAACCGAGAATCCACTTAAACCACACTTAGATTTGGAACCTCTACCAGTAGCACCTTCGTCCCTAATTTCACCACCAGAACCCGTGGAAGCACCTGGGAACGGTGACACTGCAGTAGGGTGGTTATGTGTTTCAACTTTGATCAACATTGGAACATTTTCCTTCGTAGCAGTCCACTTCTTGGTGGTAAAATCCGGAGCATAATAGTAGGCTTCATTCTCAGTATCCAAGACAGCGGCATTATCTGAGTAAGCACTCAAAGTATAGTCTGGAGTTAATTTATGAGTATTTCTGATCATTTGGAACAGTGTGAACTTCTTCTTGAGTCCATCGATAGTCCAATCAGCATTGAAAATCTTGTGACGACAGTGCTCTGAGTTGACTTGGGCAAACATGAACAACTCAACATCAGTAGGATCTCTTTTCAAGGTTTCGACAAACGCATGGACCAAATACTCCATTTCGCCTCCATCTAGAGCCAGACCCATCTCAACGTTAGCTTTGCTTAGAATATCCCTTGGAGAAGACTTGGAACTTCCTGAAACTAATGGAACGTGTACTAGAGGTCTGGGAGAGTCGTGCTGGAACAAGTCATCCGCAGTTGGAGGAGAATCAAGGTATAGATGTTGAGTCATTCTATCGAACACGGGCTTCAAAGAGACATCATTCAGGTTCTCCAAGAGCGGAAAACCTGGAATGGTCTTAATCAAAAGTGCCAGACCCCTTTCCACACGGTTGACCTTGTCATCCAAGTTACAAACTGAAGTGATGTTTGTAGCTTTAGAAGACCATGGAGAAATAGTCCCCTTTCTTGGAGCGATTCTGATGAGATAAGTGTCTTTATCCAAAGAGGTACCAGGGACGTTTTTCAACACCGAGTGGTATAAAACCTTGGAAAGTTCATCGTTCTCAATGTCCAATGCCTTGTCGTAAGTCAAAAGTGCTTCCAAACGCTTGTAATCATCGCTAGATAGTTCACCATCCGCCTTCACATCGACGTAATGCACATAACAAGAACGCACTTCATTGATGATTGCAGTACTATTTGTGTACTGATTAATACCCTCGACGAGGTCGTCTACTCTGAATTGAGGTAGAGCGACTGGACCCACCAAAATCTTGACAGACATCCTGGCAACTCACCCTTTCTCGACTTGTTTGAACGTACCACAGGGTGCGACTAAATAGGATGATTGCCTATTATACTACGTGCAGTCTAGTCACAAAGGAACTTTGATGAAAATTTTTCAACAACCACAATTCAATATACTAATTACAAGATAGCATTAGATCGCTGATAATTTAAAAGATCGAAAAATAATACAAAATTTAATCAAGAATATATAATGTGAACCATATGTGATAAACCACTTCCTTGCAGCAGCTGAATGAGAAATGTATGGCACATTTAATTAATCTCTTGCAATTATCTGCGTATCTTTAATCAGCTTTTTTTTGACTCTGGTCGTGCCATTCAAGAACTGCAAATTTTTCAGCTCATCGCATTGAAATTTTAGGCGATGACTATGATAATATTAAGATGACTGGAAGTGTAAGGTTCGAATATTACTATTAAAGTGACCTATCCATTTGTAGAATGCCACAAAAAGCACTGAAGGTAACCAAAAAGCCTAAGGACCCTCGTCGTGTGACTAAGAAACAAAAAAACCTTCGAAAAGGTGCACCTTTGCAAATCAAGTCTAAGAAGAAATCACTGCAGCATTTGAAGAAATTGAACAGGACCGCTTCTTTGACGGAGTCTACTGAGAGATTGATTGCCAGTAAGGTGGGACACTTGGAGCTTCTGAAAGGAACCAGAAGAGAGATTGAGAAAGAAAAGGGAAATAAATGATTGCATTTTGAAGGAATTGGGTTGTTTTGTACAAGTATATGTAGATTAGTTTGATGATATTTGCTTTATCTCTCGTACGGCCAGAGCCAATTGAGCACCAGGTTTTGCACAAAGGAAAACGCTTGTGAACTTATCCAGTAGAGTGAAAGAAGCAGCGGCGCTTGAGACGATATCCCCATCATGAAAATGCAGCTAAACCGTGAAACGTTCAGTATGCTGCGCATACTTTGTGAAACCTTGGAAAACTCATCTGTGGCTACTGTAATCCCCGCATCCGATGCCTTGGTGCTTGTCAGCATTTTCCCATTGTACTCTGCGTTGGTGAGCGCTAAAGAGCCTAAAACTATCGGTAACAGCATCGGAAGAGGCTCGAAGGGCAGACTCAGATCTAGGCTACCAGGTAGATAGTCACTAAGGATGCTGCTCTGGATCGTCTCTAACAGTTTCTTGTCTGTGAGGGTTCTAATACCCATGGACAGTGTAACCCAAAGGGGCACTTGAACTAAGGGCAGAACGATGTTCTTCCACATCTGCACATTATATTTTTTAAAGAGTCTTTTCTGCCTCTTTCGGGTCTCCTTCACAGCCAGCAGTGTTATTTGTTCTGGTGAAAGAAGTTGGCCCTTGCTCGACGCTCTGTCCTCTGTGATCGCACTTGTAGCACTTCCAGAACTGGAAATTGCGTCCCCATCATTTCTAGAAGCTGTACTGGCCGCCAGTCGCAGCTTAGTCACCGGGGGAATCGCTTGGACCAATTTCCTCAGCTCTTGCTGCTTGACTATTCTCTTTCTCTGCCAGATACTCAGGGGCAGTGTAGTCACTGTCCTCAATGCAACTGTACCCAGTGGTACAAGAACTATCCATGGAAGTCCAGACACATCATGCACCGATACCAACAGTTCGGACACACCCTGGAACACCGACAGCGTTCTTCTGCTGGGGTATGAACCTACAGCTCTTCGTAGGCCTGCCTTACTACCCAAATATCTAGCAAACATGAGATCCAACTGCCTGTCTTGGCCCATAGATCGAGCTTGTTGTAGTTGTTAAAAGAAAAACGTCAACGGAAAGGCGTTTCTTGCAGAGAAGCCTCGTCTTCCGTTCCATGTGTATATGTGAATTATTACAATGCCCTCATGATTATATATTGTACAGTACGTTCTACTCAACTTGACTACCGTCTCTTGGTTTGTAGAACGGTAGAACTTCTACCACTTCCACCGGCAGTCTTCCATCGACCTTAATCGCATACATACCCGGAATGTTTTGATCAACACTAAGCCATTTTGCAACCCACGATTTGGAAGGTTTGCACATCCCTACCAGACCCTCAAACGATGGAGAAGTGCATTCGATAGCGGATACGCCCGCTTCCTCAAAAATACCCTGGCAGTTAGGACAGCCGTCATTCGAAAAGTCATTTGTTGTCAGAACAATCCCACATAGCATGCATGCCCTTTCACTCGACATCCTAGCACCTGCTATCCTCCTAGAAGCAGATCAGTTGAAGGCTATAATCAATAAGGCTTCTATATCTTCCCACATAGTGAACAATTTGACCGTCACTGCGTACGTTTCTAGAAACCTAGTAAGATTCGTCAAACTGTGATGGAATTTGCACCTTTTGAGTGTCTAGAAATGACCAATAAATTGCATTGTTAAATACACAGTTCTATTAATCAAGCGCCCTTCAGTTTCCGCCTTTTGGTATATTTCTTAGTCTGTAGTTCTCGAGTATATATAAGAACTATTATTCAACCTCGGATCTATACCTCACTACTAGTGAAAATCAAAAACTGAAAATGGTGGATTACGTCGGTAAGGTCAAGCAATTGATCTCAAGTCATAAATTCTTGCAGTTCACTGCCAATTGGTGTCCCGACTGCGTTTACGCCAACTCGTTGTGGAAGCGCTACGATGTAGAGAGTAAGATTCATTTGTTTGATGTCGGTCCTATGGCCAACAATGAACGTGAGCAATGGAGAAAGGCCTTTCAACAGGTCACTGGGAGTAGAAACTTGCCAACTGTGCTTGTGGATGGGAAGTTCTGGGCCACCGAGAGCGAGTTGCACGCTTTCGAAAGAAAAGGTACTCTTAAGCAGGAGCTAGAAAAAGTTGGTCTTTTGTAGAACATATTCATTAATTAGTACGGTATTTCTACTGGTCTTTTACATAGTAAAACCCATTCTTTTCTTCCATATCGGTACGGACAAAAGAGGGAACTTGTTCGCCCTTACTGCTATCATAGAGAATGATGCCGTTGCCCAGTGCATTCTTCTTCTCGTTCCTCTTGTAGAAAAACAGCACGACAAAGGTCCAAAGGCCGTAAATTGCGCCAAAGACGATACTTGTGATATACCCGGTCCTAAACTCTGGAGCTTCCACTGTTTGCCATGCCAAGCTGGGGATCCAGGCGTAGGTAGATTGCGAAAAGGAGTAGATGGCAATCCAGGTAATGGCCTTAACTTGGGGATCTAATCTGAGAAAATCGTTGATATAGGACCACAGGCATGGAGATGCAGCGACGCTGAAATAAGTTGTCAGGAACGCGTACCACTTGGCACTACTGCTCACGTCCCACTTGATTAAAATGGCGCAAGATATTGTGTTCATGATGGCGGCAAATACCATGAATATCCATTTACACCGGAACAGGTCTGCGCCCCAGGCGCATAGAAACACGTAGGCAAATCCAAGACATGCAGGTAGGACACTCAAGTTGTTCACTTGTTCAATGGTGTAACTCTTGTTTGATTTCAACCAAAGGGTGTAAGATCCGCTAAACGCAGTCATGTTATTCCATGAACAGGTGTCAAACACGATCAATACCCAGAAGTTAGAAGTGCAGAAGACTTTCTTCCAAAGTTTCCAGTCCCATAGCGGTCTCAACTTACTCTTGTCAATACCGTCATTGATCTGATTTCTTCTGTTTCTTGCACGGGCAATTCTAATTTCCTCGTCGGTCAGGAAGAGAGAATAGCATTTGGATGGAATGCCAGGGATAACAAAAAAACCAATGATTACTGTGGGCAAGGATATAGCTATGGCATCTATCAAAAACATCCATCTCCAGCCAGCCAGCCCGTGAACACCGTTCAAACTCCTGAAAATACGGGCTTGCAACAAACCCGATGTGACACCACCCAGTAGCTGCCCGCAGAAAAATAGACAAACCCTTGAGCTTATCTCATCGGGTGCATACCAGCAGCCCAGCACATACTGTGAAACAGGATAGTAAGCAGCGCCGAATGCACTCAATATAAATCTGTAAGCCCTCAACTCTGCCAATGACTTTGCTCTGTAACAAGCGAACGTGAACCAGGTCCATCCCAAATCCATTACCGGTAATATTATATGAGCAGGAAACCGCGGCAGAAGATACATAAAAGGCAGCTGAAAAACAATAGAACCTACATTGGCGATGGTGCTTGTGTATATGTAGTCGTTACCCTTCATTTTCAGATCCTCCCTCATGTTCGAAACGTAGGCACTGGTATAATTGTTAGAGTCCACTGATTTAGACCAGTTCAAAGCCAAAAAGTAAACTGCAATAATAATGTCCAACTTGTACAGCAGTTTACGTTCTGCCTTGGTTTGTGTAGCATGATTTGGATAAAGGAAAGTGTACCATTTCCGCGACTGTTTATACTCTTTGTTCAGTCTGTATTCATACTCATCGAAGTATTTGTACCACTTTCGACCCGCTTCATCTCTGAGCTCGTATGGTATATCTTTCTTCAGCTCATTGAGAGAGCCTTGCATGGAGCCTCTATTCTCAGTCAAAACACGAGAGCTATTCGAGTTACTTACCTCTTTGTCTTCATGCACATGTTCTTCCACGATGTCACGCTCACCATCTGCTGAGCTGGTATCATCGTCCTCAAGTTCATCCTCAGGAAGCACTCTCAAGTGAGGAATAAATTTCTTGCAGGCCTTTCCGTATGACCTTAGGCGTTCGTTAGCCCTATGAAGCACATGAGAGGTACCAAAGCGACCTATTGAAAGTTGCATCCCCGGCAGAACCTTTTTTCGCAAGCCTTTTTCTCTACAAAGCTTCTACCAACCAGAGTCGCTTTTCCTGGACGAATTGAGATGCAAGGTACAATGGTGAAACCTGAATGCCTCTTATATAGTTTTCAGAAGCCCAACGAATTCAACAAGTCATGATTTCGAGATGATGACTTCATCCCAGTGGACATTACCATTTTCGCCTGCAAGCCTGTGATAATCAATGCAGCGCGGAGCGAAAAAGTGGGATTTTGAGTCATCTGAAAATGATTATCCAATCACTGCCGTATATCTTGGCACCAAATGAGCATGAGTCGTCGCAGTCCGTGAATGGGACTCTTAATGCATACCGTAGTTGATCCGCAAAGCTCTCTAATTCAATCACGGCTCCATGACTCGTGATGCGCCACCGTCTATCTTGTTGGAAAAACCGCTTGCTCTATCTCCTGGGTGAATCCACGAGGGACTTGGAACGTGCTAACGCACGAAGGGGCCAGGGCCCATCGTGGCGAGTCGACCACCACTGCCATCAATTGCTTGCAGATATGCTTGATCGTGATGTTCTTTGCTGCGTTGGAACCGAGCAGCACTTTATAGCTATATACTTTGGCGAAGCCCAGGTCGTACTCCAAGTTTCCACAAGTTGAACAAGTCTTTGACGTAAAATCCTCCTCAACCTCATGAACACTTGCACCGTAAAACTTTCTGCTTTCATCGTCAAGCGATCGTGGAAGGAGCAGAGAGCGAGAGTCGCCATGCTGGACCTTGATTTTCGGGTCAGCCTGGTGCACTGGTGATAGTTTAATTTAGGAAGGAAAATGCAGTCATAAGACTTGCACAGGAAGAGGGCCGATTTCTTGTGCATATCCTGAACGACATGCGAAATCTTTTCGTCCAGCCTATATAAGGCCTTTCAATGATTCTGCCTCTTCTTGTGGTTCCTGAGCTTCGCCAACTTCGACTGCGACTGCCGTCGTCGCACCTCACCAGCCATAGGAACAACCAGGTAATATTTGTTGTTCCTAGTCCTTTGAAGTCTCGAATCTCCTGGCAGCTGCTCTGAAAGCGGCTCTGCAAATAGCCCTCCTTTTATACCTTTCAAGATGCCAAATCCAACCTCCACAGCCACTAGAGCTGAGACATACTCAATAGCTAACACTGAGTGCGGAGTATTATGCACCCTCCATGATAAGTGTTTCGTATTGTTTCAAGACCCAAAGAAGTTGTGTAAAAGAGCAAGGTCAAAACTGTGTTTCATCTCAAACACTCTCCACTACTTGTCATCTTGAGGGTGTTCCTCCAGATCTTTTTAGCATCCCAACTCAATTATCAATGTATTTCAGCTTGATACAAGTAAGCTCCTTTCGGTAACAATTTCGGCGCATTCCAGAATACGGCTGCAGAGGAGCGGTGATGACCGGCATAGTAGTTTGGGTTTTCAGCGCACAAACCATCAACATCATCACATCTTAGTAGCACCCCGTCTTTGAAAGATTCAACCAAATGGTCTAAGACAGTGATTTGCTTTATCGGCGATTTGCTTGAGTTTTTTCATCTTTCTCTGATAAGGTGATTGTTGGAGCTCATTTTCAGGTAAATTAAGAGGTTCAGGTGTCTTCTCACGTTTCCGACTAAATGGCCTCCTGGGGCTCTCTTCATCATCAGATTGGATCACAATGACTTGTTTTGTACCATCAAACTCAACGATTGGATCGGCCACTAAAGATACGACATCCGGGACAGTAATCTCTTCGATCTTCGGGCTGACGCCCTCGCACCTCATAATCCTTACAGAGGGCGAGCGGTTTTGGCGGTCTCTTCGCTTTTCGGAATATATTTCAAGGTCTGAGTCTGATGGTATCTCAAACGCGAGGACATCGCTGCTTCGGCTCTCCTCTTCTGGCGGTGTTCGAGTAGTCAGTCTTATGTAATTTTCCCCATCACGATTACCAAAAAAGCTGAAAGCTCCGATATCGTTGTCCCCTGTCCCAAGGTTTATTGTTTCAAATCCCATGTCGTCGTATCCTTGCATTGTGTAATCAATCTTCTCTTGCGAGTCCTCGAAAGGTTGGTATGTCTCATTCTCACCTTGATCCATTTCAGGGCGCAGGCTCAGCCTACCCAGAGACGGTGTATCTTCATCGCTGGCTCTGTCATTCGCAGAGTAGAAGGAATCATTGTCATCATTACCACCTGAATCTTGACTAGGCTCCTCTGCTGAGTAAAAACACTCATCGTCATCGCTACCATCGTATCTCGACTCTTGAATTCGAGTCATATTCTGTCCAACACAGGAAACGGATCACTGGTATATGGTATTTCGTCTCGGATTTCCCTGCCTAATGAATGTAGTTGTTCGCCCTTAGACGATAAGAATCTTTGACAAGATGCGGCTTAGTGGATCTCCCATATGTAGAAGACAAGAAGCGATGGCGTGAACGCCTACTGCAAGCTTTCAAGTATTTACGCTGCTACATATGTTGTGAATCAATAAGAATCTATCGGTTAGCATTCGGAAGACCGTTCTCGATGGGCATCTAACAGCCAAACAGGGAAACAGTAAGGCTTCAATGGCTTACTGGTCTCCATGCTCCACGCTAAGCTCATTAACTCGCCTTGAACCATCAATCATTTGTTAGCTTCCAAGTACTACACTGGAGTCGGGTAACTATTCTTGTTCGATGAGCTTTATAAAGACTAAGAAAATTTTTCCTTTATACTCACGACTTATCACAAGTCAAGTAAGAGATACACAGACTTTGGTGCCTATACTATTACCGGTACGTTGAGTGGTTCGATATGATAGTCACTGGTCTTCTCCGTTGCTCTTTAGATTTTGTTCGACATTAAAATGTCAGTGGCTAAGGCAAGGGAAGAATTCAGCCGTAAGAATCAAATGAAACTGCATTTTCTATCGGATGAGAGAAGAGTAGGTACCATTTTGCTCTGTTGAGGAATGGTATTCCTATTAAAATGTAGATTTTGATACCCTTTACGGTTGTTCCTCTTTCGAGGCAAGATTATAACTCCTTTCTGGATACTTATAGTTTTGTTGGTTCTTCTCCATGGGGGTCTAGGCAAGTGACTATCAAGCCTGTGAGTATGCGAAAAAAAAATTTGTCTACTAACTTAAGAGGTTTCAGTAAATTAAAATGACTCGTACCTCCGTTCTAGCTGATGCTCTTAACACCATCGTCAATGCCGAAAAAACTGGTAAGCGCCAGGTGTTAATCAGACCGTCTTCCAAAGTCATCATCAAATTTTTGCAGGTTATGCAAAGACATGGTATGTTTTACTGAGAACTTAACGTCGGAAAAGAAGGTCGGGTTCCCGGGCTGATAACTAGATGGCATGTCGGATGGTATCATCACAATTAATCGCATACCGTTTTTTAAGTGCCCGGGATAACGAATTATGTGGAAATGCTTCTTACACGGTTTTGGATGTTTTCAAAAACACTACGTATTCTCAACCGTTTACTTTTCCTCAACATCAAGAGCTCAAAATACCCTTACTTTTTTCCCGTGCAACCTATTGAGATCTGATTTGATTTACTAACAATGATATACCGTAGGCTACATTGGCGAGTTTGAATACATCGACGATCACAGATCCGGTAAATTGGTTATTCAATTGAACGGCAGAATCAACAAGTGTGGTGTCATTTCACCAAGGTTCAATGTAAAAATCTCAGACATTGAAAAATGGACCGAAAACCTTTTGCCTGCAAGACAGTTTGGTTATGTAATCCTGACCACATCTGCCGGTATCATGGACCATGAAGAGGCAAGAAGGAAGCATGTCTCTGGTAAGATTTTGGGTTTCGTTTATTGATCCTTTGATCTTTATGTATATGTATAAATAAGTTAGGACACAGCCCAGGTTCATTTTGAAGACACACCGAATAGCTCCGACGGGGGAGGTAATTTCACTGACGTGCTAGCTACAGCTCTCGGGCTCGCTTCAACATTCGGTCGGTTGTTCAACATGACGCTGTCCATACCGGAATAATTGGGGCTCGTAAAAGTTGGTTTACCAACAGATGCACTTCTTCGACGCACCATTGATTCCGCAGGCCCATGCAGATAGTGACTGAGATGCTGCTGCGAAGTCTTCACAGTATCAGTTACGGATCCGCGTGCAGGGCTGATGTTCAAACGGGGCAGTACAATATTGGGATTTCCAAAGGGTGAAGGGTCGATACTGCTGGAGTTTGACATACCGAAACTTGTGATGGATGGCCGTTGATCGTTCATTGAAGAATCTATAGACATTGAACGTGACTGTGACGACTGCTGTGAATTTATCCAAACTGGCTGCTGTTGCGGATGCCACGATAAATTCAGTTTTCTCGCAGCCGATAGTCCTTGTAACTGATGACAATTGTTATGATAATGCCTTTGTGAGAAGTCAAATAGATGCAATTTAATATCATGATGCAGGTGAGGAATCCTCATTAGCCGCTCTGTGATGACGGATTCTTTCAAGTAGGTGACAAATGATTGAACCAGCTCGTGGAATCCGACATATGCAATTGACTGGGAGTCGAACAAATTATGAGTCAGCTCCTCTTGCGTGTAGTCATCTATCACATCATTACAATTGACGACATATCTGTTGATGAAATGATCAATCGTAATGCTCTGTTGCTGGGAATGACGGCCTCGATTTGTTAGACGATAACCGACGAACATCAACAGCTGAATCAAAGGATTCCTTAATAACCCGATAAGTCTGTGAGGACAATACTTGTTGTTGCTGATAGACATTTCAAACTCTAACAACCTTATCAAAAAGATTGTCACATCAGAAATAAGGGAAACGTATCTTGAGTTTAGTACGCTGACAGATTCGATAAGCGGGAATATAGGCATACAGCAATTCATGAAACTCTCGTTAATCATTGCCGGATCGACGAAAATAGTAGGATACTCAGCCATCGAATCCATGAACCAGTGTTCATTTTGTTGCCCGACATTGAACGCCTTCATCAAGGAGAACCATGTCGTTTCCAGAAGTATCCAGTGACTCTCAGACTGTATTGGGACCATGTACTGTGATAGCGGAGCAGAAAACTTTGAAGGAAAGTCTAACAGGTTGAGCCGTTTCAACACGTCATCTGGAATAGTAGACTCTCGCGCGAACTTTTTATTCAACATCCTAATTGCGTTGTGGTGCTCCTGCTTCTCCTTGAACAAAAAGCAGTAGTTACCACCAATGATCCAGTCGCAGTACAACGCGTCGGCAACAAGATTCAAGGTCGTTAGGTGCCATTTGCTGTTGTTAAAAACGACTTGGGATATCACTTCTTTCAAGTTACACTCGTCTAAAACCGGTTGTCGCAAGAACCGCTCGTAGATCGAAGTGGACAGATGGTTGGACTCATTCAGAGATCTGAGCAATGACACCCATATGTGGAAGATAAGCCATGTCTCATCGCGGCTGAAAGTGTCGCTCTCCTTCTGCATATGCTCCAAGAGCACTTGCTGGTACGATACAAGCACGTGACGAATACCCGCCTCGGTATGATTATCGCGGCTAAACAACAACAGCGCGTGCACCAACAGATTCATCGCGACAAGAGACGACTCCTGCAAACACCTGCTCCAGCACAAGTGCCACAGCCCGCTCGCCACTTCTTCCGAGCAGTCCAAATAAGCGCCTATACACACAATCGTGGCGGCTAGCAGCGGAATAGGTCCGTCACGTGACGAACATTTCCTTACACTGTGCATAAAAACGTGACGCTCCACCAACTCCTCAACCCCCTTTGCATGCAACCGCTTCACGGTCTCCGCATCTATTGCATCTTTGACCAGCTCACAGACCTTACCAACAATCTCTTCAGACGGAGGCCTGAATTCCACCGACTCGCGGACAGGGCCCTTCCTCTTCGTCTTACGTCGACCAAAGCCTTTATCAGATGCATACGCCAGCGACCTGCACCTGTCATCTCCCCGCTCGTCTCCGTTTACCTTAATCATCGAGTTTACCAGCAACTCCAGCAAAACGTCACTTTTCACGTGATCTTTAGTCTCTCGTGCTCCACCTTCGATGCTACTTTCTACCAGGAGCAGCTCCCGGTGCACCGTTCTGATGTGGCGCTGTAGTAAATCACGACGCACGAACTCGTGTCCACACACCTTACATTCAAACGGCTTCACCCCTGTATGTGACCTCTCGTGTCTAGCCTTGTGCTCCGACCGCGAGAAAGATTTACCGCAATACGAACAAACGTATTTTTTGCGCTGAGAGTTCGTGTCCATCCTATTACCTATGCTTCTGTGTTTAGCGTTATGTTCTTTCACTATATTCTGCGCATTACCCGCCCAGTGAATAGGAAACCAAAAATGGTATCCCTACGTATATCCTTTGATGTACCCCACTTCCCTTAAGACCCAACAAAGGCGATTAGTCATTCCAAAACAAGTACAGCATAAACGCTCCACTTTTTATATATACTCAAGTGAAGAGCCGTAGGAATACCCCGCCCCTGGACTGTTCTTCGTTGCTCTATCCCGGAACTCCGAAGGCATGATCCGGATGAGGAAAGCGGGGTCCACAGCTCCGGGACGAGGTATGGCGGTGCGGCGGAAGCGAGGGGTAGCAAAGGTGGGGTGACCCGCGGCGTCCGGGGTACCGCCAAAGCCGCCATCGGCGTTAAGGTAGAGGTGGCGGTGGCTCGTCATTAGCTGCAATACCTTGCCAGCTCTGCTCATAGGAGGGGACCTGGGTGAAGTAGGAGGTCTGGGTCTCGTCGTTGGCGATCGGGGGAGACGTAGGTGCCGAGTGGATCGTCCGCGGCTGCTGTTCGCGCTCTACAAGGAAATCCTTCAGTCTATCTTGGTAATTGGGTGGGGCCGGCGCCGGGCCCGGAGAAGAGACCCGCTGCGGCGTCGAGCCTCCGTCGGTGAACAACGGCACCAACTCGCCGGCCCGGAAATGGATGTTGCCATTAGAATTGTCGAACAACACTAGGCGGCCCTTCATACCGACTAGTGGCGAGATGTATAGTGAGATGGGGAGATTTGCCTTGATCTCAAGTCGCTTGGTCGGATCAACGGAACGAGTTAGAACAATAGTTATGGCTAGCTTGTGACGAACTTGGATCAAATCACGCCGTAGATCACAGTCCTGGGTGATCTTCTTTAGATTATCGGGCATCTGAAAGATCGAATTGATCTCAGTAACACCTGTAAGTAGACGTTCGGGGTTGCCGATGAGTTCGCCGAACTCTGTCAGGGATTGCTTGGTCATTACTTGTTGGTCGTCGTAGACCTGTCCAGTGCTGTTTCTCACAGCGTAGAACTGTAGGAGCGAGGCGTTTACCTTCTCGAGGATGTAGCCCTTCTGGAAAGGGAAAATCTTGATGTGAATTTGGGTGGTGTCTCCGATGGCAATTGCCTTGCTCGGTATGCATACTTCGTACTGGACTTTACCAGCACAGGTGGCTTCGACGCTCACTTCCTGTTGGAGCGTGAGATCGTCGGGGGCCAGGGTGCGGAAGATTCGTAGGTATTTGTAGGTCGTCAGGTACGCTTGGTTCAGGTGGAGGGAGTCGAGATCTTCTATCAACAGTGATGTGACACTGCTGGACTTGCGCTTGCGCTCGATGCGGGCCTCGAAATTATACAGTAGCGAGCCGCTTTGGAGGCCTTCGACAGTTTCCATGATCTCGCTGGGCAGGACCACTTGGAAGGGCAGGTCATAGTTGCCCTTTGGCAGGTGGAATACGTAGGACGATGAGGAGGAGGAGTAGAGATCTTTGTATGGAGTGCCTGTTACGCCATTCGTTGGTAGCTCCAGGACATGATTTGAGTTTTTCTTCATCAGCCGGTTCACCACGGGACTCGACAGAGACCTCTTAGCGAGTTCCCGGCGACCTGCTTCGCCACTGTAGTGTGAATCGTCTCCGATCACGGTTTTACCTTGGGAGGAGACCAGCAGGTTGTCCCACCGGGTCTCTAGGACTGTCTTTTGATTCTTCACGATGCTTGCAACCCCAGAGCGGTTGTTATCTCTCCCCATCTGCAAAAAATCCAGCTTGAATTTACCAACGAGCTTCAGGGATATCCTTTTAACAAGCATGTCCTGTGAGAGAGAAAACAAAAGTCTGCCAGTGAGTGGGACAGGGTTCGACTCAAGCGGTGAACCCTGAATGAGCACCAGATCCTTGTACGGGGAGTCGACCCGTATGTCACAGTAGACCAAAGGGGCCTTGTGGTACCCGCTGTGTGAGGACTTAATTCCAAACATACTCTTGTTGAGCAGTTGCTGGTTCACTAGAGCACTGACTGATCTTTTTTCTTTATACTGCTCGAGGGGTCAGGGCAGCCGTTTAATCGACGCTCGTTGAAATTTCATGCTCAGAAAAGATCAATTATTAAGACAGATCACAGATGTGAAGAAAAGTATGCTGGTACTGCCCCAGGAGGTATGGATAGAGATATCGCGCTATCTGGACCAGCAGGATTTGTTCCGACTTCGTTTATGCTGTAAGAGTCTCAACCGAATACTGAGTTCACGCGCTATATGGAAGCCGAGGTGTTACGAAAAGTGGCTTGAGCATCAATCCCACGACATCTTGAACCATGAGGAAATCGATGATCATCAGGATTGGTTTCACTACTACCGGCTCAGAAATAGAATTGACCGGCACTTGTTGGGACTTTTAATGAGAATAACGCAAGACACAACAAGCGATGGATGCTGGAGGTTGTTTGATCTTATACTTCGATACAAACCATCGCATGTCATCCCGTTGCTTCACGAGATAGCTAATAATGGCTCTATTGCAACGCGAGCGTCTTTAGATCTGGTTACATTATGCCAAAGGCTATTGATCACCCTGAGACATAAGCATGTTTACAACATGCTCAATATAGAGGATAAACTTGGGCCCACATTTGTACATAATGCTGAAGAAACATTCTTCTTGCCTCTGGCCGGGATGGATCCCTCCTTTGATAGACTACTGCATTTTCGTCAAGATGTCTTTACGAAAGTTCATTCATTAATCAAGCAACAATTCAACGAGTTGGAAGAGTTTTTGGAGCTTCCAACAACGCTAAGGGTCGATAAGCTCATTGGAACGCTCACCGAGGTCCTCAACATTTTCAAGGCGGATCGTCATTTTTTTTTGGAAGACTTCATGTTGCTGAGAATCTACGCTGGTGAGACCACAGGGCATCCCCTGGTAATTCTTTCTATCATACAGTCATTGGCTTCGAAATATGCAGTCGAGACGATGCTTTGCGGTTCCTATCTGATAATAAAAGACCTCAGGCTGCGCGACGGGGAGAGCTACCTTACAATTTCCCCTACCGGTGTACCAAAGATTTTTACTAGACGAAGGCTTGTGCAGTCCTTGAAACGTATAGTGGGTTCGAGTGATTATATTATCCAAAGAGAAATTTTGCCCACCATTTTACAGCCTTTGAAATATCAGGCGTTGCTGTCTACCATATTCAAGGATCTTTTGCCATTTTACAGCAGATCAAAATGGTCTGCCTCTCAAGCGAGGACAATGGAAAGAGCTGGAAGCCTATTCCCGCACAGTAACCAACCGATGAACAGCGAGACTACGCATTATTTTCTTTGCGTCTATAAAGCCGTAGAGCTGAGGCTGAGATTAGAATCACAAGTTTCTGTGGTGTTCACAATTGCACACAAGCAGGTATTTACCCTCGCATCCAGGTTATTCCCAGAGGACTCTAACTATTTGAGAACACTGCTGAAATGCGACGGAAAAGATTTTGGTGAAGTGCGATATACATACGAGGACTGGCTTCTACAACTTCATAACATATCTCTGGAAAAGCCAGATGCTTTGGGACGCTTTGTTATGTCACCCAGAGATAGACAGCTAATGTGCGTCGTCGGTACGAAAAAATATGGTAATGATGAACTGTATTATACCTTGATGAACTGTACTGGAGAGTTTTTTGTTGAGCCCTCCAAGAGCTTGAGTATGCTGGACATTAAAGAAAATGAGAACCAAGTTCGAAGCTTTCTGTCACTAGCGGCTCAATCAGACTTAGGCCTCATTTTCGCGGGCTTTGACTGGCAGCGCAAAAGATTAATGGCCAACGCTAAAATATTAAAAATCTTGGCTGAGCAGAGCTGATTCTTGTAAATCACGTCTGTATACGTACATAATCCAGTAATTTTGTAGGCCATAATGCTTGTATTCGTGAGCGCGCGCTTCGAGATAAAGAGAATTGTAAAAGCGTACTATAATTGCACTAGGGATAAAAGTTGATAGCACCTTGCTCGAAAGCTACAAAATGCTTAGAAAGTCTCAACTGATCCAGAAAAGCTCTCGATTGCTCCAGTTGCGATCCATTAGCTCTAAAGTCATCGGTATAGACTTAGGAACAACTAACAGCGCAGTGGCATACATTAGAGACTCGAGCGACCGGAGATCCGCTACCATAATTGAGAATGATGAAGGGCAGCGTACGACTCCTTCCGTGGTAGCATTTGATAAAAATGGAAAAGCAATTGTGGGTGCAGCCGCCAAAAGACAAGCGGCAATAAACCCTAGAAATACATTCTTCTCTACAAAGAGGTTGATTGGTAGACAATATGAAGATCAGGAAGTCCAAAGAGATTTGAATACACTCCCCTATGAAGTGCACAAGTCTGAGGTAAATGGACAGGCCTACGTTGGGACGACGCAAGGCGAATCAAAGTCCCCCAGTGAAATAGGTTCAGTAATATTAGGTTACTTGAAAAACTCAGCTAAGGTTTACTTGAACGAAGATGTGGATAAAGCGGTCGTTACTGTACCCGCATACTTCAACGACTCCCAGAGGCAGGCAACGAAGGATGCAGGGCGTTTAGCAGGGCTGAAGGTTTTAAGGGTGGTTAACGAGCCTACTGCTGCGGCCTTAAGTTTCGGTATAGACGACGAAAAGAATTCAGGAATCATCGCTGTTTATGATCTAGGTGGTGGAACTTTTGATATATCAATCCTGGATATAGAAGATGGTGTGTTTGAAGTGAGAGCTACGAACGGTGATACTCATCTTGGAGGTGCAGATTTCGACGAAGTCATTGTCAAACATATAGTTGACTCATTTTCAAGCTCTGATTCCAATATAAGCGCTGATACTCTGAAAGAAAACGGCGAAGTGATGCAGAGGATAAGAGAAGCTGCCGAAAAGGCTAAAATTGCTCTGTCACACGTTAAGAAGACTACAATTGATATTCCTTTTATCTACGAAAACAAGCACATTCAAATGACTATTACGGAGGAAGAACTAGATAATATGACAATGCATCTAATAAAGCGCACAATAGATCCAGTCAAAAAGGCTCTGAAGGATGCCGACATTGAACCCGAAGATGTTGATGACCTTATTCTAGTGGGTGGTATGACGCGAATGCCTAAGGTGAGGTCAGTAGTGAGGGAATTATTCGGTAAAGAGCCCAATACGTCCGTGAATCCCGATGAAACTGTTGCACTTGGAGCCGCTATTCAAGGAGGAGTGTTGTCGGGTGAAATTAAAAACGTTCTATTGCTCGACGTTACACCACTTACCCTTGGAATTGAGACGTATGGAGGTGCATTCTCGCCGCTAATAGCACGGAACACCACGGTTCCTGTTAAAAAGACCGAGGTTTTCAGTACGGGTGTTGACGGGCAAACCGGTGTAGATATAAAGGTGTATCAAGGGGAGAGAGGTCTAGTACGCGACAACAAAATGATAGGAGATTTCAAGCTTACGGGGATCACTCCTTTGCCTAAAGGCGTGCCTCAAATTTTTGTCACCTTCGACATTGATGCAGATGGTATAATAAACGTCTCTGCGTCAGAAAAGAGCAGTGGTAAAGAAGAGTCCATTACGGTTATTGCCAATTCCGGGCTCACCGAAGAAGAGATCAATAGAATACTCGAAGATGCCAACTCCAATAAACAAATGGATAACATCATCAGGCAAAGAATCGAATTGATCACAAAAGCTGACATTATGATAACAGATTCAGGGAACGCATTCGAAAAATATAAAGAGATAATTGCCTTGGAACCAACGTACCCAGAAGTGCTAAGTGAACTACGCAAGGTTCGTGGAATGATAAATGAATTTAAAAAGAATGAATCAAACCTTGAATATGACGTTAATGACATCAAAAGAGCTACAGATGCCTTTCAAAATCGGGCATTGAAACTGTTCCAAGAAGCCACCAAGAAGCAAGCCGAGTTGAAGAAAAAATGATCGAATAGTCTGTTTTGAAATTCATGCACATAGCTTTTATTTAGACACTCGCGTATATCTTCACTCATTATAGCGATTTGTTCATGAACTTTCTTCTCGTGAAAGCCAGCCAAAATTTGGATGGACGCTCCTTTGAGTCCCTGTAAAGTCTATCAAGCAGTCTCATAGCAAGCTCCTGGCGGAATTGCTGGATATAGGTCCGCAAAAGTTCCATAGCGTTATGATCCTGCAAAGGCACAGTGTACACTGTGTTCAGTGGGAACCCCGGCGACCCTGGCAGTACAAAGTTGTCTAGCGCAACATTGGTGCTTATTTTCACGGCTTCGTTATAGCTTGTAGTGGAGCGCAGATGGGACAAGCACTCATTGATAAAAAGAATCCCATAAATCAGCACCCGGTCCGCTGGCGTCTTTATTTCAAAGTTCTTGAAGAATGAATTTGCACGAAATAGGTCCAAGCTCTCGTCTATTATATCATAGTCGGAATTTGCTGGATACGCAGGACCTCTGAATTTGGTGTTCAATGGAAGTAGAGCAATATTACCGACCATACGGTCAGTCTGACTATCAACTAGGAAAGTCGAATGGTATGCCTAACATTACACCATCAGGGTTTCAGTTAGTATAAAAGCCCATCCAGCCCTAAAAAAACACACAAACTTACAGGCATAGCTTCCTTACTATTGATGGAGTAATTTCAGTATGAATTGAGCCCAATAGATGTCTACAAGTCTCCCAATGGCTGGTTAAGTTACGTGCTATAGGGGTAAAATAGCTGCGATTTTTCACCTTGTACTTAGTCCGTTTCCAGTGAGCCCAGCTCCATCCCGTTTGGAAATGAACTGAGATTGAAGCAGGTGAAAGCGTTCGAGTAAGATCAAAGGGTATGGACAGCGCCCATAAAGGACAGGAGCTGTGCTTGAGCAATAATAAGGCGTAATTGGGGGAGATTGGTGAAGTTTTGGAAGAGAAGGGTTTTTACTGCTCGAGAATTCCCTGTATTTGAAAGATTACGGACGGTTATCGAATCCGTGGCAGTCGGCGCATTAGATCGCAGTTTCAATTGTTCTTTTTACAATGGCCGGAGAATCCAGCGAACAAGACAGGCGATCTATCTACTCTGAGATTTTTGGCTTGGAAAGGCGTCCGAACACCCTCGATCCTAGATATCACGGGGAGGTTGGACCGGAGTACTCGTCTTCTACCTTTCAAGGCTTGCCAGATAAAATCGAGGATATTGATCGTCTGGACGAGATTGTTTTTGAGGAGGTCAGTAACGATATACTATCAGCATCTGAAAAGAGCGATAATCCGAAAAATAAGGATGGTTATATACTGTCCCATAGAACGCACATGAGGAAGGTATCTGACACTCAGAGCATCCTTAGTGGTGAAAGCACGCCGAGAGGTAGTCCCAGGAAACTGCAAACTCATAATTCCTCCCCCTCGATACCGGAGAGAGGTGTGCACAGACCGCCTCCAATTCCCACATCACAAAGCTCGACAGATACAGATTCAGGACCCAGCTCGTCAGATTCCTCGCAGTCAACAATACGAGACCCACCAGTGCGGTCCAAAAGTGATCTTATACCTAGAAGAACCCCTTCGCTGCCGCAGTTGTCGATCCCAGGTGTCCGGAAACAGGCAAGCTTCTCAACTTCCAATGATAACACTCCAACCGCGTCTAAAAGATCCCCCTTGCAAGGTTTTGGACTGTTTTCGAGGCACAGCGTGAAAGAGTCTCATGATCCGCACTCTACTGTTCATCCTCAATACCAGCATCACCAGCATCACCAGCCGTATCATCAGCCGTATCATTCGCCATTAACGCCTGACCAACCATCATCGGGACCAGGGCTGGGCTCGAGATCCATGTCGTTGAATTCATCAGCTTTGAAGAATTTAGCGTCATCTATGCAGTCTAAGTCCAGCAGCAGTAGGAAAGGGGCACAGAAATCTGACGCTTCTAATAACCCATTTCTTGATAGTCACTCTTTGAGCCACCAAACGTCAAGTCCCGGAAGTTATGACAGCAATACTAACAATAATAACAATAATAATAATCATGCATTTAACAACAAACACATTAATTCCTCAATGGGACTGGGGATCAGAACGCGAAATTCTTCTACTTCTCTCACCTCAAAGAGATTTACCTCAGGATCAGTTTCGACAATATTATACGATCGTCGCAGCAGCGCGTCGCTATCGTCAGCAAAACCTATTCCCAGCGCTTCGATCAAGAAGCCGCAAGTATATCCAGCATTATTGTCTAGAGTAGCAACGAAGTTCAAGAGCTCTATACAAGTTGGTGATCACAAAAAGGACGGGTTAATTTATCGTGATGCATTCACTGGCCAACAAGCGGTTGATGTCATCTGCACTATCATTAGAACATCGGATCGTAACCTCGCCCTATTATTGGGTAGATCGCTTGATTCTCAAAAGTTGTTTCACGATGTTGTTTATGAGCACAGACTCCGTGATTCTCCTCATGAAGTCTACGAATTCACTGATAGCTCAAGAGTGATCGGTACAGGTACCACCGGAGTCGTTCCACTGAGTGCTCGTGATCCATTAATGCTGTTGCCGAGTTCTTCTCAGGTAAACAATGTACCATATTCTGCGTCTACGATTGTCACTTCAGGGTCGACATCGTCTTTTGGAAGTGAGAGGGCTAGCTCGCACCAGAGTAAAGTGCATCAAGACCCTGCTTCAATGCATAATGTCAATGGTGTTTTTACCTTACTGGCTGAATGCTACTCCCCAACATGTACCCGTGATCGATTATGCTATTCTATTTCCTGCCCGAGAAGACTAGAGCAGCAGGCAAGATTGAATCTGAAACCCAATGGAGGCCTGAAGCGGAACATATCGATGGCTTTGGATGACGACGAAGAAGAAAAACCCTCTTGGACTTCGTCAGTACCGGAAGAAATTTGGAAGAATTTGCCAAAGAGGGAAATTAAGCGGCAGGAGACCATTTATGAAGTATTTATCACGGAGAAGAACTTCGTCAAATCGCTTGAAGTGACAAGAGATACTTTCATGAGGACTTTGGCGGAGACAAATATCATTCCTTTTGACATCAGAAAGAATTTCGTCAAGCACGTCTTTGCACATATTAATGACATTTATTCTGTGAACCGAAGATTTCTAGAAGCCTTGTCAGACCGACAAAAGAGTTCACCGGTTGTCAAGGGTATCGGTGACATTATTTTACGCTTTATCCCATTTTTTGAGCCTTTTGTTTCCTACGTTGCCTCCCGGCCTTACGCGAAATATCTGATTGAAACGCAGAGGTCTGTTAATCCTTACTTCGCCAGATTCGATGATGATATGATGAGTTCATCGTTGAGGCACGGTATAGACTCGTTTTTGTCGCAAGGTGTTTCAAGGCCAGGTCGTTATATGTTGCTCGTAAAGGAGATAATGAAGTCATCCGACCCTGAAAAGGATAAAAGAGACTATGATAACTTAAGTCGGGCACTGGATGCTCTTCGTGCATTTATGAAGCGAATAGACAGTGCAAGTGGTGCGGCTCAAGACAGGCATGATGTTAAACTTCTAAAGCAGAAGATCCTTTTCAAAAATGAGTACGTCAATTTGGGGTTAAATGATGAGAAACGTAAAATTAAACATGAAGGCGTTCTTTCAAGGAAAGAGCTTACAAAATCAGATAATACAACGGTGGGCGACATCCAGTTCTACGTTCTTGATAATATGCTTCTATTTCTCAAGGCCAAAGCGGTCAACAAATGGCACCAACATAAGGTGTTTCAGAGACCCATACCACTACCTTTGCTCTTTGCTTGTCCAGCAGAAGATATGCCACCGTTGAAAAAATTTATTGGAAATAAGCCAGATTGTTACGGAACAGTGCTGCAGCCCGAATATTCTACTACTAATCCCAAGAATGCTGTAACCTTTCTATATTATGGGGCGAAGCAAAAATACCAAGTGACCCTGTATGCAGCCCAGTTCGCTGGATTACAGACTCTGCTAGAGAAGATCAAACAAGAGCAGGCTCGGATCATTAGTGAGACAGAAGTGTTCAACGTCACCAAGATAAGTGACAAATTTTTCGACTATACTAATAAGATTAACAGCGTTGCGTCGTGTGATGGTGGACGTAAGCTGCTCATTGCTACTAATTCAGGACTCTACATGAGCAACATCAAACGACAACAGAATAAGGATACGGGCAAGCGGTCCACTTATTTTTCGCCTCCAGTCCAGTTGGTTCAGAGGAGTAATATTAATCAGGTCGCAGTTCTGGAAGAGTTTCAATCCATTTTGTTGCTGGTGGATAAAAAGCTGTACAAGTGTCCGTTGGCCTTACTGCAAGTTGAAGGTAACGGGAATAGCTTCTTCAAGAAGCACAGCAAGGAACTGGTCAACCACGTGAACTTTTTCGCTGAAGGCGACTGCAATGGCAAGAGGCTGGTGGTGACCGCTCATAGCTCTTCTCACTCCATCAAATATTTTGAACATGAGCACCCACTGCTTTCAGAAACTGGCAGCGGTAGCAGCAAAAGTTCCAAGCGCAAGATAACCGAAGTGGTATTCGACTCCGAGCCGGTGTCCATCTCTTTTCTGAAGGCCAATCTGTGCATTGGTTGCAAGAAAGGTTTCCAAATCGTCAGCGTCTCGCAAAATGCACATGAATCACTTCTGGACCCCGCTGACACCTCTTTGGAATTTGCATTAAGGGATACTCTGAAGCCAATGGCCATATACAGGGTCGGCGACATGTTCCTGTTATGTTACGCGGAATTTGCATTTTTTGTGAACACTCAGGGCTGGAGAAAGAAGGACTCCCATATAATACATTGGGAAGGAGAACCCCAAAAATTCGCAATTTGGTACCCTTACATTCTAGCATTCGATAGTAGCTTCATCGAAATCAGGAAGATCGACACCGGTGAGCTTGTTAGGTGCGTTCTGGCCGAGAAGATACGGCTTCTCCAGACAAGCTCCCAAGAAATTCTTTACGTCTACGAAGATTCTCGCGGGTATGACACGGTCGCCTCCCTGGATTTCTGGGGCTAAGGAATAGACAGGTTCTGTATGTACAGTCGTCTCTCCATAATGAACGAACCTCTACAATATCAGGCACGTGAAGGTTTTTTTTTTTTTTCTTGGCGTCGTGAATCCTTCGAGCTTAATATGAAAAATTATTTCTTCTAGGATCTTCACGAGAAACAACACCAGTATTCTGCGGATTTAACGTAATTGATCTTCAGCGAGTCCTCGACTAGTCTTTTGTAGCTTTCTGGGGTCAATTGAAATTTCACGAACTATCAGAAGTTTCCCATCGATCAGAACAGAGCTCACCTGCATTTAAAGCACACGTCAGTGTAAACATTCGTTCATTATTTTTCCAACTGTATCTTTCCATCCAGATTTACTTTGAAAATGGATCCCACTGTTGAACAAGTGGCTGACGAAATTATCGTCGAGACCGCTGTGTCCCCTTTGCTAGACTTGATCCAGAAAACTCCATGGATTAAGTACCAGTTGCCTTCGATCGAGCATCCTTTCGGTTTGGAGCTGTGGCCTATCTTTTCGAAGGCCTTTGAAGGCGTTACTGGCTACCCAGCCGAGAACTTTGACTTCATTCACAATGAGACCTTCATGGCCAACGGATACCAGGCCATTGGTGTGATCTTGGTTTACTATTTCGTCATTTCCTCTGGTCAGGCAATTCTTCGTGCGCTCAATGCTTCCCCAATGAAGTTGAACTTTTTATTTCAACTGCACAATTTGATTTTGACAAGCGTTTCGTTGGTCCTACTGCTGCTGCTGATTGAACAGCTGGTCCCAATGATTGCCAAGAATGGTTTGTTCTGGGCCATCTGCTCCAAAGAGGCTTTTGCTCCCAAATTGGTTACCTTGTACTATCTGAACTATTTGACCAAGTTCTTGGAGCTTCTAGATACTGTGTTCTTGATTTTGAAAAGAAAGAAGCTTCTGTTTTTGCATACCTACCACCATGGTGCCACTGCTTTGCTATGTTACACTCAATTGACTGGTAGAACCTCCGTTGAGTGGGTTCCCATCACTTTGAACTTGGCTGTCCACGTTGTCATGTACTGGTACTACTTCTTGAGCTCGCGCGGTATCAGAGTTTGGTGGAAGGAGTGGGTCACCAGATTCCAGATCATCCAATTTTTGATCGATTTGGTCTTTGTCTACTTCGCCACTTACACTTTCTACGCCCACAAATACTTTGACAAGATTTTGCCAAACAAGGGAACCTGTTACGGTACCCAAGATGCTGCTGCATACGGGTACTTAATCCTAACTTCTTACTTGTTCCTCTTCATCTCCTTCTACATCCAGTCTTACAGAAAGAGCTCGAAGAAGACCGAGAAGGTCTCTGTCACTGTGCAAGGTGTCAGCACCAACGGTGAATCTTCTGGCGTGAAGACCAACAAAACCAGAGCTACTTCTAGAAAGGCTTGAATATATAGTATATCGCCTGTTCGACAGATATACATGGTTGTAACAGCTCAATATTTAAACTCTATTATGAACATGTCCCAAGAAACCGCGCCTTGGAGAACCGACGAGGGACTTGCAACCTACTAGTGCACAAAGGAGCCAGGACCCATCATGGCGAGTTGCCATCAAATGTTCACAGATATACTTGAACATGATGTTCTTTGCTGTACTGAAGTCCCCATCGAAAACAGCGACTAGATCTGAAACACACTCAATAGCGAACGCTAAGCGCGGAGCAATATAAACCCTCCATGTGAGTGTTTCATGGTATTTCAAAGCCCTCGGGAAGATGTACGAATCAACTACAGGCGAATTAAGCAACTTTTTATGACCTGCTACGTGTCAGATGTTTCCATGGTCCCCGTTTCAGCCCGTACTTGGTCCCATTCACACAACACCTTCCGTGGGAGTTGTGTAATCTTAACCTCAAGAGCATCTTTATCATTGTTCATCCATAAATCAGGTTCGTATTGCGTTTCATTACAGGTACATGCTAAGACGACGATGAGGAAGTTTTATTACAAGAACTGAACAAGATAAGGCAGGAAAGAATGATGGCAAAGAGGAAGCAGGAACTAGAATCGATCCCAAAGAAGGAAGATGATGCACAAAGCCTTACTTCCGCAGTGGAGCGTTTCGGAAGGAAAGAGGTTACCAAACCATCCGCGAAAGCAGGTAAATCGTCCAGTCGCTATAAGTCATGGCGTACATACCTACTGATCGGAAGATGCACTCGTCTGAGTCTATACCAAGTACAATCCAGCATCAAAGGTTTTACCTGACGCCCTAGCCCGGCTGTACAAGTTCTATAAACGTCGCTACATGGTTTGCAATACCCATAACTGATTTTAGCCGCTGAGCATTCTCAATGGCTAGCCAAGAAAGCGTGGAAGCCTTCTAGAACGTCGATTCCCAACCAACCCCAGGTACAGGTTAGATCATGCTGGAATACTCCTGCTGTTCACCCTTAGGTCCCACAACTAACGCTGTATCTCTAAGACGGACAGGCATGGTACGCATACCTGAAACGCTTAAGTGCTGAGCGCCATATGGGCAGTTGCAAATGCGAGAGAATCTCGTAGTTCAGCTACAAGGCGTTAGGTGTTTGAGAGTTACATGCACATTCTCTACCAGACCTCCTGCCATGAATAAGAACCTTGCTCAAGAAACCAAGATACGAGACATCTCTTCCCTATCAGAACTATGAAGAAACCTTACAAACCAAAACCACAAACACTGTGCTAAGATATCCACACTACAGCACCTTGGGTTCTACGCTATGGCAGTTGAGAAAGAGGAACAAAGTTTAAAATTAGCCTATGCTGCGGTTTCTGGCCCACGGTCAGCTAAAAAACCTTCGAAGATGGTCTGTGGGCTGTTCTACTCGAAAAAAATGAGCGCATAGCCTAACTCGATCGCAGAAAAGGTACCTACGATACAATTTGAGTTTCTGTCGCGTGAGGGCTGCCTGCTATGCTGCACTTCTCGAAAGCCATCATCCTAGTATCGGCCAACGCAGCACACCGCGATTGCAGCAGCCGTCAGCGGACCCCGTTGGGGTGGGCAGCGGAATCTAAGAGCAGGGCGGGAAGGTGGGCGTTACACGCCCCCACGCATTGCCAGAAGCGCTAGCCACACCAAACCGGCCAGATCGTGTAAACTGCATCAAGCACAGTTGACAGCTCTACGACAAGAAACAATTACTTTCTATCTGATTGGCTGCGCAACAAATAACCTTGGCGTTAGCTAATGAGCAATGTTCAAGATGGTTGCATTCTCGTCCAGCGCATTCAGCCGCAAATAATCGCTCGGCTGCTAATTTCCTCGGATGAAGCGGCTGTTACCCATCTGGTGGCTAACCTGACGCCGTGGAAGTCCAAACCCGCTTGTACCCCGGCTGGTGGATCGACTTGCATGACGTTTAGTTGTTTTCCTAGGAAAGACTACGCTGGGCGTTCTACAGATGCTGTTCCCCTTGCCGAGCCCACACCAGTTCTACCTTCGGAAAGACTGTCAGCCGAGCAATCGGCACCTTGAGGTTGGACTTTTAAGCCTCGTATATATAAAGTCGATCACAGGGCTGTTGTAGGGACGGGTTATTTGTAATTGTTCTTGATTTTCTTCTTGAAGGGCTGTTTTGTTGCGTGCGCGGGCCGAAGAGAGTGTTGTTTCTTACTAATTGAGTGCACACGATGCTGGCTATGGCTACCAGTCTACCATCTACAACAAGAACGGGTGGTGATCAGACGGATCACAGTGGAGAACACAAATTGCAAACTGGTCCTATACCGAGGATGAGTTCCACAGGGACTACTCAGGCGGGAAGTTCTAGTAAACCTGCGCCAGCCTCTCTGGTGCAACATCACCAACCTTTCGGGTCTTCCCAGACTCCGAGCTCTTCGAATCCTCATGTCACTTTACCACCGATATCGTCGTTTGATAATCTGATAAGAGCTGCAGAGAAACAGTACTCTAGTAACCCCAACACAAACAATAGCACTACCAGTACACCGGTCAACGGTCCAAGCCCCTCTTTTCTCAGTTATCAGTTGTCGCCCACAGAGGCAAGCTCAAGTACAACGGTGCCCAGGTCGGTGGTTCAACGGGCGTCCTCCGTGGTGTCGAACTCGTCGTCCAGTTCATCTTCTTTTTCCCCTAGGGCTTCTCTCTCTATGACGACGTCGACTTTTGAATATTCGCCGTCGCCCATATTGACCACAACGACGTCGAGCCACCTGCCCAGCAGCAGGACGGATCCGTTGTCTAGTGGCCAGCCTTACGTTAACAAGATTCACAAGCCAAGGAAGAAGAAACAGTGTCCCATATGCCACAACTTCTACGCCAACCTATCAACACATAAGTCTACACACCTGACTCCCGAAGACCGCCCACACAAGTGCAACATATGCGGGCGCGGGTTCGCTAGGAACAACGACTTGATCAGGCACAAGAAGCGGCATTGGAAGGATGAGATTCTGGAGCACAATAGCTCAGTAGAAAATTCAGATGCGGATGAGCACGCCCACAGCTCTCATCAACATTTCGATGAGCACGATCAATTAAAGTCGCTACACCAGATCAAGGGAACCTTCAAGTGTCCTTTCAATGCAGCATTGATCCAGTTGGATATGGAGATATACCCCTACAAGTCCAAGCCTTTAAATTTCGAAACTTCAAGCTGCCATCAGACTGGTGTATTTTCCCGTTGCGATACTTTCAAAAATCATCTAAAAGCACTACACTTCGAGTACCCCCCAGGGACCAAGAAGAAGGACAGAAATGTAGTAGCCGGCAGGTGTAAACACTGCGGAGTCAAATTCGCTAATGTTGATACGTGGTTGAACGAACATGTAGGCAAGACTTGCGGTTACACGTACCACTAAAGAGGGGATTCCCTCATGTTTAGAGACGATACATTGGTGTGACCATACGCACTGCATGTAAATATATTCCAACATAAGAGACTCTTGATGAGAGAGACTTCATCATTTATATATATATATGATTATTAGCAGGATAAATAAGAATATTGGCGTTTTATCAGTTTTGTTTCTTCGAGGCATCTCTGTTTGTGCCGACACCAACGTTGTTGACGTTCCTGAACATGAGGACACCATTGTCGCCTTCGACATATTGGCATCCTCTGGCGCACTTCCACAATGAGAGCCACATGTTCTCATCGTTGGACCTGTAATAGTCACCCATCACCTTCTTGATGGCTTCTGATCCCTCACGAGCGTTGTAGAAAGGGATTCTAGAACAGAAATGGTGAAGAACGTGAGTCTCGATGATATCGTGGAAGATGTGGGGACCGACAAATCCAAATTGTCTATCAATGGTAGCAGCGGCTCCTTTGGCGAACGTCCATTCATCAGCATCGTAATGTGCCACAGTGGGGTCTGTGTGCTGCAAATAAGTGATAAAAACCAACCAGTGGTTAGTCCAGATATATGGCACAAACCAGTTGATAAAGAGAGACCATCCGCCGAACTTGTCGTGCCACAACTTTAGCACTAAACACTGCGTGATGATACCAAAATCACTGAGCAGGATGTAGAAGGCGTCCTTCTTCTCAAACAATGGCGAGAACGGATAGAAATGATTCTGCTTCCAGGCGGCGACCCCCTCGTATTTTCGACCTGTGATGTCGGTGGTAATGTAGGAGATCCATCCGGCGAGCTGCTGGAACAGGGTCTCGAGAAGCGTCCTCACAGGAGAGTCACCAGTGTGGTTGTAAAGCATGTCGCCGACAAACCCACGTCTCTCCTTGAACTGCTCAGTGGTAGGTGGGACAAAGACCATGTCTCTGGTCAAGTGGTTGGTCGACTTATGGTGCTTGGAATGCGAGTATTTCCAGGAAAAGTATGGGACCATCAGGTAGGAGTGCAAGGTCCAGCCTACAAAATCGTTCACCGCACCGTAATCCGAAAAGGCCTGATGCCCACACTCATGTGCCAAGACCCACAAACCTGTGCAGAAAAGACCTTGGACATAGGTGTACGAAAACCAAAAGACGAACTTAGCCAATTGGACTGGCACAGACGAACCTGCATTCGAAAACAACCATGGGTAGGCTACCTTGTGCGTAAACACTCCGATAGACGCAATACAGAAGATGTCTCTGAATACATACGACAAACTGATTGCCAGATTTCTCTCGTAGCACTTAGCTGGGATTGCGTCTAGGATGTCCTTGATAGTGAAATCAGGCACTTTTTGCACCTTACCATATGTATCCACCGCATATTTTTGAGTCGTTGTAGCGGTAGTGCTACCTCTGGACTGGACAGTCGAAGTCATTGTGCAACGTCTGCCGATCCTGAATGACAAAGCTAAACAAAAAATCAAGACTAAATATTTATACAACTCCATCCAAGAATTCACCCACGACTCATCGGCCTATTATACATGCGCTCATCTCGAGAATCGAATCGGCCACCGTTATAGTGGCGCCTGGAAGTTACCATGCGAAGATGAGATGTGTTTGGCAATCTCGAGCGTCTCAAAAAAGGAAAGCGAGGAAATGAAGTAAAATTTTTCTCGAGCCCAGAAAGGAAAAAAAAGAAAACCCTCGAGCCCCTCACTAATTTTCCGTATTTCCCGATTCAGCCGTCCGATTAGGATGTTACCCGGATGTTACCGGCTCTCTGGATTATATCCGGGTAAGCCCCAGATGGCAGGTTTCTCGAGACCTACAATGGACCAGAAATGACAGTAATAAGCGTATTGATGGGAAATACTACAGTGTAGACCCTAGGGCAGTCGCAATCTATGGAGAAACCAGTATGGAGAAACCAGTAGATTTCTTGTTGTATAAATTTATGTAATTTTTTAGTAGTCAATAGGCGGTTGGAAGGGTGAGTATGGCCGATGATAGGTATTATCCTACTGCTGTGTGCTACGTGCTCTCTGTTAGCCAATGGTGATGTGCGAATCACCCATCCGCTGGATGCCAGTTTCGAAACATTCGACCTGAGCGGTGGATCTAGTAAGCTTAGTGTTGGGTGGTTAGTTACAGATGACTGGCCCAGCGAGAACGATATCGTCTCTTACTCATTCACTCTGGTCGCAGGCACCAATGGCGACCTGGTACCGATGCATGATCTTGGCACTCTGGAGGCAGAGGATTTGGAGAGCAATGAAGCGGAATTTGAAGTTTCTAATAGCATTGGGACAAATGGTTTGTACATGTTCCAGGTGCTGGCGCTTTCCGACACGGGCTACACGATTCACTACTCCCAGAGATTCAAGCTGGAGGGTATGATGGGCAGTAAGGTGGCTCCAGACAGCTCAGATTTGGGACCTCCGAAGCCTGAGTACAGGAATTTTGATGGGGCCCTGCAGGTTGATCTCGATTCAGCGAGTTTCGCGATACCATACCGCTTGCAAACGGGTAGGGCCAAGTACGCCCCCATGCAGATGCAGCCGCCGACAAAAGTAACAAAGACGCAGTGGACCAGGATACATCAGACCAGCGCCCTCACCTTCTTCTCAGAGGTTAACCCGTATGTGCAGCAAGTCACAACAGTGACACCGGGCTGGTCGTATGTGTTGTCGCCTGCCCACAATTGGGCCACGCCAGCACCCATGCCGAGCGAAAACGGCGGTTGGCATCACCCATCGAAAAGACTCTCTCTGAAGCCCAGAAAGACCACCACAAGGTAGCAAGTACAAATAGCATTACTCTTAAACGACTTCTCTACATTACGTAAGCATCATTCGGCCGAGGTTGTTTCCTCCTTGGATTCCTCCTTGGATTCCTCCTTGGATTCTTTCTCTTCTTTCTTGTCAGAACGAGATTTGGGCATGTTCTTTCTGTGTCCGGTGAAGGATCTGGCCTTTTGGCCCGAACCACTGAAGTTCTTAGACCTGGTAGCCTCTCTTTGGAGGTCGAACTGTTTCTTTGTGAACACCTCCAATTTGCGGCCTTCGTAGGACAAGGTCTCGGCATCCTCCCCAGCGTAAGTTTTCAAAAACTTTTCGGCATCACTCAGATCCTTAAACTGCACGATCGCTGTCCCATTGAACTTCTTGGTATGATCCCTCCTCAAACGAACCTGGTTGATCTCGGCAAATTTACCAAAGAACTCTTCCAGCTTCTCTTGCAATGCGGTCATATCTTCCACATTTTCGTGCGGGAAATTCATCACAGCCAAAGTGCGCTTATTTTGTTCCAATCTGGCATTCTTAGCACCTTCAAAGTCCAATGGTTCAAGCCTTCTAATGTTTTCACCATCGTCGCTCACTTTCAAAATCTTCGATTCGCGCAACGCTTCAACAACTTTATCCACCGGTCTATATTTCTTCATCCTGTTAAAGGTGGCGATTGTCGTGATAGGAACCCAGCCATCGTTCTTTTCGACAGTCATGCGTAGAAACTTGTCGTAAGGCAGATTGAACTCAGAGAAATAAAACTCAACCTGCTTCAAACATTGCTGTTTGATTTCGGGAGTAAACTCAATTGCAGCATATGATCCGCGTCTGGATTGTGAATATGAAGTTGGCTCGGCGGTAGAAGACATCCTTGACTCAGTACTGTTCCAAGGACCATCTTCCATAATATAGATCTTGACGATTTTTCGCTCTTTTTTTATGCGATGAGCTCGACCCTCATCAAGCCGGTTAACAACGGGCTAAGAAGAGCATAGTCTAGCTGAAGAGTCTGTATCTCTGATGATCATAGCGTCCATCTCGTTGGTGTAGCTGATGGGGATTCTGGTCAGTGGACCCGATTTGTACAGCGAGGCAGTGGAGTTTTCCACGCCGTTGTAGAACTCCAGGCCGTAGCTGATGGTAATTATCCAGCATCCAAACGTATTTCTGAGCATCTTGAGTGTCCTAAGTAGCAATGTATATGACGAGGGGTCATGCGCGAGGTACGACACGTTGTCTATCACGATACCACCGAGCTGTTTGGACAGCGAGTCTCTCCTTTGACACCGCTTGAGGGCGTCGCTTGGCGATTCAATCAACTGCAGTAGAAAACTGATGAGGCCTTCAAAGTTCAGGATAGAAGTGGAGCTCATTACATGAACGCCAACCTTTTGATGATCTTTCAGCAAGTTCCTCCACTCGGAAACGATATCGACTACTAGGACGCTGGAATCCTCACTATCACCAGCACACCGCAAAAACAGATCGCGCTTAAACTTGGACGACTTGAAGGAGTGCTCTATCATATGGAGCAACCCAACTGGCTTGAGCTGCTTATCCGTGGGCACTAAGCCGGCAAGCTGAATGGTCCGCTGCGCTGGGTGGTAGAACTACAAAGATAGTTAGTATACAAAACATAACAATCCATATAACCAGGCTCAACGTACACTGCTCAATGGATAAATCCGACAGTGAGTCAGGACATCCATGGACTGCTTTAGCTATAATTGTATCTTGGAAATTGTTGGTAAACCGAAAATGACTCGAGGATCTGAAATTTGTTGAATTAATACATAAGAACTGAATAATTTACAAGAGATCCAACTCGAAAGACGGATCATAGAGGAAGTTGAAGATGTGTGTTCTGAGAACGTTGATATATTATACCAGGTCGTTTTTGGCTGCAGCCATTATCTGTGGTGGTAGTGTATTTGGAGTTGTCGCATCTATTGTATGCACTTTAATCGGGAAACAGCATTTGGCCCAGTGGGCTACTGCTCGTTGCTTCTATTACTCGATGGCATTGTTTTTTGGAATTGATGTCAGAGTGGAGAACGAGCAATACTTGAATAATTTGCCCTGCATCATCATTTCCAACCATCAAAGCGCTCTGGACATCTTTATGTTGGGTAGGTTGTTCCCCCGTGGTTGTACTGTGACGGCCAAGAAATCGCTTAAATACGTGCCCTTCTTGGGTTGGTTCATGGCGTTGAGTGGTACCCTGTTCTTGGAGAGAACTAACAGGGCCAAGAGCGTCGAGACGTTGAACCGTGGGCTAAAAAAGGTCAAGGAGAAGAAGAGAGCTATCTGGGTTTTCCCCGAGGGTACTCGTTCTTACACTACAGAACTGAACATGTTGCCATTTAAAAAGGGTGCGTTCCATTTGGCACAGCAAGGTAAATTGCCTATCGTTCCAATCGTGGTCTCAAATACAAGCACATTGATGAACCCTAAGCTGACGATTTACAACAGAGGTTACATTGTAGCCAGAGTGCTAAAGCCAATTTCTACAGAAAATTTGAAGCCAGAAGACGTGGGAAAGTTCAGCGAACATGTAAGAGAACTGATGGTTAATGAGCTGCAATCTGTTGGATACTCACCTGCCATCAACGATACAGCGCTACCACCTGAGGCAATCAAGTACGAGAGAATAAAAGCCGGGAAAGCGCAAGACGATGAGTCCAGCGAGGCCATCTCATGTGAAAACAGTGCCGACCAAATTGTGGAGTCTGTCAAAGAATTTAAATAGTCATTATGTTATTTATTAACAAAGTTATAACTCAGGCTTCCCAATATGCCTCAGATACTGGTTCACCTCATCTGGAGAACCAAGCCAGATAGATGTTTTGTCATGAATATGCTCGGGGACCAGGTCCAAAATCTTCTCGCCCCGGTCGTTCACTGCTAAACCGCCCGCTTGTTCCACGAGGAAAGCCATGGGGAAAGCCTCGTATAGCAGACGCAGTTTGCCGTTTCTGGCTTTCCGGTCTGCAGGATAGGCAAATAACCCGCCGTAGAGGAAAGTTCTGTGCACATCTGCTACCATGGATCCGATGTACCTGGCAGAGTAAGGTTTTTTGTTGTGCTGAGGTTTCTTTAATTTTTCAATAAAGCTGACAATCGACTTGTCCCAGTAGTATGAGTTTCCCTCATTGATCGAGTAGATGGATCTCTGTGGTGGGATCTCCAAGTCTGGATATACCAGGATAAACTCCCCAAGATTGGTATCGAGCGTGAAACCGTCCACACCCTGCCCTGTGGTTAGCAAAAGGTGTGTGGAAGCACCGTACATCGCGTAACAAGCGGCCACCATTTCGCGCCCACTACGCAGTACATCCTTAATCGTACCGGTTGAGTCTGGCAAGAGTTTGAAGAGGGAAACGATAGTACCCACCGAGATGCCCGCATCCAAGTTGGAGGAACCATCAATGGGATCACAACAGACCGCATACGTGCCGTTGGCAGTAGGGAACAGAATCAAATCCTCCTGCTCCTCAGATACAAGCACCTGAACATTCCCACTGGATTTCATAGCGTTAATAAAGATTTCATCACCCAAAACATCTAATTTTTTCTGGTCGTCGCCGGTAGCGTTCGAAGCACCGGCCAACCCGATCAAATTAACCAACTCAGCACGCCTAATCGTCTGGGAGATAAATTTAAACGCGAATTGAAGGGCATTGAGTAGCAGAGTGAATTCCCCAGTAGCGTTCTTGGCACATTTTTGTGATTCCAGCAAGAACCTGGGTAGGGTGATGATATCGGTATCGAAGGATTCCTTGAGTGGCTGGACAGCGGTCGGCATTTCGTTCCTATCGGTGTGAAGGATCAATTACTGCCTGAATGGAGATTCGATCGACATCCAGTTATATATGGAACTGGCTCCCATAAGGTCCTCCCAAACCCGGGGATTCCTTCTCTCCGGGAGCCGCCGAAGCCCCGGCTCAACCCCGGGAAATGCTTGAGAAAACTCCGGGTTTGAGGGATGGGTGTCTTCAAGGGTATGGGATGCCGACTTCGGCGCCGATAGTTGCTCCTTGCGGGGTTCGAACGGCGAAGTCTAGGCTTCCGCCATCGCCATGCACTGAATACAGTGATTTGATTCCCACTGGGGGGTGTGGGTCTTATCTGAAATTTAATGTGCGATGTCAAGTTGTTCGGAAAGGGAATGCACCTTGCTAGTGTCTTTTTATACACTAAGAGGTCTCTTCGTATTGGTGTTTTCCATGTAGGTGTTTGATGCCAAATCGCCGACATGGAAGTGACACCGTTATAATACGTCATTCCATTATCAAATGCAGTCCATCGTCAAGCCTATTTTTTTTTTTATAATTTGGTTTCGCAATACTACATTCGTGATCGACTAGAAAAACACATACTTAAGAGCGGAAGGACAAGGCGACCTTCTTTCTTGCCGAAGAGCTACTCGACGGCGATATAGATGTATAGGTGGAGCAGTCGCTCTTAATTGTCGCGGCATCTTTCGCTTTCGTGATCTCAACGCATTCAGTTCTTAAACTCGTAGACGCTCAATCAACGCCTCGATACTTCTTATATCCTACTCAGCCTGGCATACACACTTAGGAAACCCTCCATTGACTGCTAAAATGGCTCTGAACCATCTTATTGTGATTTGAGATCTATCACGTGAAACGCTTTTATAGTAATATACTAAAGCCAAGTCCAACCTTGCAAGACTAGTTAAGAACTCTTCGGTTAGAGATAGAGCTCGACAAGGCATGAGTACAGTAACTGTCTCAAATGGGGGCAAGCTGACGGGATGGGCTCAGGCTGCCGCCAGAGCGCTACCTGCACAGCAACAACAACAACAACCAAGGTCCACAACAACTACACCTTCCCCAGCCCACAGACAGGCTCCAACGGAGACCAATTCGAATGCTCCAGCCACGGGAAATGTCAGAAACAAAAAAAAAACGTCTAGACAGCCTTACAACCACGATGAAGTGCGCTCTTACATGAACTCGCTGTTCAAAGCGCAAACAAGTGCGCTCTCGAGCGAGTCTACTTATACCACAACCCATCCACGCAAGAGCTCCCCTGATTGGGGGACTGTTACAAATAGCAAGTATAGAAATAAGAAGTATGGCTGCCTGAATGAGATAGCTCAGGCGCTATGGAAGTAGTTGTATGTATGCTAATGCGCGCGTAGATCGGCTTTTCTAATCAGTGACTCTTAATGACAACACAAAGAATAACAGACCTGGCATAGATGGCGTTATCGAGACTAGAGCGGTTCCTTTCGCATCATGCGAGGGCGTTGCTTCCTCACGTTCTCTCTAAAAGGTCTTCCCACCAAGTGGCATATGTCTTTTCGCTCATATGCGCCATGAGTTCAGGATTCATCACGCTGATCGCCCTTTATTCCAAGCCGTGGTACCAAAGGTTGGGATATTCCGCTTGGCAGGTCAATACTATTATCAGCGTTGCCAATCTGGGCACCTACCTGACTCCACCTGTGCTCGGATGGCTCGCCGATACTCACGGGCCCATCACACTGAGTGCCCTGGCGATTATCGGTTTCATACCCAGTTATTTCTATGCTGGCTACTCTTTCAACCACCCGGAATCCGCGTCATTTGGCTTGATTATGGTTGCATTTGTCTTGATTGGTGTTTCCACTAGTGCGCTTTATTTCAGCGCCCTTCTTACCTGCGCCAAGTTGTATCCGAAACGGAAGATTCTGTCCATCAGCCTGCCTACCACCTGTTATGGGTTTTCCTCTCTGCTCGGCTCTCAGCTGCTGCGAGCACGCTGCTTTTGGACCCAAGGCTATCTAGATCTGGGCTCAGTTTTCACAACTTTCGCCTACCTCTATGCCGCTGTTGGTCTGCTGGCGTGGATCGCCACCAGTGTGGTTAGTATGTTGCATCATCATGAGATGGAGGCAGACGAGCAGCAGCCGCTCCTTCCAGTACCTCCTGAAGAGAGCTCTCTACAGAGGAGCTTTTTCAAAGATCCTGTATCCTACGTTCTAGCTGTGTCTATGCTATTGGCACTAGGACCTCTAGAAATGTTTATCGCGAATATGGGGTCGCTTTCGGGCATACTATCCGACGATTCCGCCCAACTTTCGAACCAGATGCTGTCAATGTATGCGTTAAGCTCCACAGTGGCCAGACTACTAACAGGACTGTTCACTGATCTCCTTTCTGCAAGAAAGATTTCCGCAAAGTGGATCCTGGTCGCACACCTTATGCTGTGCCTGTTGTCGCAGCTTGCTAGCCTGCGGCTGACCCTATCTTCAGCACTTCCGGCTCATTGGCAGGTCGTCTCGATGGGCGCTCTTATCGGATTCGTATACGGTGGGCTCTACACTATATATCCTACAGTCGTGCTGATAGTATGGGGGGATAAGCTTTTTGGAACTGCTTACGGTAGTATGATGGTGGCGCCCGCCATTGGCGCTGCTTTATCCTGTATGTGTTACGCCAAGATATTTGACAGCAATTGCGCTGCTTCAAACTCAGAAAACAAGAATTGCATTACCCCAGTCTTTAAGATAACCGCTGTGCAGCTGGTATGCTCATTAATAGTCACTCTGGTCGCCATTAGAGCCTGGAAGCGCAGAGGAGTGTCCGTCTAAGCTAATCATAATCACTGTTGCTAAATAGCTATATGTTTACCCGCCTTCGCATTAGGCGGGTTTTTGACCTGTCGACGTGTTATGAAAAATCGTCATACTAAGACAACAAACTCGATTTAAAGGTTGTACGTGTCGTAAATCGCGGTTTTAGAACCATTGAAGTCATAGGGTGACTCGAAGGATGTCTGGTCGCTTACTTGATTTGTTCAAGCCGTTCGAAGCTTACCTTCCTGAGGTGATTGCACCTCAAAGAAAGGTGCCATACAACCAAAAGTTAATCTGGACAGGTGTTTCGCTGCTCATTTTTTTGGTTTTGGGTCAAATGCCATTGTATGGTATAGTTTCTAGTGAGACTTCTGATCCACTTTACTGGTTGCGTGCAATGTTGGCGTCCAATCGTGGTACTCTGATGGAGTTAGGTGTTTCACCAATCATCACTTCTTCGATGATCTTCCAGTTCCTGCAGGGTACTCAATTGCTACAGGTTGATGTGCAGAATAAGCATGACAGAGAATTGTTTCAAATCGCTCAAAAGGTTTGTGCTATCGTTTTGACTTTTGGTCAAGCTGTCGTCGTCGTGCTTTCCGGTAACTACGGTAGACCAGGTGACCTGGGTATTGCGATCTCTTTGCTGCTGATTTTCCAGCTGATGTTTGCCTCGTTCATTGTTTTGTTGTTAGATGAGTTATCCTCGAAGGGTTACGGTCTAGGTTCGGGTATTTCGCTTTTCACCGCTACAAATATCGCTGAACAAATCTTCTGGAAGGCATTTGCTCCAACTACAGTCAACTCAGGCCGCGGCAAGGAATTCGAGGGAGCTGTCATTGCCTTCTTTCATTTGCTTGCTGTCAGAAAGGACAAGAAGAGAGCTTTGGTGGAGGCTTTTTACAGATCGAACTTGCCAAACATGTTTCAAGTCATCGCTACCGTCTTCGTTTTCCTGTTTGTCCTTTACTTACAAGGTTTCCGTTACGAGCTACCGATCAGATCCACCAAAGTCAGGGGACAGATCGGTACTTACCCAATTAAATTGTTCTACACTTCCAATACTCCAATCATGCTGCAAGCGGCTTTGACCTCTAACATCTTTTTGATTTCGCAGATTCTATTCCAAAAATTTCCCTCCAACCCAGTCATTCGCCTACTTGGTGTGTGGGGAGTCAAACCAGGCCAACCTGGTCCACAGCAGGCTTTGAGCGGCCTGGCTTACTACATCCAGCCTCCGACTTCCGTGAAGGAGATTCCACTGGATCCAATCAAAACTGTTGTTTATGTGACTTTTGTTCTAGGCGCCTGCGCTTTGTTCTCCAAGACCTGGATCGAGGTTTCAGGTACCTCTCCTCGTGATATTGCCAAGCAGTTCAAGGAGCAAGGTATGGTTATCAATGGCAGAAGAGAAACCAGCGTCTACAAAGAGTTGAAGAAAATCATCCCTACGGCGGCTGCCTTTGGTGGTGCTACCATCGGTGCATTGTCAGTCTGCTCAGACTTCTTGGGCACTTTAGGATCCGGTACCTCCATCCTGATGGCCACCACTACCATTTACGGTTACTACGAGATGGCCGCTAAGGAAGGCGGTTTATCCAAGAACCTCATCGCTGGTGTTTCTGAGCTAATGTAGAATAGTCGATATGCAGCTAAATAAACCGAACACAAGCCCTTGTGCATAGCTCTCAGATGAGAAAGCTACATCGGCAAACGTCGACCTTAAGCTCTACGAACCTTTATTGAAAAAAAGAGAACTCCTCATAGGGGGCTCGAACCCCTGACATTTCGGTATCCTTGGTTTAAGACTAAGCTTAAAAGCCGAACGCTCTACCAACTGAGCTAACAAGGACGAGTTCTCGGAAATTTTAATAATGGGTTTGTACTTATTAATGGCTACTAATCTAAACTGATTCGTATAATCCTGGTTCTTTAGAAGTGAACTCAAGATGTCTCAGTTGCCAAACTCATGGCGCCTTTTGTACATTTCGGCTGTGACCAGGCCTAACTTCTAGGACTGCCAATGCTGGGTAAGTCTATATAGCGTTTACTCAGCTTTGGCTTTGGCTTTAGCCAGCCATCTCTAGTAGTTGACTTATCCTTTGGTAAGTCCGATTCATACTATTACAGAGATAATGATATTTCGTGGCAACCTGACAACGCCAAACCTTCATGCCATCTGCTCCGACATCCCAAAAAGCGATACAATACACTAACGCTTAGCTTGAATATGTCATATTGCTAAACAGGTTTATGTAAATTGGAATATATCAGAAAAAGTGTGGAATGTTTAAATAGTTTTCTTGACCCTTCTTGTGGCCCTTCTCTTCATCTTCTCCTCTCTGGCGGCCTTAGCTTCTGGGCCGGCCTCGGTGTCCAGGCAGTAGTCCCACCATCTGAAGGAGGAGGCGTAGTTACCGATGAAGTAGTGGTGGTGCAAATCGTGGTGCTCAGCACCGGCCCAGAACGGCAAGAATTTGTTCAGCGACCACGGGAAGTCGTACCCGGAGTGAGCATCGACAGCCTGGAATAATCTCAAGGTGATCCATACACAAAGGGTGAACAAATGTAGTTTACCAGTGTACATGACGTAAAGGATCGGCATACCCACGGTACCGAAACCCAAAGTCATGGTCTCCACGGGATGCGCGTACTCTGCGGCCATCCCGAAAGGTGCAGCATATCTGTGGTGTTGCTTGTGGATGTACTTGTAGAAAGCACCGTAGTGGAACAAACGGTGTGCCCAGTAATGCCACACATCCTCCAGAACAAAGAAGAGACAGATCTCAAGGCCCATTGTCTTCAAACTGGGGAACGGAACTTCCACGCTGATACCCAACTTTTCGCACATGGGGTGGAAAGTCCAGATGGGAATGGCCTCAACGAGGAAGTGTGATAGAACAACTGACTTGAAACAGTGCCATTGTTCCTTGGCGCTGGGGATCTTGGTTGGCTGCAATTTGTAGCGTCTAAAGAACGGAATTTGGTCGATGATGAGCCACGGCAAACTTCTGAAAAAGTACATGAACTCGTGCAACAAAAAGAACATCAGTCCAGTGGCCAACACATCATTGTTCATATACACATACCAAGCAGCCCAATACTTTTCCAAGATGTTCAACTGCGGTTGCAACTGATACACATTTTGCAATGTGCCCGAAAAAGTGCTATCTTTTATGAGCCCACCAATGGTGGCATTCTGAAAAACTGCAGACATCTTTATTAAAAAACCACTCTTTGTACCTTCAGCTTAGTTCCTATCGCACAAGAACTGCCAATTTCTCTGTAGAGAAAACTTAAGCTACACTGGAATATATTTCTTGCGAGCAAGCTTTAAAAGCTTGAGCAGGCTGTCAAATCTCCGTTAAATTGACATGCGAAGGGCTCATCTTACTATCGGTCTCGAGGCCTTGTATCGAAAATATGCAGGCCCTCTAAACGAGCTGAGGGGCAGCTCATTCCCTAAACAGGAAAAAACTAAACGACACAAACCGTCACCCGGAAAATCTAGTTTTTCCCGCTGTTTTTTCCGGTCCGGCCGGCCTCACAAAGCCGCGACGCGTCGCGTTTTCGCGTTGCCCCAGCAAGAGTCGGCCTGAGCGAAGCCGTTTCCTAAAAGGGGCAGGTTTGTGCCAAAAGGGGTAGGTTCTCTGGTGTGAAAATTTCTCGAGAGATACCCATGGGATAAACTGTGTTGCCGTGACGTGGGTTCTGATGGTGTATGTATTTACTTGCTGGGCTGCAACTCCCATTACCAGTAGTGGTGTCTGATGTGAGTAGAGTACAGAATTATGCAGAGTTTGAAGGCTGGCTGACAAGAAGTTCGTGATTATGTCGCGTGCCGCTTGTTATGCCTTTCTGTTTTCTCTTTGTTGGCGAGAGACATACGTGGTGCTAGCTAATTCGGCACGGTTTGTTTCTCGTGCTATGTTGGCTTTCAAAGCATATAAATATATATATTCACTGGCTCATGGAATCTCCCATCTTGCATTTTTCCAGTCAATTTCAATCTTGTCTGTTTTTATTTTTAGGAAGAAGCTCTTTGAGCATAAATACTGTCATCGAGCGTTCTTCCTCATATAGACGTTTTTTTGTTCTAGTCATTCGCTATAGAGTTTAATTACTACACAACAACACAATGAAAGGTTTGATTCTAGTCGGTGGTTACGGTACCAGATTGAGACCTTTGACGTTGACAGTCCCAAAACCATTGGTCGAGTTTGGTAACAGACCAATGATTTTGCACCAAATTGAGGCTTTGGCGAATGCTGGTGTCACCGATATCGTGTTGGCTGTTAACTACAGACCTGAAGTAATGGTGGAGACGTTGAAGAAGTACGAAAAGGAGTATGGTGTCTCTATCACGTTCTCCGTGGAAACGGAACCTTTGGGAACTGCCGGTCCTTTGAAGTTGGCCGAGAAGGTTTTGAAGAAGGACAAGTCTCCATTTTTCGTGCTCAACTCTGATGTCATCTGCGAGTACCCTTTCAAGGAGTTGGCTGAGTTCCACAGAGCTCACGGTGGTCAGGGTACCATTGTGGCTACCAAGGTCGACGAGCCATCGAAATACGGTGTTATTGTCCACGACATCGCGACTCCAAACCTGATCGACAGGTTCGTTGAGAAGCCAGTCGAGTTTGTCGGCAACAGAATTAACGCCGGTTTGTACATCTTGAACCCAGAAGTCATCGACCTGATCGAGCTGAAGCCAACCTCTATCGAAAAGGAGACCTTCCCAATCCTAGTCGAGCAGAAGTCGCTGTACTCGTTCGACTTGGAAGGTTACTGGATGGACGTCGGTCAACCAAAGGACTTCCTGTCCGGTACTGTCCTATACTTGAACTCTTTGGCCAAGAACCACCCAGAGAAGTTGGCCAAGGGAGACAACATCGTCGGCAACGCTCTTGTTGACCCATCTGCCAAGATTTCTCAAAGTGCTAAGATCGGCCCAGACGTCGTCATTGGTCCAAACGTCACCATCGGTGACGGTGTCAGAATCACCAGATCCGTTGTCTTGAAGGACTCCACTATCAGAGCCCACTCTCTAGTGAAATCTACCATCGTCGGTTGGGCTTCCACCGTTGGCCAATGGTGTCGTCTAGAAGGCGTTACTGTTTTGGGTGATGACGTCGAGGTTAAAGATGAAATCTACATCAACGGTGGTAAGGTCTTGCCCCACAAGTCTATCTCCGCGAACGTTCCAAAGGAGGCTATCATTATGTAACAGTGCTCTCCGGTTTTCAGAGAAATTTTCAATACCAGTTTGTTTTACTTCTCAAAGGTTGATCCTTTGATTGTTTGTTATACCCGTCACCTTATATAAATAATGAAACTACAAAGAATTCTCTATAATGGATTTTATTAGTTTGACAAACTTTCTAATATTACATCCAAACAGCCATCAACTTCTTCGGTTGCCATCTCGGTACCTTCACTGATCATCTTTCTGTACTTGTGAATCTTGGCATTGTCCTCTACAAGGCCCAAGATCTTTTCCAATTTACTTCGCAACGCCATTTGTAGAAAACATAGCTGAATGGTGAGCTTGAGTCTAGTCTCTATGTCATTATTCCCATCTTGATCGTCATTATTGAGTGAATGCTCTTGCTTGATTTTATTGTCCTCTGCATATTTTTTCAGCTTGATCATCTGCCTTTTTCGTAATATTCTCGTGAGCTGTTCCTTTTCCTCCACAGCTTCTTGTCTTAAAACTTTAGTCTCTTCGGCTCTATCCGTCATCTTCGCATCGACATCATCGATATCGCTGACTTCCATAACTTCCTTTGTTCGTACATGCACGCCTTTGACGGTTTTCTCCATGCTACGCAGTGTCTTTTCCATATGTTTAAGATCTCCATCACGCTGTTGGTACAACTCACCGAATCTCTCAGCAACTCGTTTCATACTCGAAACTATGTCAGGTATGCTCCGCGATATGCGAGTTGCAGCTTGTGAAGAGAACATCATAAAGTCTGATGCGCTAGTGGCTGTCAGAGGAGTCGTCGCCACAACAGGGGACGCCAACTTATTTCCATTCACCATTGGTGAGTTGCTGCTGTTCATCTGACCTTGGCTTCGCGTAAATAAATGCTCGTAATGCTCGCCCATAATCTCGTTCGGCGTCAATTTGTCCTTATTAGCAATCGTGCTTAAAGCACCATTTGCAACCAAAGTGTTGAAGAAAGTCTTGTCGCCGTTTCTTGACGCAATATGCAGGGCAGTATCGCCTTCTCTATCTTGACTGTTGAGCAACAGCTCTATTCGGTACTGGGGTGAAAAGTCCTTTATCTTAGAAAGAACAATGTCTAGGTAGTAAACGGCGGATGGAGTCGACGATTTTCTCTTTACGATGTGATGAACTACCGTTTGAAGTTGGGAATCGACATCGAATACAGTGTCGCGAAGTAATTCAAATATCCGAGGAAACGACCTCCTGGAATAAGAGTTATGGAACATGGAACTTCTGATGAGTGGAGTCTGTCCTTGTGAATTCGTTGCATTTAAGTTGGTGCCTGCCTGAACAAGAGCCTCAACGATTGGTAGATTACCCATCGAACAGGCCCAATGAAATGCTGTATGTAACTCAGGATCAATCGGCGCATCAATATAGGGAGCACTGTTGGCCGGAGGTAGAAGCAGCTCCGTTGGAACAGATTTATTTGATCGAACTTCGCTAGAAATGAAGTAATCGACTAATTTCGACAAATACTCATTAACTTTATCGTGGATATCGGTGCTCTGTGGCCTAGATTGAGCCGCATAACGAGGGATGTTGGAAATCACTGGAGAAGTGGCGGTGCTAACGTATCTTTGATCAAAAGGGTTAGCATCAGATAACTCGCTCGGCGATGTCGGCAGTGATTCAGAAGATTGTGATGCCGCTTGAGAGCCATGTATCAATCTTGCATCATGACTAGCCATAGTTGACTCACCGCGATTCATACGACTCTGTACATGCTGCTCTATATCGCTTGATAGACCATCTTCAATGTCAAGTTCCTGAAATCTCTCCTGGTGCTTGCGCGGTGCAGAACCCCGCTCGTCTTCTTCCATCAACAGTTCAAGGTTCGATGTCTTAATGGATGGTAGTTGGGTGGTGGCTATTGACGAATTCGGTATACTTGGTCTGGGGTACCCCATATCACTCTGAGATCTCTCCAGAGAGCTTTCAACCTTTTTCCTCGCTTTTGAAGCTGACGGAGGCCTTCCTCTCTTCCTGGTAGCTGTTGTAGAAGCAGTGGCTGTCACCAAAGTAGGCGTCATCGAGGGACTTCCCTCCATTACCGCCGACATGCTGGCGCTTTTCACTGCTCTTTTTCTCGTAGAATCACTCCTGGACGCATGGTGATGTTTTGGAGCCTGGGGAGGCGATGCAGAGCCATCAGATTGGTTATAATCAAATAGCGGTTTTAACTCTTCATAAACGTCAAATTTGCTCGCCAATCTCGTAGCTATATCAAGCGGTACCCACGTTCCCTGGTACTTCCCAAATCCACCTTGAACTTTCTCGTGAATTTCCTTTATAACTTCCTTCTCAAGTATCCTGGTCCTCTTCGCCTTGGCAAACTTGGCTGCCTTTAATATATGTGTCGCATTCACCCATTCGTCGGTTTTCCTCTTCATCACCGAACCAGTCGGATGAATAAACTCGTACACATCGACACCCGAATATTTGGCAGAATATATTTGGTTAGGTGCCATAGTGAGACCTCTCTAGGATGTGCCGACAACACTCAGTAAGCCTAAACGCTAGCGCGAGCGCAAATCACAATTTCGGAGAGAAACCAAATTTAAGCAACAAGTGCTTGCTCAACCACGCAATGAAAGTCGGTCCAACGATCTAATCCCCACCTGAGCGACCCTACTAATTATTATATGGGCTATGTGTATCCATCTTTGTTTAGTTCCCTTTAATAATTTTTCGTTACCCGCCTAAGAGACCATCGAAAGTTCATATAACTATCGAAGGCCAGTCAAGATGATGATCAAGACGATGATCAAGATAATGAAGGTGCTAGTCGATAAAAGACTATGTATACTACGAGTCAGATACGACAATGTGGGCTTGATTCTTAATAGTCTCATAATATCTGTGTGAAATGTATGTGGTCAATTCTTATACGTAGTATTTTATAACGAATGTTAATGGTCTTGGGCGCATCTACTGATGACGGTTCATTCCAACAGCATGTCCCTCAGTTTCCCGATGTCGTGAGGCGTAAATTTCAGAACGTCAATAAAATACTGCTCGACCGATTGGAACTCAGCACAGAAATCATCTATGAAAAACCTCATCGCCTCGTAGGCCGAAGACATGAGCGTTTTCGCCATCTTTTCAGGAGTGAGCTGGTAGATGTTGGTGAGCTTCTCAGAATCCTTGCCCAGCATGGTGTAGTACAAGTCACCTCTTGCCTCAAGTTTTCGGATGAGTTTTGTCTCGGTTTTCAAGCCTATGGTTGTCAATTCATATTCCTTGGCTATCGTATCGCTGTCGACCCCCAAAATGGAGAGAAGTAGCATACCTAGGACACCTGTTCTATCCTTGCCTGCGGTGCAGTGGAATAATACAGAACTCTGCTGGTTACAGTTACCGTCAAGGATATACTGGAAAAAAGTCCTGATAGCGTCTGTGGAGTTTTTAAGCACCATGATATAGGCCTTCGGGAAACTGTAAGAGGAGACTAGCAAACCTTGATAATGTTCAGCCATGACTTCCGGTGAAACGCTGGCATTCTGGTTGCATGCTATGTTCTGAACGATGTCAATGTCTGGGAAGAGGCCGTTCTCGGCGGCCTCGTAGGTTGCCCTCAGGTCAAAGACACGCTTGAGATGCAGCTTCGACTTCAGATAATGAAGGGCCTCATCGGTAATGTCACATGGGTTAGCGGCCCGATACAGGCAGCCGGTCTTCACCCTCCTTCCATGAAATGAGGTGGGATAGCCACCCAAGTCTCTGAAGTTGGAAACCTTGGAAAATTCGTATGGCAGGGGCCAGCGAGCAATCACCTCTGAAGGGTTCGCACTGGTGCCACGAACAACTGACGTTAACTGGTAGAATCTGTCCAGCTGGCTTTCGCGGGATAGGTGCTCGGCCACCAAATCGACCAGCCTATGGCAGTAATTGACTAGACCCCTGCGAAGAGGCAGGTTAAGTTCATTGGAATCATCGGGCGATCCAAGGAAATTGTGGTTGGCACCATGAATCAGTCTCAGTGTGTGCCGACCGGAGAAGGTGTTTGCGTAATTTGCTGCGGCGTCTACCGGTATAACTTCGTCATCAACTCCGTAACAGGACAAGACCCAAGTTCTTTTGTTGATGGTTTTGAACTTACTTGCATCGACTGCGACGGCACTCAGCGTCTCAGAACAAGGCACCCAGCTCATTACGTGCTCCCCGTATCTAGGGAATTTACACCAGTAGCCACCTTTCTGGCGCCACTCGGCACAAGCCTTGAATCGTTTTCTGAGCAACCCTTGGCCGTCGAACCTACCAGCAAGATTGACCAAGTTTGGAACGTACTTGTCGGGGTGTGCTCTTGCAAACTCGAACATTGAGACAACTCCACGGGAATGCGCCATGATGGTATCGAAGGTCAGTGGAAGCCCACAGAGCTCCTTACATAACCGTGGCGACGATATAAACTCGTAAATCGTATCTATGTCCTCCACATCCTGCGATATGGTCCGTCCTACGTCCCGATCCCTGTTGTCCTCGGAGTCCCCCAAACCTCTGAAATCGATCCGAACCACAAAATACCCTAACTCAGTGAGCCTCGAAGCCATCATCGGCTGATATGGGTAGTTCTTATTAGCAGAATGCCCATGGAGCAAAAGCGCCAACCGATGTTGCGGCAACTCGAATTGATGTTGGTTTTGCACCTGTTCGCTAAAAGTGTCGAACTGCAGAGATTTTGGACGACTCAAGATACCAGCAACACCTCGGCCCGTATGGTATTTCCCGTGTTTAAAATAAACAAACTGCTCGTTGGCCTCTAGCCGAAGGTAATCCGGCACATCCGTAACTACTTCATACGTAACTTTCTCCATACCAGTATCGTCAAGCAACACCATATTAGCTACCAGACAATTATCCAATAATTCTTTTGTCTCTTCGACCTTGCCTTTCCAGGCTTCCAGTCTCTGCTTGTGACTTTCTCACTTTGTGATTGTAATTATACTCCGCATGCGACACAGTTTGCGCTCCTAGTGCCAAATACCAGCGCGATCCCGGAGGGCCAAACGTCACTAATTATCATCGGCAAGAGCCCGGGGCAGCATCAGGGATCTGCCGTAAAAAGATTACTCCAAGAGGCTGCTCTTTTTGAGTAATTTCCCTCATAAACCACTAAGATTCTACAGTAGGAATTACACGACGCTAGAAAAGGCATCAATACTATGCAGATCACTGACGAGACCACTGCATACTATATAGTTGCCTTCGAGATCAAGTGGGCCTCTCTCTGTCGACCATGACGACTCATGATAGATTACAAAGATTGGAAGCACATTATGGTGGGGTGAGCCTACTAGATTAGGAAAGCTTCGAATGCCCCTCACCTGTGCCTTCGAGATGGTGGAATTTACCCTTTTAGGAAATTGGATCTCGGGTTCGAAACTCGGATGCGGCGTTTTTATGAATGTTCTTTCGTATAGGGAAGCAGCTGGAAGAGGCTTGGCATAGGAGTGATATACGGTCCTGGTCTCAGTCGTTTGGACTCTGCTCTTCGATGACCCAACGCCGATTGCCATTCCAAGTTTTCAGGAAGAATGAGTTAGGTCGGTTGGGAGTTGTTGGATTGAGTTAGTCGGAGATGCGTACCGGTTGAGGGTTTAGTCGTGAAAAATTGGTTCGCTGTTCTTGATTTTCAAGTAGCTTTAACCGGGAGAATAGAGATCTTCGTCCCATCACGCCTTATTGAATTGTATGGTTAAAGTGAGTGAGACTGCACTTGTAGGTCTTAAAAATGACTTCAAACACTGAAGGTAAGGTGTATGAGCTGACTCAGCCGCAGGAAAGAGTGCTTAAACAGGTCTGGACTTATTTGTTCCACTTTTGGCAGATTCCAGTAAATGGTGAAGCAGCGTTCAAGAAGGCCGATAGCTCTTCAGCAGCAGCAGGAGCAGATAGTTCGGAGAAGAAGAAAAAGAAGACTTCGTTCTTCGGAAAGTTACAATCGACTTATGCTGACAGCCAGCAGGACGAAGTCAGCGAGGATGACGGCGAGGGTAAGGAGACCGGGTACGTTATGAATCAGATGCACAAGACCCTGAAAAGCCTGGATCCGGAGACCTCTAAAGTCCATTTCTGGGATATGTTAAGGGTAGAGACTCCAGATTCGATGCTGTTGAAGTTTATTAGAGCCAGAAAGTGGAGAACCGACAAAGCCATCTCTATGATTGCGCATTCGATGAAGTGGAGAGAAGAAACCCAGGTAGATGCCATCTTGAACGGGGGTGAATTTGCAATTTATGAGAAGGGTGAACAGGGCGTAATCAAAAATCTCGAGCTGCAGAAGGCATTTATTATTGGTAAGGACAAACAGGGGAGACCCCTGTTGTTTGCAAGGCCCCGTTTGCACTACGCCCACGATCAATCGGAAGCTGAAATTGAAAAGTACTGTCTTCTCGTCATTGAGCAGGCTAAGCTGTTCTTCAAAGGTGCTGTTGAGACCGCTACTATCTTATTTGATTTGAGCGGGTTTTCGGTGTCCAACATGGACTACGGTCCCGTGAAGTTTCTGATTACCTGCTTTGAGGCCCATTATCCAGAGAGTCTGGGACACATGTTCATCCACAAGGCACCTTGGATTTTCTCTCCCATATGGAATATTGTGAAAAACTGGTTAGATCCCGTCGTTGCTTCAAAGATCAATTTTACCAAGAGTATTAAGGATTTGACCGAGCATATAGATGCAGATCAAATACCGGAGTACCTGGGGGGTGAGAATCCCATCAACCTGGATAACTTCGAGAAACCTGATGGCTCGCTGGACGTCAAGTTGAAAGACACTGAAACTAAAGGAAAGATCACCGCCGAAAGAGACGCGCTCGCACAAAAGTTTGTGGACGCCACGGTGAAATGGATCGAAACTGAGAGTGAAGAGGAGTCATCTAAATATTGGCAAGAAAAAATTGCGTTGGGCCAACAACTCATTGAGAATTATTCGGCACTCGACCCGTACATCAGGTCAAGGTGTGTCTATGATATCAATGGTTCTCTTAAAGTGTAAATAATGTGTAAATATGTTTAATTTTTACGCGAGTGGGCACCTCCAAAATAAAGAAGTGCAGTTTAAGCAGAAGATCAGCAATGATGACTGGAGAATGGAAAATAATGAAGAAAAGAGATTAAAAGATGAAATGAATTCAGAGCTGGATTCCATCGTGGATTTACTCATCTCCACTGATGCAAGTACACCTCAATTGCTTCTAAAGGGTTGGCTGGACGAGTTTTACGCAAAGTCCGCGGACTTGGGATTGTCATCACCTCAGCTTGTTAAGATGATCAGCTTTGTTTGCCACTCTTCGACATTATCAATGACAACACGACTTTATATTGTGGATAATTGTCTTTTGCCCAACGGCTTCTTGTCAAGGGATGTACTACATGTCGTTATGAATCAACTCGGGACCGCTACAGCAATATCTGAATTTAAGATACAAACACCCAAAAAAATCCAAGTAGCACTCTGTAAGTGGTTGGTGCATGTTTTTTTCCTTTTAACGCCAGAAAACGAATCTCCAAATTCTCATCTCGAATCTTCCGTTTGGATTCATCTTTGGCAGTATGACTTCCTACAGCATTGGTTGACTTACATACTAGTGTGGTCGACAACCTCCCCTGAGGACGTTAAGCGCTGGAAGGTCATTATTCTAGAAAGGGTAGGTTCAAAACCAAATTACGAGGACTCTAGGACGTGCGCTACTTTAGTACTTCTTAGGTTTGAAAATATAGTAGGAAGCTCTGTGATGATATCTAGCGTCATCAAAAGACTCAAATGCAATGCAAGAAAGCTCAGTACATTGCAAAACTTTGAATATGACGGGAAGTACATGAGATCGCTCCGGTCACTTTTATTGAGAAGATCACCATCAATTTTTACTGAAAAGATTCTCGATGAGCTGATTTTTTCAAGTCTTAACCAGCTCAGACTTAGGAAACATGACAAAAGCCACCTTAGCTACCTTTTAAATCTTACGAATGAAGGTAAAGCACTTCAGAACGCGGAGTCACTGCACGAATTAGCTTGGAGCTGGAACCGAATTATAGTGCCCAAAAATGTTGAGATATTTCTTCACAATCCAAGACAATGTTCGCACCATTTTTACTTGAAGACACTTACGAGAGAGAGCGATTTTTGGATCTCTGCCTATCAATGGATTTGCTTATCTTTGAATAGGGCGTTTAGCATCGGAGAAGTAGATATCGGCGGCGCACTTTCCATCGTGACGAATGTTAGCAAGATCTGTCAGATACACGAGTTTTTGGTTCCTGAGATAACCAAAGATTTTTTGAGCTTAAAGTATTTGAAAGCCAGCCCCGAGGTCTTTTCCAGTTTGTTTGAAGCTATTCTCCCTTTTCAAATGAATACTGACGAAACTTTGGCGAGGCTTGAAACTAGGGTTCAAGAGTTATTGGCCTATTCATTTCTCCGGGGCCAAGATCGCAGGACTTCTTTCCTTGCAGTAGTACGAGCAATAATTCTGATGGTGAAACGATGGTTAAACAGTGGCAGCGCATTGTTGACACATATAGCACTAAAGATTCTACAAGATACCCAGGAGTTGCTGATGTCGACGGTTGACAATGTGGTTGAAAATAGATTAACTAGCATCGAGCTAATTGCTTCATTGGAAGTGATGCCTACTGCACATTTGACCTCATGCGGTGGAAAGGATTTGAAGTACCTTATTTCACCGCCAAGAACCATTCACCGAATATTCATTGCAGATGACCCTCTACTACTGAATGCATGCTGTCACTACCTGATAAGCACTAAGAAGTACTTAATCGGTAAAGAGCCAACTAATAAATATGTGCAAAGGCAAAATGATTATATTTTGGATCTTACAAACTACTTGTGGAGAAACAAACTGCTAGACTCAAAAAGATTCCTCAGCATTCCGTCACAATTTATGCGTGCTGTGATTGACAACACGTATCTTCCAAGTGTAGATTTGAAGGCTAAAACACTTTTTTCCATCTCCGGTATACCTGCTCTATCCTATGCTTCAGTTGCAAAATTGTGGGAGCTTGAACGTACTAGCCGCGCTCAATTGCACTATTCCAGGCTGATTAGTGAAGAAGGTTTCAAAGAATTTAGGAAAAATAGATCTTTGTCTCGGAGCTGGCTTTACAGTGATCCTCCAAACCTGCATGACTTAAAAGTCGAATTACTCAAGGCCTTCTGGAGCGAAGGGCCGTATCGAGAAGTTTCGAGTTTCCTATTTACCTATTTGAAAAGTCTCTCAAAGCACATCCCACCAGAAAGAAGATGAGAGACAGAATATTTACATGTAAGTTTATTTGCCTTTTTTAGCAAGCATGAAACTGATAATATTGTTTTTTAGGATCAATTTCTTAATTTCCCGGTTTAGCAGAAACTTCCTGCCCTCTGGCAAAGTCATTAGTCTTGATATAATTGTGTTTCTATCCTTTTTCACAAATTCTCTCTCAGCGGTATACATGAATCTCATTCTACCATTTACCACAACCTGAAAATTTAATGTGCTCGACTCTGTCATTTTTTCCAGCTCAGGCCACTTGTAGTGATTCCACTCCCAGTTTTGTGCCTGTTTAATGATATCTGCAGCTTCTTCTGATACAGTTGGCACGACAGGATAAATTATGGTTACCAGCTTTTGCAAATTGAGCATCAAAATTTCATCTCTGACCAACCTCTTCTTGGTAGCTGTTTCGAGAGCGTTGGTAAACTTCATGTAATCAGAAATTACTGTGTTAAGAGATATATGTACCTCAAGCGAATCATTGATTGATTTGAGTAACTTTTGAACGTCATTATGCAATTTGACCTCTTCTTGATTCATATCACCAGGCGTCTTGTAATTAGGGTCGAAAGTTCCGCGATTCGGTATGGTAGATGCTAGGCCTATTATTTTGAACAGCCAACGTTCAATACCGACAATTTTCGATTCATCCCATAATAGAACTTCCTCTATCGGTGCCTGAAAAAGAATATGTGCCCTTGTTGCATCAGGACCATGTTTAGATATGCACTCATTAAAATCAGCCCCGTTGTGTTTTGATTTAGACATTTTTTCGTAGGTAACAGTTGGCTCGATCCCATTGACCTTCATTCTGACAAGCACTTCGGCGTTTTTGAAATGTGCGAGTTCGTCTTGCTTCAAGAAACGACCTGTTTCGGGATCACTGTAAGTCTTTCCGTGTACCATCCCCTGTGTGATCAGGCGCTTAAATGGCTCGTTATGAAGTTGTTCACCATCCCACATTCCAATTGAGCCCAAGAATTTAGCAATGAATCGCGAATATAAAAGATGTAGAATCGCATGCTCTACCCCACCAATGTAAATATCGACAGGCATGTTTTGAGTAGCATCCTTATAGGAAAAAGGTTTAACAGTGTTATGAGGGTCCGTGTATCGAAAGAAATACCAGGAACTGTCCATGAAAGTGTCCATAGTATCCGTCTCTCTCTTGGCTGGTTTTCCACAGCTAGGGCAATCCACATTAACAAACTCCGGTATCTGAGAAAGGGGATTTCCCTTCGATTTGAGGCCTGCCACTTTTGGTAGTAGAACAGGCAGATCCTTTTCAGGAACCGGCACTGGACCGCATTCTTCACAATGAATTATTGGAATCGGCGTACCCCAGTACCGCTGTCGGCTGATAAGCCAGTCTCTTAACCTGTACTGTGTGACAAATTTTGCCAAACCATGGGATTTCAATTTGCTGGTTATGCTATGTCTTGCCTCAGCAGAAAACAATCCATTGTATTCGGCCGTTGATTTATTCATAACGGCATCTGAGGAAGTGAAGGGAAGTTTCTTTGCCTCTTCGCCAGGCAATGGCTCAAGACAAGCTACCACGGGCTGTCCAAGCGCATTCTCCTGCCAAAAGGCAAAGTCTCGTTCATCATGGGCTGGGCACCCCATCACGGCACCATGGCCATAATTACCCAAAACATATGGTGCAACATAAACAGGAACTTCTCCTTTCGTTAATGGATTTTCTAGCTTAATTCCGTCCAGTAAGAAGCCCCGCTTAGAGTCTTCCGGTAGCATCTTGGCCTCTTCAATGAATGAGCGCAAGGTTGGATCAAAAGACGCATGTTTTCTTACAATTTCATGATCAAGGGCAAGGGCCACATACTGTACACTAAAAAGAGTCTCTGCTCTAGTTGTGAACACCTTCACCCTAGGGATTTCCGGATCATCACTGAGAAAGTCTATTTCAGCGCCTATTGACTGACCGATCCAGTTTCTTTGCATTCTTTTCACCTTCGTTGGCCAACCGTCAAGATATTTGAGGTCATTCTTCAGCTCTTCAGCAAACTTTGTAATACCCAGAAACCATTGTTTCAGTAGCCGTTTCTCGACGATTGCTCCCGAACGCCAGGAGCGACCTTGAGCGTCGACCTGCTCATTGGCTAGGACTGTTTTGTCAACCGGATCCCAGTTAATTTCGGCTTCTTTCTGGTAGGCTAGCTTTTGCTCAAATAATTTCAAAAAGATCATTTGGGTAAACTTATAATACTCAGGGCTGCATGTTGCTAGCTCTTTATCCCAGTCAAAATTTGCAAGCATTTTACTCATTTGATCTTTCATCTTGGCAATATTTTGGGTGGTCCACTCGGAAGGATCAATTTGTCTCTCAATAGCAGCATTCTCGGCAGGAAGTCCAAATGCATCCCATCCCATCGGATGAAGCACATCGTATCCTTTCTGTTGGTAAAAACGATTCAGCGTATCGCTAATAGCATAAACCCTCAAATGTCCGATATGCAAAACCCCCGAAGGATAGGGAAATTGTGACAGAATGTAGATGTTATGACCTTTATTGTCTCTTGCAAATGCAGGGAGACCCACTAATGTCTTGTGCTTCCATTTATCAGCCAATTGAACTAATTTGGGCACTTTTGCCTTGGAAGAAAGCCTGGACTTTTTATGGAAGTGACAACTAGAGCCAGATATTCGACGTAACATCGTAAAAAGAATGCTAATTGATGATTATCAATGGTCAATAATCTAGTCTTAACTGTAGCTATTTTTTTTCAGTACTTCGAGCGATTCGCGCATCACTAGAACTATGATCAACACTTCTAATGCTAGATGAGGGAGCCCCAACCTTGTAGTGGGTAACTATAGGCTAGAGTACCGGTACCGGTATACCAACATTTCAGCGAGCACTCTATTTCCACCCTTTGAGTTGGGTTTTCTGGATCGATTTTCCAGCAATGGCACCACGCAGGTCGAGGGCCAGCATGGAGGATGTCGATGAGGTAGATATTAACGTTAGACATCTAGCTGCCACACAGGAATCGGCTAGGCTAGAACAGAACAAACGACAACGAAGATACCAATATGCTTCTATGACCCAATTCAGTGGAAACACGGAGGAATCTCAGTCTGGTTCAGAGGGCCCCACGCTGGAAAACACGCCATCTGGGTTCATCAAGAAAGTTAAATTACGCAATTTTATGTGCCACGAAAACTTTGAGCTGTCTTTAGGACCAAGGTTGAATTTTATTGTAGGCAATAATGGAAGTGGTAAGAGCGCTATACTTACAGCAATAACAATCGGGTTGGGAGCTAAGGCAAGCGATACGAACAGAGGTTCCTCCCTGAAAAGTCTCATCAAGGAAGGGTGCAATCAAGCTAGGATAACACTTCATCTTGAGAATGGGAAACATGGAGCCTATAGACAAGGTACTTTTGGTAACGAGATCATCATAGAGAGAGTCATCAAGGCTGATGGAGCGGCAACCTTCAGTCTACGTTCAGAAAATGGTAGCGAGGTTAGTAACAAAAAAAAGGATGTCCAAGCAGTTGTGGATTATTTCGCAGTGCCGATTAACAACCCCATGTGCTTTCTCTCACAGGATGCGGCAAGGTCCTTCCTCACAGCAAGCACCCCTGAAGATAAATATGCTCACTTTATGAAGGGCACTCTTCTCCAAGAAATCACGGATAGTTTGAATCAAGCCCGTGAGATAAGCAACAGGGCACAAGAGAATATGGCCTTGCACCAACGCAACTTGAATGACTTGAGGGAGGAGTACGAAGAAGCCAAAAGGTTATGGAAAGAACTTCATAAAACCACTGACTTAAGGCAGAGGAAGCGGCTATTGCAGGGCAAGAATTTGTGGATTGATGTGATGGAAAATACTAGGGCCTGCGACAAGTTGAAGGCTGAAGTAAGAGCACAAGAGGAAAATATTAATCAGATGAAAGACAAGATAAGGGTAAAGAAGGACAAGATTGATAGGTTCAATATTGATGTAGGCGCATTAAGATCTGAAATAGACAAGAAGGTGGCACTTTTACTTGAGAAAGACACTGAACATCAGAAGACAGAACAGGCCCTGAACGAAGTCAAAAGAAAATACGATGGTGAGCAGAGAAAAAAAGACTCTCTGGCAACTGAGTCTGATCAGTGCAAAGAGAAAGTCAAGAGACTTAACAAAGCTATTGCAAGCCTCAAAGAGACTCTGAAAAATGAAATGGGTGGTGACAGGGAATCTATGAGGAACGATTTGACAGTACTAGAGGCTGAGAGTGACACCTTAAAAGCTAGCTTGGTCTCACTGACAAGAAGGTCGCAAGATTTGAGAAATGAGGAGGCAAATCTTGCAAGGCGTCGTCAAATAGAAGTCGATACCAAAAATAAAAGTATTGAATACAACCGAAATGAAATACGACAGATCAGTATTGGAAGGTCCGATCTCCTAAGCAATTTCGACGTGAGGATGCCCTATTTGATTAATATCCTGAAAGAAAGGTCAAATGAATTTCAATCGATGCCGATAGGGCCACTGGGTTTATATATAACAGTCAAGGACAGCTTTCGCAAATGGACGCGCGCTATTCAGACACAAATTTCCCAATATTTGAACACTTTTGTGGTTTCAAATCAACAGGACTGTAATCGTTTGCGTCAAATCATTCGATCGTGTGGCATAAAGTCAAATATACCTATCATGACTATTTCAACAAGCGGAGTGCAACACGCGAAAGCCCAATGCCAACATCCAACACTAGCGGATGCCTTAGAAATCTCAGCTCCCGAGGTGGAGTTTGTTTTGCTCGACACATCAAGGATTTTGAAAGTTCTTTTGATCGAAGATAGAGACATAGCTCGTAACTTCCTGTTAAAGAATCCTCCCGGTTTTACAACTGCTTTGTCAATTAGAAATGAAACTTCAGGGTATCAAGTCACGGGAGGGCGAAGGATTGACACTGTGTCTTACCAAACAAGACTCAGGTTGAGGGAAGGGGGTTCCGCGAACAGTGACATTAAATACCTAGAAAGAATCATATCTCAAGAGGAATCGGAGTTGCAAGAAATACGCACTGACTTTGAAAGTAAATTTGAAGAGCTACGCTCTCGATTGAGGCTGACCAAAACCGATATCAATCGCGTCAAATCAAAGCTTTCTCAAAATGATGTCAAAATAGAGGCCATAAAGAGGAAGCTTAATACTGTAGTGGATACTGGTTCCTTGGAGTCAACAGAACTCGAGAAAAAGAGAGCTGATGACACTATTGCAAGTTACGAAGCTGCAGCCAGAGATATTGCAGCCAACATCAATAAAATCAAAGAAGAGCTGGAACCGTTGAAGAAAAAGTTTGATGAGACTCACAACGCTTTAATTTTAGCCAGAGAGTCCCTTCGGCAAACCAAAGATAATGTCAACAACAGAAGTTCCAAGATTCGGAAATGGGAGGATGACATTATTGATCTTGAACGCTGTGTTGAAGATTGTGATGCTAGAGTCCGTTTTAAGAAGAGGAACATAGAGGAATTAGCTCATGGGATAGAGACCCAAATATCGAATGCTCAAGCATTCTGTACAAGGGAACAAGCGAACGATGCAGACTTACCTGGGGATCATGAGGGAATAAGACAAGAGGTGGAGAGGGTATCGACTATGATACTCAAAGCAGAAAGAAGCATAGGAATATCGCAAGAACAAGCATCTGAGTTGTTTGAAAAAAGTAGAGAGAAATATAAGGCTGGCCGAGAAAGATTTGCAGAAATCCACGAAGCACTAAAGATGCTTCGTAACTCTATTGATATTCGCGGGCAAAACCTTCAAGCTGCTCAGAGATCCACATGTCTTGACGCCGATTTAGATTTCAGAGCATCACTTAGGGTTAGAGGGTTTTCAGGCAATCTCGCCTTCTCGACACCCAACAAGCAGTTGATGATTTATACTCTTACTCCCAATGATGACAGGCCACGTAATGTCGACACTTTGTCAGGAGGTGAAAAGTCTTTCTCACAGATGGCGCTATTGCTGGCAACTTGGAAGCCGATGCGTTCAAGAATTATTGCTTTAGATGAATTTGACGTCTTCATGGATCAAGTCAACAGAAAAATGGGTACAAGGCTTATACTAGAGAAGCTCAAAGACAATTCGCGGACCCAAACCATCATCATCACGCCACAGGACATTGGCAGGATTGCTGATTTAGAGAACAGCGGCGTGGAAATTCACAAAATGCGCGACCCCCGACGGCAGAATAACTCAACTTATTATGCATAAGGCATAGCCTTACTACATATATACGTGCATCAACGCAATTTTGTCTTTATAATATAGTCAGCGATAGGGTCTTGTAGATCGGAGTGGTATATCCACCCAAATCACTAAAGTACTTTTTCACTATTCAAACTACATTAGCCATCAACGCCATCGCTGCTTTCATTATTCTCTGCATCTACTCCTTCGTCTTCGTCCTCCTGGTCCTCGTCCTCTTCATCCTCATCAGATGAAAATTCAATTGCATTGTTCTTGAGTAGAGATCTGTACTTCGCATTCTTTTCATCAAGATCGGTCACGAGAAGCATAAGGTCATCTACCTCTGAACTGCTTTCAGCCTTTGTGCGAAGCCGCTTGTTCTCTTCCTTCAACTCGACAATTCTATTTTCGAGCTGAAGAGTCTGATCTTTAGATTTCTCGGTGTCTTGATCTTTCCCTTGAAGAAGTTCAGTCAAACGCGCCAATTCTCCTTCCTTTAACTTTAATTCACTTCTCAATTTGTCGTTGTCTGAACTTAAAGAATTTAATAGTTTCTCTTGTTGTGAGATTTTGCCCTTCCATTCCCCTAAACCTTCCTCTGCAGCCTTATTTTTGACTTCTAACGATAACAATCTGCTCTTTAAAGCACTATTTTCCTCGACGAGACTCTTATTGTTTTTCATTGATTCTGCTTGAACTTTCAGCTCTTTCGCCAGATGTTCTTTGCCTTTTGCAAGAGACTTGACCTCGGCCTCTAACTTCTCAACCTTTTCGTTCCTCTCTTTTTGAACATTGCTGATATCCTGAAGAAGCTCGTCTTTCTCCTCTTTCAAAGATTCCAATTCTCTAACTGTCTCGCTAAAGCGACGAACTTCATCCTTCAAATATTTCATTTTCTCTGTTGTCTGATCATTCTCCTTAGTCTTGGCTGTCAGACTGTTTGTTAAAACCTCCAACTGTTTCTTCAATGAGGACGCTTTTTCTTCAGAAGAATCCTTTAGCTTATTGTAATTTTTTATAGTATCTTCAGTTTCTTTCTCTGCCTTTCCGACAGCAGATTCTAGTGCCCTGATGACCTTTTCATTATTTTTCTGTGATTTCTGCGATTCAGAACTCACCTCTTTAAGCTCTTTTTCAGATTTCTGAAGCTGCATTTTAACTTCTTCAATTTGATTCTCATACTTGTTAATCTGCTCTTCTAAAGTGGATATTTTTTTGGAATACTCTTGCGTCACCAAATCTGACCCATCATTAAAAAGCTTTCTTTCCCTCTCAAACTCCTGCACTTTTTGATTATGCTTCGATTGAAGGTTTTCTATTTGGCCCTTCAGTTGTTTTTCAGTCTCCTCAGTGTCTTCCTTCATCTTGCTCAAAGCTGAGAGATTATTGCTGTTTGACTCTTGAAGTTCTTGGATGCTCTGGTCCTTGTCTTTCATAGTAAGCTTCAGTTTTTCGAGGTCACTGATCACACTTTGTTTGCTGTCGCGAGCTAATTTAAGCTCGCTAGCTATATCTGCCTTCTCAGAGGTGATTTGATCAAACTGATTTTCAAGATCATTCTTTTCCTTCGTCAGGTTGCTAAACTTCTCGTTAAGTTCGACCACTTTCTCCTCTTTGTGATTTATTTCGTTTTTCAGACTAGCAACAGTCGAAGAGAACCCTGCGACTTCCTTTTCCAGCTTTTGAATGTTATCCTTCAGTTTATCAATGTCACGCTCATAGGTCTCTTTGTTTCTGTCAGATTCATCCTGTAAAGACTTCAGCTTCTCTAAATCTAGAGCATGGGATTTCTCCGTGCTATCAAGTTGAGCTAAAGCCTGATCGAACTCCTCTTTTCGGCTTTGTAAGTATTGTTCTAGAGCTTTGTTTTGTTCGAGCGCATCTATCAATTTATGCTCAGACTCTTCGAGTGCATTTTTTACTTCCTCGAGAGCCAGCGTTGATTCGGCTTGCGTTAATTGATGAGTATTAACTTGACTTTCCAGTTCTTTATTTCTATTCGTGAGTTCACCATTTTGAGCTTCTAACCTTTTGACCTCACTCCGAATAATGGAGATGGTTTTTTCCAGCTCATTAGTCTTTCCAGATGAGGCGCTTTTTTCGGTCTCAAACTTATGTTCAGTTTGCTCGACATTCTTTTGTAGCAGCTCAATTTCAGAGATTAATTTTTCCTTTTCATTTGACAGTAACTCAACTTGCGCTTTGAGCCCAGTCATACCCCTCTCATGTTCAATCTTGATTGTCTCCATCTTCTGTGCTAAATCATCTCGTTCAATCTGTATCTTTTTGGAACTATCTGCTAACGATTTCAATTTCTCAGTGACCTTGGAAAGTAGGTTATCATTGCTCTGGCACTTAGATTTCCATTCGTGCAGTTCTTTGAGCACATCTTGCTTTTCTGAATGCAAAGCTTCCAACTGATTTTTTGCAGACTCGAGCTCTTGTTGTTTATCCTTTAGTTTTTCAAGATCCTTTTGTCTTTCCTTTGCTGCCTTTCTTTGATTTTCTTGCAGTTTTTGACCTTCCCTCGTAAGGCTGAATAGTTCGCGGCTCATCTTATTAATTCCCTCTTCAGCCTTTTCCTTGTCAAACTTGATGTCTTTTAGTTCTTTTTCTAGTGAAGCTAGTTTTTCTAAATACTTCCCAAGCTTCGCTTCCTTCAACTCTATGCCTTTCTTGTCTTCCTCCCTTGCGGAAAGAAGAGCTTGCCTTTCTTTGGTAAGCTCAGCGACAGTTTGAGATGCTTGCCCTAGTTCTTTTTGAAGCACCTGATGGCTTTCGTCTAATGTCGATTTCTTCTCAATTAACAGCTTATTCTCCTCATAGTATTTTTCGTATTCCTTCGTTACCGAATCAAGCTTGGTTTTGAGCTCATCCAATTGCTTTACATTTGCTTCTTCCAACGACCGCACTTTGGTTTTCAAGGCCGAGTAGTCATTTTGTAGGCTTTCAAAAGCTTCAAACGTTATTTGCTCGCATGGTTCCTCGTCAGGGCTGTGTAGAAGTGCCATCTTGATCCGGTAACTGTTCTCGTTGAAAAATTGAACGAAAATTGGGCTAAAGTACACTTGAGGTAAGCCCGTTTCGTCAAACTCAAAATTTGAAAAGTTGTTCCACTCTTTGACCTTTGTAAATAGAGAGTCTGATCTAAACTGGTTGATTCTTGAAAGATAATTGTCTCTCCCCAGGGTTTTGGTAATGTACTCGAAATAATCCTTCCTCGGAAAAGGAGAATTCTTGGAGGAAAATTCATAAGAAACACCCAAAAGCATCGTCACCAGACACTTTATGGTAATATCATCATCCTGCAATTGGTAAGAAAATGATAATAATGATTGAATGGCTGATTTTTCGGACAAAAAGTCGTTCACGGCGTTAATATCACCAAAAAGCCAGAATATCAACAAGGTGACAAAAGCAATTGGAATGCGAATGTCTTCCGCTGTTAAGGATGTGATCAGGAGCTCGCTCAACATTTTAACGGACGTTAGAGCATCTTCGTCTTCTATTGAAACGCCGCTTTTAACAGATCGAGACATCTCCCTGACTTTATCGCTTGCTCCATTATCTGCCTTAAATAGGAACATGAAGATATCAACAGTAAAAAAGAGCTTATAAGGGTTCAATTTCAAGTCAGGATCGTATTCTAATAGGGATTCAAAGATGTTGCTCCCCGCTAACGGATCGTTTTCTCTGTTGTTGTTCCTTTCATGGTATTTTTCAATTTGGTGCGACAAGAACTTCAATTGAGTATCCTCACTTTTCTCGAGATATGCTTTGATTAGTTCCATTGATGCCATTCTTGTGGGGAACGCCTGTATTGTATTGGCATACAGAACCCAGTGGATTAACAAGGAGACAACAGGTACAAGCGGTGCATGTTCCGCATTCGACGCCATTGGTGACGATGGGATGAAGAATGGTACATCAATCTTGCCAAATTCGGTCTGACAGTATTCATTACCTCTGATGAGACCGGCAGCGGTGAGCAGTGCTGTGGGTCTTACTGTTTTGGGTATTTTCTCGTAAAAGGCCAACCTCAGAACTATCATGAGTACGTTGGACTTAGTCAGAGCATTCTGATGCTTTTCTGTTGTAGAGTTTCCCGGTTCCACTGTTAGACTGAGAATATCCAAAGCGGTATTGATATTAATCATTCTTTGATCATTCCAGAAGAACTCATCATCGGCCAAGGGCTCGTTCAGGATCTGTGCCAGCCTGGGTAAGTTGCCTGTTTCAAGAAAAAGACTCTGATTGGAGGTATTATACTTCAAAATGTTATTGATAAGTGACAGGCAGTCGTTGACTACCAAGGATCCCCTCAATCCACCTTCTTCTTCAATTATGGCAAATAATCGCTCAAATATGTTTTCAAAAGCAACAAGCTTTTGAACATGAGGAGAGTCATTAACGACAGCCATTAACAACAAGATCGCCTCGTCCCTCACAGGCTCGTGCACGTCCTCAAGTAATGAAACTAACGTTGAAATTCCTGTCGGAAGAGATGTGATCGCGCCGCGCGATCTTTCAGGCCTGGTTGCCACAATAGCCTCCAGAAGCTGGGTAGTGTAGAGTCTTATATGGAAATTTCCCGTGTTTAGAACCTCTATTACGAGATGTACGATCTCGTCGGACTGTGTGATCGCGTCAGCTATCCACAACGAGAACTGATCAACCTGCTCCCGTTCCTGCTTCATAACCAGAGGGGACGGGTATTTACCATTTTGTAAACGGGACTGCTGTGAGATCCAATTGCGTGTCAGATCGTCATTACCATCCCCTCGTATAAACAGAATCAAAAGTGTCTCCAGTATGGCTTTCACCGATGAATCATCCTCAAAATCTCGTTTTAGAGTGTTCAAAAGGGGTTTCAACCCAGACGCAATAACGGTTTCCCTGTAATCACGACTAAATGACTTCAGGCCCAGAACGGCTGATCTTCTATCGCTGATTTTCGTCGCACTTTCCACCCGATCGCATAATGTTGGGATAGTTTCATCTGCAGATTGTACTTTTGGGGGCTGGATGAGGCCCTGGAAGATCTGCATCTGACAATTCCTTCTTCTTGTGTATGTCGTGAACCTGAAAGAAGAGCTCAATTTCTCGATTATTTTGTCATTTCGACGCGCTTCCTTGGAATATTGATGAGTATGACTACTTCGAACCAGCACCAAAAAGAAAGATTAGAGAAGGCTCAGTCAGATATTACCGATCGCTAGGGCTCCCTGCTACTTTGACCGGTCAATATTGAGCTTTAAGTTAAACCATTAAATATCAACACTTTTCACGTGATAGTAGCTTAAATGCCACAGTTGTTTGACCATATTTGGGACTGCAACCTGGCTGTTCTTAATATCACAGCATATTCCAGGGTTCGTTGGCGCATGTCGTCGTTTGGGAACTAGTGTTCCAATACGGATCTTGGCAACAGCTGGTTGTTACGCACTTTATGAGCTCATACCTGCCACACAAAATAGGATACAATGAGACGGTGTTCACAGGTGCAGCTGGCGTGGACATGACGGAATTGGAGGTTGACGAACAGTGGAGCGAGCGGCCAGCTAGCCCGTGGGCCGTGCAGCGGATTGGCGTATTGGTGTCAAAGATCGAAAAACACACGTACCAGATATATCACACCTCCAGGTACGGAAAGCACAACTTATCGCGGCTTATACCGGGTCATCTGCTTCGGCGAATTGCAAACGAGTCCTTTGGTTATGACGGCTGGAAGATGGAGGTTCTGGAGGTTGAGGCACATGAAAGGCCTACGTCACATCCTGGCAGTACCGACAGTGAGGACAAAACGGCGTACACCGTCCTTGCTGAAGCGCGGGTGAAAATCACTCTCAAGGACGGGACTAACACCCAAGCAAGTGGCTTCGGATATGCAACTTTGGCCAGTAAGGGCCAAAGTTTTGGTAAGGCGCAGAAAGAGGCTTGTAATGATGCCTTCAAGAAGGCGATTCTAGAATTTGAAACGATTATTATGGAACATGGGATAAAGGTGGAGAATAAATACTATGTAGATGGCTTATATGCTTCTGAGACGAAGGAAGAGAAAAAGTAGATGTTTTCGCCTAGTAGTCGACAACTTTGCTTTTTGGGAACTCCGTGATCTCAGGAACGGGGATCTCTGGAATGTGATAGACCTCACCGTTTTCGTCGATTCTTTCCCGATCCTTCTCACTGATGTTGTATATCTCTGCAACGTGAGTCTTGAGCATTTGGGTCAGCTCGACAAAGCTCTTCTGAATCTGATAAGCTTGCTCCTTCATGGAGCGTCTACAAAGACCACTAATCAATCTGACAGCGTCAGGCCTTGTTTGATCTAATCTTTCTATCAGCCTTCCAATCGACTTGACCAGATATTCTTCCTCGTAAATCGTGCCCTTCTTTCCACGGGCACGCTTACGCTCTTCACGACGCTTGTTCTTTGCAGTACGACGAGAGGCACCGGTCTTGGCAGTTCCTCCAGTTTTGCCCGTATATTTGGTGAAAAAGGATTCCCGTGTGGATGTTTCTGACGGTGCAATGGAAACATCATCTTCTTGAGCCGGTTCTTGCCCGTAAAACCCAAACGGATCTTCTTCTTTCTTGCTACGTAGTTCTCTTAACCTTCGCAGCTGGGAATTAACTTGGCTCTCACAGTCGGCCAGTAGCTCAGCAATGACGCCAAAACCCTCACCTAGTCCTGGGTCAACAATCTTAGCAATCAGCTCATTTTTACCTCTTTTTGCCGCAACTAGGCATGCCATATCGTATTGATAGGCCAAGCAATAATCCCTCATAGCTGCCTCTAAATCATTCATGAATTCTAAATGAATGACAGCTGTTTCAGCATATCTATGCTCAAACGTTAGCGACGATATGAGTTCTGCAGCACGGTCACTTACTTCTTCAGAAAAATGGGATGATGTTAACGCCAAGGCCTCACGCCACCTCTTAGCCGCCGTATATGCCTCCACTGCCTCCTTCATCTTATCAAGCATCTCAAATATGATGGCTGCATCCTCATACTCCTGTTTCGATGATAGGTCTTTGGCGTAAATGTAATAAACTGTGTTCTGTTTCTTCGGTTCGTAACGGTACAAAGATAAACCATGCTCAAAGAGTGCGTGCGCGATAATATACTCAATTGCCTCTGCAGAAAGGTCATCCTCGGCTTTGTCAATTTGTGCCAAGTGGTCTAAGGCTTTGTTGTAATTCTTCAGATGATCATCAATCAAAAATTGACGGCGCAGCGGCTCATTGTCATATAAGCTTTGTAGGAATGGCAAGTACTCCCGTGGATCCATTTGAGATTTCTGCGCAACAGATACAGCCAGTTTAATGTCGTAGAGAGATAGGGCAACCTTGTAAACTATGTTGGGGTCCTGAAGGAAACACAAGTAAGTTATACAGGACTCTTTCTCGTCGTCGCTTTCAAGCGACCCGATTAGTGATAAGGCATCCTCTAGATTTTGTGGGGTCTGAGATGCGTATGCAGTAATAATAGTTTGAATATATTTTTGGCGATAAGATGGCTTGCTTAGAAGAACATCTAAAACGGCTTGACAGATTTTATTAACCTTGGACTTCGACGGATCAAACATTTTCTTTTTCATATACTCTTGCATTTCCGTCAAAGGAGCTGGTTCCAGTTCGAATGGGCCTGACATTCCTGATTCTAAAGTTTCTTTGTATTTCGTTTTGGTAACATCATCTTCGCAAAGGCAAGAGATGAAAAAGTTGAGATAATCGACTCGTTCCACTTGATTGATAAAAGTCTCCAAATTGTTGAAAAAGAGGTTTGGTGCATAATCATGCAAAATATCCAGATTGATTCTGTGTGTACGGCAACAAACGAAAGCTTCTGCGTAACGCTTCGCTAGAATATCCTTACGAACTTGCGACAAAACCATTATTCTCGGGTGTATGGTCTCCAAGTTACCACGACTAGCTTGAAGGACCACAGCAGAACTGGAAGGCATGACCGCAACTAATATAGACCCCCTCTCGATAGCGCGCACTCTTTCATCCACGACATCCTCCCCCACTAGAGGAATTGGCTTAAAGTCCAAACTATTCAGATGAACGAATTGCAGATAATGCTGAGCAGTTGTGAACAGCAGGAAAGATTCGGTGATCTCTATTGAAGTCACGGCCGATGCTAATAAAGTGTTGTTGGCATACAACTTACCGCTACTAGTGAGGCCGAACGCAACCATTTCAGAGCTTTCTGATTCCCATTGATCCTCCTCACGCTTGATTAAGTTGTGAACTCTTTTTACCCTAAAGTCCGAAACTAACTGAGGAAATTTGGAGATCTGCTCAATTTGACCTTCCAAATCGAGCTTCATGATTGTTCCGTCGCGGTTTTCATAAACCAAATGATTGTAATCAAAACTGCTTCTCAGCAGAAGAACTTTATCATAAGTATCGACCATTGATGTGACGACCGGTTGCGTGATGTCTTCGACATTGATAAGGGCTATGCGAGACAAGTTATCCGAGTCGAGAAGCACACCCACGGTACTATCGTTGATAAATGCGACTTGGCGTGGTGAATCCCACTCACTGGCAAATTCTGACACTTTGAATATACATGAAACAGTAGGATGTTGCCCTTTTTTCATGTCCACCAGGCTAGGCACTGAGGCCAGTATCAAAGCGTCAAAGTTGAGCGCCGCGAATACTTCGTTGGAAAGGCCAGCGGCAACATCAATTACGTTTCCCGGTGTCTCAAAATCTCTATAGTACATCGGAGGTGGGACGTTTGCTATTGCGAGCGGTGTGATGCATACAGAGTTTCCATCAACAACTAATGACATACCATTATCATGTGGTTCAAGGGTTGGACCCTGAGTCATTTTATAAGCGAGATCAACTATGTTGACAGTTTCTCCATCTCCATACATCATCGTGAAATCCTTCTCCATATGCCACTTAACGTACCTCACGCCCTTCGCAAAAATATCTTGTTTCAGATACCAATGATAGTTTTTAGTAGTCCACAACTGTATTCTGTCTTCCAAAACAATGGTCAACACTTCTGAGCTGCAGTTCCAGGTTAAATGTTTGATCTTTTCGTCCAACGGAAGTCTGGTGTCAAATTCACCGTGTCTCAAACCATTTCTTTCGAAAAAAATCAACTCCAGTGCTCTCTCGTCTTCTATATGGGTTGTACGCTTCACAGAGGCAATCAAAGAGCCTTGTGGTTTCCAACTTAGCCCATGCTCCATACCATCCACTGGCTCAGATGCGCTATCGAGTTCGCCATCACGTGTATATACTCTGATGACTCTTCTTTGGATGCTTCCTTCTGCTTCACTTGACCCATCTACTGTTTCGATGGCGGAGACAGCAAAAAATTCGCAATCCCCTCTCCACGATATGCTTGTTTTGTGATTGTCCATCGCGGTAATCTCACCTGTGTCTACCATGTAGGGCATGGTAGGGTCCCTCAGCTGATTTCCAACCAAACCTGAAGCTTTTAAACTAGCCAAAGCCTCTCTTTCCATTGCCCTGGCGCCCTTGCCCCTAAACTGTGTCTCTTTCTTCCCCCAGCCGACTGTAACATGCTTCGACTTTTTCAAATCATCTTGCAACATGGCCACATCCACAATGGGTTCAAACATCTTACTCAAAAGGACCACATTACGATCCCTTGTTACAAGGGCCAAAGTTTCTTCGTCCAAGGACCATTCGGCCGCCTCAATACCGCTATCAATTGTACCCACAATTTCCACCACAGTGTCATCGGGGTTTCTGCTGACTGGATCGTAGGTTGCCGATATGATATCTCCCCCCTTGAATACAAGAACCACTTGATTAACATCACCAAAATGCACAAAACTCAACAGCTCATCATCGAAGGTATCAATGTTTAGCGTCACTAGCACATTTTTCGAGCCATCTTTTAAAAATTGTGAAACTTCCACAACTCCGACCTCAAGAGCACCAATGACACAGGTTATACTATCCGACAGGGTGTCGAAAGAGCTGTCAAGTAATTCCATATTAATGTCAGGATCAATCTCCTGGTGGGGGGAGCCCGTAGGCCTTAAGCTCCCTCTGTTGAGAGTGATCAAGTTTTGCATGCTGTCGATATCACAGAAAAGTATCAGTCAGTCAAGCACAACCTAATCGCTCAAAGTGGACCTTTGTTCATACAGGCATCGCTTATCCTTCCAGGCTTATTGAAAATTTTTAGAATAAGCCATCAAAATATCACATGTGACCAGTCTTAAGCGCCCAGCTGTCATATAATAGTTGATTCTTCAGCCTTGGAGGCATGTTATGGGGTCTGCAGTAGATCTGTCATCTCTTTTCGTATTCTTGGGAGTTCTACGACTGTCAATTCTTCGATCCGGCGATTGTAATAGTGATTGGCTAGTGTTATTACTGTGACATCGTCACTTGTGTCCTTGTCGTGGATGGCAGTCTGGAATATGTCGGCAACTAGGCCCTTGAGGATTCTTAGATGTACACTGCAAAGTTCTGGTGCGTACAACTTCACTAACTTATGGCTTTGGAACTGTATCAAGACCTCTTTGTCCACAAGTGGTTCCTTTAGCAGCGCTGTGAGGTCCAACGATTTATCCTGGTGGGCCAGTGTTTGTTGTCGTTGTAGTATCAGCTGTAACAGGAGCAGTATTACGTTTGTCGGATGATCCATCAGCACTAAATAGGGTTTGGCTTCTTTGGTTTGTCTGTTTGTTTGTTCATTGTTGATCGGGTGCGGGATAAGTAACTTTCGTCTAGGTACCGAAGAGTGTTCAGTGCGATATCAGGAGACTTGACTGAGGGAAGAAGGCTGTTCGCGATCGGAAACTGGCTAGAATTCAGTCTAAGGAATCTCAATTATGGGTATGTGGGCTTTTGTTCTGTTCTTAGGTCTCCGGGCACTATACTAACAATAAGAGTAATATGGGTAGACAAATCGATAGTTAAAGGCCTCAATGACAAGCTGTATGAAAAAAGGAAATCAACTGCGTTGGAACTGGAGAAACTGGTGAAATTATGTGTTTCCGAGGGTGATTTTGCAAGAATCGACAAGATTATCGACGAGTTATGCCGAGATTATGCGTATGCTTTGCACCAGCCCATGGCAAGGAATGCCGGGTTGATGGGTCTGGCTGCTGCTGCAATTGCACTGGGAACAGAAGACGTCGGAAGATATTTGGGCCACATTCTACCGCCTGTGCTGGCATGTTTCGGGGACCAAAACGATCAGGTAAGGTTCTATGCGTGTGAAAGCTTGTACAATATTGCGAAAATTGCAAAGGGAGAAATACTGGTATATTTCAATGAGGTTTTTGATGTCCTCTGTAAAGTGAGCGCTGATACAGAGAACTCTGTCCGGGGTGCTGCGGAGCTTTTAGATCGACTGGTCAAGGACATAGTTGCCGAGACAGCTTCTAACTACATAAGTGTGGTCAACTATGATTTGCAAGACGTTCCACCACGATTGGCCACTGACCCAGCCACCGGTGAAGTGTACCAGGGCGATTTCGAACAGGATTCTCCTCTAGCGTTTTCGCTGCCAAAATTCATCCCGCTACTGGAGGAAAGGATATACACTATTAACCCTGACACTAGAGTATTTCTGGTCGACTGGCTAAAGGTGTTATTGAGCACGCCAGGTTTAGAACTCATCTCATTTGTACCATCTTTTCTTGGCGGCCTTTTCACTTACCTTGGAGACTCCCACAAAGACGTCAGAATAGTGACTCATTCCTTATTGGACCTTCTACTATATGAAATCGAACGTATCTCCAATTTACAGGCTGGTCTGAGGAGGGTTGAGAAGCCAAGACAGCTTGAAGAAAAAACTGAAGGCACTTCGAAGAAAGCTGATGGGTTCTTGATTGCGGAGAAGAAAAAAACTCTAATGACAGCACTAGGCAAACTGTCGATTGATAAGAACGGTCACCCGGTGGAAGCAGTTCGGCAGAAGGATGAGGTGAAACCGGCAGCGCTTGACAATGAGAGTTCACTGAGTGAAACGACGGGACTTGGTTCTTCGGTCGCCGATAGAGACGGGGATGATTATATTCCGGGACAGGACATACATTTGGATTTTCCGGAAATCATAGAGATATTAGTCAACAACTTGGCCTCCTCAGAAGCAGAAATTCAGTTAGTTGCAATCCGGTGGATGAGAACAGTGCTAAGACTCTCTCCTGATGATTTCATTCCTTTCTTCTCCAAGATCTTATCGCTATTGCTCAAACTTCTGAGCGATCCAGACTCTCGCATCAGCGAAAGTGCTCAAATTGTAAACAAACAGTTGATTGAACTTTGCAACGACTATAACCATTCAAAGGACCCGACTGCGATAGCTTATGGCTCAATAGTCAATAGCATGACCCTGCAGTTTTTCGACAGCAAGGTAGATGCCAAGGTAGCCTGCCTTGACTGGCTTTTGTTGATTTATAGGAAAGCGCCGAGCCAGATTTTGCGACATAACGACAGCATGTTCCTGACTTTGCTAAAATCACTTTCCGACAAAGATAGCCGGCTGACTGAGAAGGCTTTGGAACTTTTGTCGAGTCTGTGCTCAGATACAAATGACAACTATATCAAAAAGTTTCTACAGGACCTTTTGATCCTGTTCAAAAAAGATACTAGGCTTCTAAAGGTGCGCGCCAACTTCATCATGAGACAGCTATGTGCCAGACTCACTCCGGAAAGGATCTACAGAGTGGTTTCACAGATACTCGATTCAAGTGACGATGCACCTTTTGTCCGCATGGTGATTCAAATTCTCAGCACCAATTTAATCACTGCATCCGAGTTAGCTTCCTTGCGAAAGAAATTGAGAAGTGGTGACGATGGAATGTTTTTCAACACCCTCTTTAAGTCGTGGTGCCAAAACCCTGTTTCGGTAATATCTCTATGCTTGGTTTCAGAGAATTATGAAATGGCATACTCGGTCTTGCAAGCTTATGTGAACTACGAACTAATTCTGAATGATCTGATTCAATTAGATGTGCTTGTGCAGCTGTTAGAATCTCCAGTATTTACCAGGATGCGTCTTCAACTATTGGAACAACAAAGATACCCGCACCTTCACAAATCATTGTACGGGTTACTAATGATTTTACCGCAGTCAAAAGCATTTGATGTTTTGAATAGAAGATTAAGCTCTGTCAACAACTGGACTTGGCAACCTGCTTGTGACAGAACCACTACTCAGCAAAGAAATTCCTCGCAATCCAGTCTAAGTGGTAGCGTCGACTCGGAAACTTTCCAGAATTCTGTTAGTCAAAACAAACTTCACAACCGAGAACTATTGAAACACTTTAACAGCGTGTGCTCTGCAGCTCGCTCATCACCTGGCTTTGGAGATGTGTACGAATCTGAGCTTCTTTTCCTAGGATCGGTGCCAGAGCCCCAACGAGAACCTTCCTATAAAATGGGAACACCTCTAAGAGCTGACTCTTCGAGTAGTAGAATAGAGGCTAAAAACGACAGTGCTACCGACGCCAGTTCAGTAATATACAGAAGTAGCGCTTCTCGCAAGAAAAATAATAGGGAATCGTCTCAAGCTTCCTAATCCGGTTTGTGTTGATACTACGTATGGAGAAAAGATTTAATTCTATAATGACTGTGAATGCTAATTACTTCATTATTGTAAAATCTCGTCCCTGAAGTGAGGCTGAAAGTTGACCTTCTTTGATTTTTCTTGCCGAATTTGTTTATTGAGAGCGTTTCTCTCGAGCTGTTGCATCTTCTTCATACCTTGTTTGTACTGCTTCTCTGTAACACCGCTAACCATTCGTCTATCCGCGGCCGTAACTGTTCTCCTGCTGTCACTTCGATCTGGAGGTAGGGGAAGGTTCTGTCGATAGTACCGCTGGCCGATTCTATGCCCCAATCTCGCTCCGGTTGGTAATGTTAACTCCATTCCAGTATCATCTACGGAGACAGTCGTAAAGTTTGAGTTGATATCATGCTGCGCCGCGTCATTTTCCACTCTTTGACTTCTCTCGTCATCTACTGAAGCTGGTTGACATTTCTCGTCCATTGGTTGTTCATCATCTTCTGCAAGAGAAAAGTCGTAAAATTTGGATACACGTTCCCTCTCTTCTTTTGTCTCATAGGGGAGCCTGCAATGACGTTTTGAGTTCATATGAGCCCTGATACTTTCTAGACTAGAACCTTCGTAGCCACAGCAAAAACACCTTTTTTCCACTGTTATGACCTCTATTAAAAAGTTCAGTAGTCCTGTAAGATCAGAAAGAAAGGACCTTTCTGGTATGTATAACCCGTGGGCACGAAACATGTGATTGACATTGCGTTCGACATCTTTGAATTTGGCATCGCAGTAGATACAATCCCGTGAACTTATTCTGTCAGCTTCGTCGTCTTCTTCAGCACTATCCAGATCCGAAGCGGAAGAGCCTGAATCGTAGTTTGATTCACTTGTAAAACCATATTCCGAAACGGTATCCTCGCCAAAGTCTGTAGTGTCCCCACTACGTACAGACAATCTGGAGACTTCAGAAGCAACAGACTCAGCAGGCGAGCGAGACCTCGCACGATTTTCCAATTCGGTCGTAGTGGGACTATCCAGTCTTCCTCTTCCATCGATGGCACGAGCTTTCCGGCTCACTTTCTTCTCCTTAGTCGTCTGGCGGACATTACCTCTGGGCTTTAGTACGGCAAATCCGAACTCATCCACCTCATTTTGCAGCCTCTGTTGCTCAGATAGCTGTAGTTTCTCAGCAAACTGAGCTGCACTGATCCGTGGTAAATTGGCCACTCTTCTTTTTAAATTGTACCGGTGCCACTCAGTCTTCATATGGTAACGTTGGGAGTCACTCGACTTGAACTGAATCTCACATGAATTACAAGTAAAACTTGGGGCACTCATAATATTAGTCGCCATAATTTTACGCTATTTGGGGACTGAATGATAAGCTGTTGTTAGTCATGAGAAGGCTTAAGTGTCTTTTTTTTCATTTTAATCCTTGATTCAGCTTTAACGGCCCGATGAGTCTGTCTACTCTAAGCTCACGGTGGTTCTATAAAGCCAAACTTGAGCAGTCAGTCGATGGCCAGCGGAATATCCTCAAGAAGTCTTCGAATGCCCATGATTTGATGATTGCCAGGAATTCAGGCCTATTAATTTGCCTTATAGTACATACTTATTTAGTATCATGCTTGACTGGTGGTTCTCAATTGGAGATCAGCTGTTTATTGATCCATGGCTGGCATATACTTGGCCACATGCGCTTGTATAGAGACATAGCGACAACATCTTGAGCTGATAGCTTGCCGTCAAAGGTAGCCTTGAAGTAGCCGTGAGTACCTAATCTTTCCTTGATGAAACCGGTTCTGCCGCTCTTGGTGAACAATGGAATCGATTTGAACCATTCAATGTCCTCTGGGTTGAAGAACATGTAGCGCACCGTGACGACTGACCTGTGAAATTTGAATGGATGACCGGTCAGGATCACTCTCTTTGCTAGGATTCTTGTAAAGTCGGTATTGATGAAGGAACCATGACCAACCAGTTCGATACCCTTTGGATCAAGGGCAGATTCTTTGAAATAAATGGCCGGCGACTGTGTGAAATCAACAGGCGCAAGGAATGTGGCAATTGAAAGAGTGGCTGGTTGCAGGAAGTTTTCAAACTTGTGCACGTTATTAGGGCTATTAGATGCTGAGGAGAAAAGAGGTTTGGTTCTGTATCTTCTTGCACCGTATTGCACAATGAGCGATTCATTTGAGGGAACTGGCTTGTCGTACTCTTCCCATCTTTGAATCGAAAGATTGACCATGGCATTCTTATGTTCATGCAGCAATAAGCCGTATACCGCGAACGCAATCTGATTGGGGTGACCGATCGTCGAGAGCAGCGTTTTTGGAAACTTTAAGTATAGTTTTATTCTATCACCAGCCTGCACCTGTGCCTCTCTTTGCGCCTCCTTGAGGATCCTGCTACGAGTGTTTTTGTAGTTCGAGACTCTCAACAAACGCTTCCACTCAGGAGGGGTATCCGGGTCTCTCTCATTGACGTCCCACACACAGTTATGCAAGTTTTTCAACCCTCTGTATCTCTTCAACCGCTCAATTGCTGATTCACTTGGATCTAGTTCAATTTCGTCGGGAAATTCCCTATCCTCCTTTTCGAGTGCTCTGTACTCATTCAATTGACGAGCCTCTTCTTCAGGTGACAGATCAACAAACATTTGATCCTGATCTTCTTGGACACCATCTACTTCGGCCTCTTCGTAATGTTGCTGGTCATCTAAGTCCATCTCCTCATCCACATCTGCGCCATCTCCATTTATTGAAAGGTACTCCTCGTCTTCGTCCCCACTGGGCACTACATCGTCGAGATACCACTTTGCCTGGTATTCTGAAGTACCCTTCGGCACATGAACTTTACCTGCTTGTTGTTCCCTCCCTGGCAGAAATCCATGATCGTCGTATCTAGCGGACTCTAGGGTATCGTATTCGAACTCTTCTTCTGACATCTCTTCCGTTTCAACGTCTTTTGGCGCAAACTCATCCAGAGTCTCTCTGTTCTCGTTGGATTCGAATATGTTATTTAGATCCGATTCTAGCGCAGATATCTCGTCCTTGGCTTTTCTCTTTCTAGCAGAAGACAACAATTTCTCGATCTTGCTTATTTGGAAATCACCCATGTCGGGAATATGGATTAGTCTATTAGCGTTAAACCCTATACCACGCGCTGTACCTTCTACGACCAACTCGCCGTATTCAGGATCTCTCTCGATGAAATCTATCTGGTTCGCTACCATATAGCCTCTGCTATCTCTCCATTGAACACCACGAGGAAACTTTTGACACAAAACCCTCAGAGCGTTTGCAGATTCGCTGGCTTTCTCCAGGTTATATATACGTTGCTCGCTAGGGAAAAAATGCTTGAAATAGCTCTCCAGCGATTGCTTGACGTCTAGCTGGAACTTCTCCTTCTCATGCACTGCAGACAAGTTCGTAACAACACCCATGTACGAAGCGATACCCTGCAGCTCTAACGCTCTAATTATTTGCTCACCAAACTCCGGGTCCACTTCGCTAGTACCGCTCAGACCAAAAACAACATAATCTGCGATTTTGGCACTATCCAGGATATTCATAAAGCTGCTCATATCAGGGCTGATGACTTTGAAATTACTTTTGAAGTTGTTCACATAAACATCCTTGACAAATGGACCATCCAACTCAGCTTCTAAGGCATTCCCGTCCAAGTCTGCCGAAGAAAACAGCTTAAAAAAGATATCAGCAGCGCTTACATCACTGGTTAACGGTATGATAGTAATAATTTTTTCAGCACCGTTCTTTCCCTCAAACAGTCTTTTCATCTCCATAGTATTTAACATTTTTTGATCTCTCAATTGTTTGGCGGCATGTCTTCTCTGCAACTTTGACAGGGGCTTATCTGCTTTCGATCCACCACTACAACTCTTTTCCACTTTTCCCTTATATAATCTCTTCAGAGCACCTTTCGACGAATGTCTGGACTTGAAGCCCTTATGCCCATTTTTGAAGGACGATCTGTGCGAATGACCAGCCATCCTACCAAGAGTAAAGAAGAAAGATTAATCAAGCTCACTATCAACAAGCTTGAGTCAAGATGCAATGCGATGAGGTTAGGATGCGATGACTTAAAATTTTTCAACTATCTATTACATAGATCTGGGACATCAAATTAAATGTGACTATCTACATCCGTAAACCCTGGGATCTCATGAAAATTAACACCTGTACATTTTTCATATTTTATAAAACGTGAAAAACTGATACGGATCGCCCAAATTGACGACGCGAACAGACGCAAAGTGTGGAAAGTTGCAAGTTCACCAAGCCAGAAGCCCCGCCAGACACTCAGTGAGCCGGGCGAGTTGGCAAGCTGCCTGTGGTTAGCGATGGGGCCATTAAGTGTTGGTATATTTCAGTCACAAGGTACTGGTCATCTTGTTGTAAGAATCAAGTATATCGACAAAGAGGGTATTAAAAATCGTATGTGAAAAATGAGATTACAAGTTCCGAGTTTCCAGGGCAGCAATAAACCATTCAGGCACTACACTGCGGGCAGAGTTGTTCGAAGTCCAAGTGTGATTGATACAAGTGCAGTTTCCAGAGTGGACTATTCGAATTCGGGAGAAGTGGTTAAAAGCACAGTTATACTAACATAACTATTACAGCAATATGGCTCACGAAAACGTCTGGTATTCTCATCCAAGAAGATTCGGTAAAGGCTCCCGCCAATGTCGTGTCTGTAGCTCTCACAGTGGTTTGATCAGAAAGTACGGTTTGAACATCTGCCGTCAATGTTTCAGAGAAAAGGCCACCGACATCGGTTTCAACAAGTACCGTTAAGAGGTCTGACATTCGATGCAAGATTTTTCCGGTTGTCAGTTGTAGTTAGCCCTTTATGTATCGTTGTTTTAGACAAGCGAATAAATTAAGGTTCACAATCAACCGTTAGACCGATGGCTGAAGGGCTATTGGGTTGGATATTCAATATCATCTTCTAAGACCTAGTAATCTAGAGCTAGATCTACTCCTGGTGTTACCCGCCCTTCAGGGTTTGTATATAAGAAGCCTGTAAAGTCTCATCCAACTGTAGTCGTATGTACTTGCCACTTTTTAAAGAGGGTGAATCAAAAACATTTAAATTAAAGGAAATGATGCCACAGTTAACCACCTAGCTTCTCGACGGTGGTAAATTGCCAGTGTTCCATTATAATGGAATACGAGTTTCCAAGAACAAATCTTATTGACAGGATAGGAAGTCCGTTGTCTGTGTTGTCCTCGTTGAGGGCTATAGACGGGGGATGTCGAAAGATAGTCAACATTTTTTACTCTTGATAGCCTACTTATATCAGAACTTGGGTGGAGACACTTTGAACTTCTTGGGCGACTGACGAGCGGGAGTAATAAACATTTGCGACTTGAACTCGCCGATATCGGTGACTAGCTTTCCCTTAGGATAGACTGTTTTGTCTAATTTGGACTCATCGATATTATCAGCCACTATTCGCGATTTCAAGTGCAAAACGAGTCTAGATACATCGGGGCCTGTGATGTACGTGTCGTAGAAATCAATGAGATCGGCCTTCGTCAAGCTTGAGATTATGCGTGCTTTGTTTTGACGATGCAGAAAGTTGTAATCTCCCAAGTAGATTGAGGATATGTATCGATTGCTTTCCTCCTTCATGTTTTTATACTTCTGTAACAAGGTCTTGCATAATGCGTCCTTATGGTTCTCAAAGTCACGCTCAGACATCTCCTTCAAAGTGTTCCCGAAGTTCTGGAGGAACTCTTCAATCCTCCATTCCAAGTACGGGGTTGTGTGTTCGGACTGAATCAAAATACGTATATTGGCAGTACCGTGATTGTTTAAGCTGGAGCTGAAGACAACGTAGCCGAGTTGTTCCTTGGTTCTTAGAGTATCGAAACAAGGCTCGTGTAACATCTGAGCAAATAACCGGCCTATGGCGGACAGAGTTTCATCGTAAACGCCGAGTTGAATAACGTACTGAATACAAGAATTCACGTTATCCGGATCGGCCAACTCAGTTTCATATCGATGCGTCTTTCCTATAGGAAGCATGTAAGATCTAATTCTGGCATTCTTTATCTGCGAGTTGATAACGTTATTGGAACGTAACATCTGGATGAGTGAATCTACCTGGTCGGCTTCCTCGTATTTGATGTTACCGTGAACCAGCGTTTCATAAAACATGTCTTCAAAAACTGTAGGTATGAAGGCTTCCAACTGCTCAAAAGTTAATTGCTCCACTACTTCAAGCTTTTCTCTAGGCGTCCACGATCTTTCATTGATTAAGGAGCTGTAGAGCGGTGAAACCTGAGAGTAAGGAATCTCGTATAGCTGGTTGTTCAGATTTTGCCTCGATTTTTCCTTGAATATTTCGAACCTTTTCCTGTTGGCTTTAAATGCCTTCAAACCCTCCAAGAAACGGGTTAATAAAATAATCAATTTATCATTGAATCCTGATATGTTGATATCCAATCCCTCACTAGTCTTGATGAATGATAAATCCAAATCTGCGCAAGACGCATCATACTGCAAATCCTTTAGATAGTCATTGATCAGCTGAACGTACAACGTTGAGAGCATACTGTTCACTAGACTTGCGTGGGTGTGAGGTAATTTGAGGGTCGTGTAGATGCAGCCCCTTGGTTGCCAGAATCTGTCATCTTTTTTGTACCAAAGCTTACTTGCATTGTCATCCTTCAATAGTAGGGGCTCTTCCAAAGGCACGGCGTTCTCTAGCTTATCCACGTTGAAATTTGTAGCGATAAATTCGTTGGGACGCGGCAAACGCAGGTGTGAGTTGAGTCCGGAGTGTTGCAGTTTTTTCAGCAGATCCGCGCTGAAGTCATGAATAGAGTACTCAGTTCCGTACCATCTCTCAGTTGAGTCAGTATCCAGAGTCTTGGAAATCAACATTGCACGGCAATTCTCTACCTTAAATGACTGCACATAATCTGCCACCAACTGAGGTTCATATTTGGAGAATAATCTAGTAGCAAGGATGTTTTGTACTGGGATGTATTCCTTTTCGAGGGCTCTGGCTAGGGACGATACCGTGCTAGAAGAATTCTTCTTTTGCTCAAACTTGAAAGAGGCCTTAGATATATCCTGCAACTCCAAGTAGATCCATTCTTGTGGTAAGGAATTTTTCAGCATTTCGATGTATTGGAAAACAGTGTGCGTAACATTTTCGTAGTTTTTCAGACCTTCGTCGGTTAAATCGATATCGATGCTGAAGAAGGCGTTGTCCTTCGAAACAGTATGGCCACCGGCGGACAATTCATTAGCCCAGCCCAAGCTTTTTAAGTGTGCTAATAGTGAACCCGAACCTTCATGGCCTATCAGATGACTCAGAATTTGATTAGGCTTTGATTCCCAGTGTTCATCCACGTCAGGGACGACGAAAGTCAGCTCAATTTTGTTCAAGTCCTTGACTGGCTTGACGTGAATGAATTTCATTAAGTGCTGCTTGTCGAGAATAGAGGCATGGAACTCAGGAACGGGGCGCGCTAGATTAGGAACTTCAGAGAAGAGTTCGCACGCCCACTGAGACAGGGTGTCCAGACCTTCCCTTCCCAAAATGCATAATTTCATGAGGTTTGCAGAATAAAAGTTGTTGTAGAAACTCAACAACTCATCACGAACATTAATGCCTTTGGCACTCGGAATTTCATGCAATGTCTGCAGATTACCTGTCGAGAATTTGTGGTAAGGATGATTAGTATCAGACAGAGATTTATCCAGTTGGTAAAGTCTCCAGATATCGTTTTGTAAATTCTTTTTGTTCTCGCTGTCTACAGCATTGATCTCCTTGTCAGTAGAATCTTTATTGAACAATGGGCCGGTAAAAAAGCCTGAGAATCTATCCAAAGCACCTCTCAAGTGTTCGTGGTTAACTTGGAAATAATAATTTGTGTTTTGAGCGCCTGTATAAGCGTTGGAAGAACCCCCATGCTTACTCAGAAAGCTTGAATACTCGTTCTCGTCTGGAAATTTCTTTGAACCCATGAACAAGAGGTGCTCACAAAAATGCGCCAGTCCTGGTAGCTCCTCGGGATCACAGAAGGCTCCCACATTCACATCCAGAGCCGCGGCAGATTTGTCCGTGGTGGGGTCGTGGATGACTAAAGCTTTCAAATCATTGGGCAATTGAATAAATCTGTAGGATCGATCATCCAGATCTGGTTTAATGAAGTTCGACTCCAATTGCTTGTAGCCCTTGGAAACAACACTCTTGGAAACGGTATTCATCTGTGCTTTGTAAGATCTTATGAACGGAACAATACTCATAAATAAGGAATCGATTCAATTGCTTCGATCCTGCCGCAGTTTGCTTAGCCTTGTGCCAACTGGTTCTAGCTGTATCTACTTACATCTACAATAAAGCGCTGAAAATGCACAATAACGGGATGTTGATCAATATTAAGATTCTGCGTGAAAAAGTATTGAACAAATGTTTTAGAGCCAGAGGAACAATGGATTTCCGAGTCTCATTATGTTTTGAAAGATGAAGCCCTCCGTTGGGCTCCATTACCAACCACTCATTGAAGTTGCCGCTTAGCAGTGGTATCAAAGAAGAGATTACCAGGGCTCGCAAAATTCGAATCTATCCAACTAATACCCAGAAACAACGTTGAAAAAGTGGTTTGGATGCCAGCATTACGTCTAAAATAAAGCGTTGAAGCTGCACCGAGACGGCATGGAAATGACCATAAAAGGTCTACGCCAAACCTTGCTTAACAAAAATACTAATGTTCTAGAACCTCAGGAGCAGTGGCTTAACGACTATCATTACGATCTGAAAGACGAAGCCCTTCGTGATTTGGTCAAAAACTACACTAGTAATATGGCCAAGTTCAAAAAGACGGGGAAGCTTTTTAAGTTGAAATTTAAGTCGAAGAAGACACCAGTTCAAACTCTTTCAGTGCTGAAAAGCACTGGAACAAGGGAAAGAAGGCATTTTACAGCGACATATACTCGTCCTTGAAGTTGCAATGCCTCAGAGCCGCTTCCAGAGGAGTTGCCAGGAGACTCGAGGCTTCAAGGGACAAGGAGCAACAAGTATTACCTGGTTGTTCCTATGGCTGGCGAGGAAATAGCCAGGAAAGGCCCCGCCGAAAAGTTTATATTTATTGATCCCGGGGTGAGAACTTTTCTTACAGGCTATGACTCCAGCCAAACTGTGGTGGAGATTGGCACGGGCGCCGTTGTGCGCATCGAGAAGCTCAAGCGCCGACGACGGCAATTGCAGTCGAAGTTGTCCAAGCTCAGAAAGCACAAGAAGAGGCAGAACCATCGAAAAGCCTTACACAGGCTGGACGGACGGATTTCGCATATTGTTCAGGATATGCACAAGAAATCAGCCGAGTCTTACGAGAATGTCTTTATCCCCAAATTGAACTATCACCACTGCACCAAGCTGACCCGAAAATCAAGATCCAGCATGGCGACTCCCCTGGGTGGATCCACGAGGGACTTACAACGTACTAACGTACGAAGGGGCCAGGACCCACCACTTGCCATCAAACGCTCACATATATACTTGGGCATGATGTCCTTTGCTGCGTTGAAGTCTCTATCGAAAACCGAAGCGCACTTTATGCAGGTGTATACTTTGGCGCAGCCCAGGTGATTTTTCAAATATGCACAACTAGAACAAGTCTTTGACGTGAAACCCTCCTCAACCTCATGAACACTTGCACCACGGAACTGCTTTGCCTTCATCGTCAAGCGATCGGAGAAGCAGCAGTCGGGGAGAGTCGCCATGCTGGACCTTGCTTTTCGGGTCAGCTTGCTGCAGTAGTAATAGTTCAATTTGGGAAGCAAAACATTCTCGTAGGCCGATTTCTTGCGCAAGTCCAGCCTGAGTAAGGCTTTTCGATGGATCAGACGCTTCCTGTGCTTCCTGCGCTTGGCCAATTTTGACTGCAGTTGCCGTCGTCGGCGCTTGAGTTTGATGCGTACAACCGCGTCCTTGCCAATTTCGACCACAGTCTAGTTAGTGCCATATCCCGTTAGAAAAGTTCTTACCCCGGGATCAATAAATATAAACCTTTCTGTGGGGCTTTTTCTAGTTGTTTGCTCTCCAGCAGTAGGAACAACCAGGTAATATTTGTTGTTCCTTGTCCTTTGAAGCCTCGAATGTCGTGGCAACCCGTCTGGAAGCGGCTCTGCAGCAGGCAACTTCAAGGTTGAGAATACTCTGCTCCCAAACGACTTAGCTCCCCTGTTCCAGTACTATTTCAGCACAGAAAGAGTTTGAACTGGTGCCTTTTTTGTCTTGAACTTCAACTTAAAAGGCACCCCAGTCTTGTGAACTTGGCCATATTACTACTGTAGTTTTTGACCAAATCACGAAGGGCTTCAAGTCGCAATGATAGTCATTAGGCCACTTCTCCTGCAGTTCTAGAATATTAGTATCTTTCTTAAGCAAGCCTTGGCGTAGACCTTTTATGGTCATTTCCATGCCATCACGATGCAGCCTCAACGCTTTATTGTAGATGTAACGCTGGTACCCAAACCGCCTTTCGAGCGTTTCTTTCTAGGAACTGGTCGGATAGATCCTAATTTTGCGAGTCCTGGTAATCTCTTCCTTGATATCATTGCTAAGCAACTTCAATGGGTGGTTGGTAGTTGGCGCCTCGAAAACTTAGTCAGAAGATCAACTCTGACTCGTAGTTTTTTGACGCTCCATTGTTTAAATCGTGAAGAGCATCCTCATTCCAAAAAGGCCTAGAAGTGTTTTTCTTTGACGGTTTTTCTCTTCTTAGCCTGTTGAGGGGTGGTGGCCACTACTAATTCTTGCTTGTCGGAATTGAGTATACGATGACTATTGACTAAGCTCATAGGAAAGAGTCCTCTTTTTATACCCTTCGAGGTACCAAACCAACCTCAACAGCCACCAGATCTGAAACGCACCCGATAGCAAACATCAAGTGTGGGGCAATATAAACAATCCATGTGGGTGCCTCATGTTGTTCCAAAGCCCCAAGAAGATGTATGCAAGAGTAAGGTCGTAGTTTGTGTCTCATCTGAAACACTCCCCATTATTCGTCATCTTGAAGAAGTCCGAACCAATACTTGTCTCTCATCACCCCAGTACGGCTCAGTTTTCCCATAACAGCGTCGACAATTGGGGCACCAGTTGCACCTCGACACCAAGTTATGAACGCCCGCTGGTCGTTTCTTCAAGTCATTAAGCTCAAGCTAATAGGTCAGGTCCATTGATAGGAAAGGCCAGTTACAAAAAGCAAGTTCCCGAATGAATTGTTAAGCAAGTGAGGTTTCCCTAGGATCCATGGCCCCTACTGCATCGTTACTATGTTTGACGCTTTGTAGCATATCTCTTACTGTATAACAAGGGCGAGTCGTTTGCAACGGACCATTAACTAGGCTTCGTTGTGCTTGCTTACTACAACATCGATTCCACCAACAAAAAGACGGTTAAATGGCAAGACTGAAGGCTTTTGATTTACTTTCAATAGGGGTCGTTTCCGCCGCAGGGGTCTGGATGGGCATACGGTTCTTTGAACCATTGATTATCGATCAACTCAAGAAGGACGGAAACTTACGTACTGATATAACTGTCCCACAGTATGATGAGAACGGAGACCCGGCTGACTCAAAGCCTATGTCTCAGCTCAAAGACGAACTGATCGCCATACAACAGCGAGAAAAGGCCCAGCAGAACCTTGAATCGTCTAGTTCAAGGTCTTCTTGAGCTGGTGAGGTTATTTCATTATAGTGATGAAAAATCGCCGCTTACGAGCAGCTCGAGGATTGAAGAAAAGTGAAAAATTGAAGCTCATCTCATCTCATCTCATATATTATAGGACTCTTTAACTGTATATATTCTGAATCGTCCTCTGTTGTGGAGCTTTGTATGACCAGATAATATGGGAAAGTCAAAAAAGAGATCTAGAGCTTCTAAGTCTCGCTTGAACCCCCTAAGTGGCAGTGGGAAAACCGCACAGGCCAAGGATAATGCCGTTGTAGCGAAAAGAGTGCAGCCACTATTGGAAAAGCTGCATAGTGCTGTGCCCAATGATCGTGCTATGGCATTGGGATCCATCAGCGTACTATGTGAGGACGCATACATGCGTAACTTGCTTTTGAAAGAGAAACTGGTCTCTGTTGTAATGAATAAATTATTGACCGATAATAATACTGACATTGTTGTGGAGTCTTTTGGTTTGTTGAGGAATTTATGTCTGGAAGAAGGTTATGATGTGTCCATTCATTTATGGAGATCGGATATCTGGAAAAGTATAGATGAAGGCTTTGGAAAACTACTGGAATCGCTAAGAGCACTAGAAGCGAGCGAGGGTCAAGCAGAAAAAAATCCTTCTGAGTCAAGGAGGCTACTTTTTGATTACGCCGACAATCTGCTCTCATTAGTGGTCGCTCTAGCTAACGGTGCAGATGCGATTTTGGAGCAGTTGCTCGAAGGTCCCAAGTTGCAGCGCTTGTTTAAAGTTATTACATGTCTAATCCAGTACGGAACTACCAAGTTGCCACTGCCCGTTTTCAACACTATTTTGGATCTTCTTTATGATTTCAGCTCGGAATCTTTCGGGTTTATTGAGGCGGTTACTAACAACGCCTTCCTCTCTGGTTTCGTGAAGAGTTTGCCAGAGCAGACTGCTAATCCAGCTTTCAACGAGTTGACGAGAGTTTTGATACAAGGTATCTATTTGCAATTTCTAGACATGGATATAACGTATCAGCAGGCAAACGAGATTATCCATACCGTTTGTGAATCGATTAAGGACATAGACATCGAACAGGTCAAAGCCGATTTGTCGAGTGTTTCACATGATGAAGAGCTAGCACAGACCAAGGATTCTCAAGTGGCGCAAAAGATCAAAGATTACACGGTGGCTCGCGTCGGTGCCATGATGAAACTACAAAGTATGGAGATAGCAATCGACCTCATAACCGCGGTCACTGAGATGATCGCAGCGTTATACGAGGAAAGAAAGAAATCATTACCTGAGGCTCTCTTGACCACTATCACAGTTTATTTGCCTCAAATCTTCCTTCATTTGAGTCGAGATTTTTCGTCCCGTATTTTAATTGCCTGGAACAACATGTTATGGCTATATCTGACATTGGAGATCAACCTCTTTGAGCTGAATGGTGAAGTTTACAAGACGTTGTGGGAATTTGTCAGCACAGTCGATGAGACGAAACTCGATCTTCGGTTGGGTAAGCTAAGCGTTACCTGGGCGCTGCTAAAGACGACTGCGTTGCAGTCTGAACCCGCCAAATGGTTGTCAGTATTTGGATTGGCAAACAACCAATCTTTTGTTGACTCTATGATAGAATACTACAGGAAAGACATGAGCGATCAGAATATTCCGCCAGGCGAGCTTATTGAGCTGGGCCAAAGGTATTGCGGCGTCCTATCGACTTACGCGAGCTTCCAGCAACAGATACAGATTAATGAGTTGGTCGGCAAGTTTGTATTAGAGCAGCTATGTGCTTCAAAAGTACCTGCTGCCCTCCTGATAGACTTTACAAATTCGTTGTTCGAGATTTACGGCGACGAGTCTTCTGATTACAACGGGCCCGTGTTTGTTCAATGTGGTTTCCTCAAGGTGTTGGAGAGCAATGTAGTACCCAACTTGAAGTCACAATTCAAGCTTGTTGATAGAAATAAAGATCCACAGCTGAAGGATGCCTGTACCGAATGTTTTAACACATTGGAAAGTTTCATTCACTACAAGAAAAATGAGTGAGTTTGCATCGATGTTAGGTTTCTAACCTGTATATTACATAGTCAACGATAATCCTATTTCTAGATTACTTATTTTGTGTATTGCTTAGCCTGGGCAGCCACTTTCTTCTCGTACTCTACTCTGTTCCGCTGAAATGCCTTCCATGCTGGTTCTTGGGCAGGCGAATTGGGGTTAGGCGTATCCAAAAGATCTTGAACACCAAGTACGATCTGTTTTAATGTGATAGCTGGTCTCCAATCTTGATCCTCGTTCAAGATACTCAAACAAACTGTTCCACTAGGGTATATATTAGGATGATAGAAGCCCGCGGGGAACCTGACCTTTGGAGGCTTTGAGGGATACTCATCCGGATACTCTATACTGATTGGATAAACACCCTGATGCCAAATGGTTCCTTCCTTTCCCGGGATCCCAGCTTCCCATTTCTGCAAATTCATCGTACCATCAGCATTTCTCGTGGGCTTGGCAAAGAATCCGAAAGGGTGATCTTTCCTCCACTTCTTTCTTTCTTCTTGTAGACGTTGTAAGCACAGACTGCTCATCTCCACAACTTGTGACTTAGATTTGCTGATCAAGTGTACTGCGGTTTCGTTGAAGTAAAGGTTTGTACACTTTTTCAAGTAAAAGGCCGACAAAGCTCATCGCTATCAGAAGAATGATGTTGCATTGAGAGTCCCATTGGTTCTGTGTCTATATAGAGGCGATGCTAATCATGAAGGAACATTATTAACTTCTCTATCGAACTGCTTGTTTGTGGACAGCCAACTCGCATTTTACTAATTCGGGGTTTAATATGCTGGCCTTCTTTCGCCTTCGAATGAATATTCTGCTGTAATTTATATAGAAGCTTGATGGTTAGCTTCATTTAAGAAGAAGCCCTCTTGTTCCTTTGTAGGTCCTCGCAGTCGAAGGCTGTTTTCTTGGCATAGCTCATCTTAAGAAAACTATCCACTACTCTCTGGAAAGTACAGCAGGAAGGACCGACAAGTGAGCCATTATGAGTGCCGTAAAGCAGCAAGAAGCCGAGGAAGAATACGATGATCTAGACGATCTGTTGGATGAGGATCCCAGCAAGTTGGAGGATGAGAAAGAGCAAGAGGAAAGCGTTGAGCCAACGGCCAAGGTCACCGAAGCGCCTGCAGAGGTGGAGGACCCTGAAGTTAAGGGGATGATGGAAGACCTGCAGAAGGAGTTCGATAATCTGATGAAAGACGGCGATCTGGCTGACAAGGAGAAGACAGAGCAGGCTGAGAATTTTCAAAGGATTCTGGGTATGTTGGGGGAAGCAAGCAAGGCACCCAGTACCGCAACCGGTGCGGAAAAGGGACCACAGGGCTTCAAAAGTGTAGTTTCAAAAACACTTGACAGATTGAAGGAAAACGGGAGTAAAGTGGACACCAATTTAGCAAAGGAAGAGAAGCAAAGGAACACAGACGATATCCTGTCGCAGCTGCTGGATCAACTGGTAGAAAACAGCAAAGACGGCGAATCTAAGGAAGGCGAAAACGGTTTGGACAATGCTGTCCTGAACATTCTGAACCAGATGTCCTCCAAGGAAGTCCTGTACCAACCCATGAAAGATATGCACGTCGAGCTCACACAGTGGTTGGAAATCCACAGCGAGGATGAGGAACACAAAGAAAACATAAACACTTACATCAAACAGAACGAGCTTGTGAGTGAGATAGTCAAGGTATTTGAAAGTCAAACGTACACCAACGAGACTCACAGAGACCAGATCACCGACCTCCTGGACCAGCTGGAGCAGCTGGGCGACTCTCCAGTGAGTAAAAGCTTCAACAGTGCCAACGGAGCAAGTAATGAGCTCGACGACATAGCCAAGATGCTCGAAATCGACGGTGACGACCAGAATCTCGGTAACATCGACAAGGAACTACAGGACACCTGCAAGCAGCAGTAAAGGAGAATATTACAGACTGAACACGAAGATACAGATATCTATGTACCATAATCAAACAGGATGAAAGCTAAGTTACTTCCATGTATATAAGCTTATAGCACTATAAGCGTTAACTAATTTACGTTACCCGCCTTGTTTGTTGTTGTATTTTTAGCCTAATAAGTTCCTCGAGGATTTGATCCAAAACACTTGAAGATCTTTTAAGATCAAGATTCACATTCGATTACATAGAAAGCCAGTTTGGAGCTCCAATTTACTTTCGCTTACTCACATTATGCGTACTACATCCGTTGTTTCTACTGTTGTCTCTTTGGCTTTGTTGTCTAAACAAGTTTTGGCCACTCCACCAGCCTGTCTGCTGGCATGTGTTGCTGAGGTGAGCAAGGACTCTTCTGAATGTGGTTCTGTTAACGACGTTGCTTGTTTGGGTGAAAAGGACGGTAGCAGTGTTGAAAGCTGTCTAAGTTCTCGTTGTCCTGAGGGAGATGCTGCTGCAGCCAGCGATGCATTCAAGCAGGCTGTTTCCAACCAAGGTGGCAGCGTTGACAGTAGCAGTTCTTCTAGCAGCTCTGCTAGTTCGAGCACTACCAGCTCTGCTTCTTCCAGTTCCGCTTCTTCCAGCTCTGCTTCTTCCAGCTCTGCTTCTTCCAGCTCTGCTTCTTCCAGCTCTGCTTCTTCCAGCTCTGCTTCTTCCAGCTCTGCTTCGTCCAGCTCTGCTTCTTCCAGCTCTGCTTCTTCCAGCTCTTCTTCTTCCAGCTCTGCTTCTTCCAGCTCTGCTGTCTCGAGCGCCACTGAATCCAGCTCTGCGGCTCCTTCATCCACCAGCTCCGCAGAGTCTTCCACCACTTCATATTCCTCGAGCTCCATTACCGCTGCTTCTTCTACCTTGAGCTCTTCTACCATTTCCGTAGAGAGCTCCTCCGTCAGCTCTGTAAGCAGTTCTGCAGTTATTCCTAGCGCCGTCGCAGAGAACGCTGCTGGCTCTTTGCAAGTCGGATCCCTTTTCGTTGCCGCTGCTGCTGCTCTGCTGATTTAGATCGACTAAAGTCGATTTCAAAGGTGCCATTTTGGCCTTCCTCACTTATGCTGTATACCCTTATTTGAACTAGTTCTTACGCGGATTGAATCCAGTATGAATGCCTATATATGGAAATTCTCTCAAAAGTTTCATTGTTTTTAATCCTTGGCCTCACTGTATACCGGTGGTTCCACGTACCTTGGCAACACATCGTTCTTGTTGCATGGGTTGGTCTGGACAAAAATCTGCATCGGTCTTATTACATTTTCCGTTTGACGACTAGTACCATTTATGTCCCAATTTACCAGAAGTTGAAAATTGAACATCCTCTTGATTGTACAGGTTTTGAAGCTACACAGTCGGTTTCCACGATGCCTATAGTCTTCTTCGTTGAATTTCAAGTTTTTCAGTACCGGATGGTTTCTTAATTTGATTTCACATTCTAGGCGCCCCTCCTTATCGTCGTTCTTGTTGTATGAGATTTCTGCGCTCTCAAAATCAACTAACACCAGCTTCGAGGGTATATTCACATCGACCAACCTCAGTGACGAGAAATTCTCGTTGGCCACTCCTTGTGATAGATATGTGACAGTCTCTAGAAGGTTGAGTTGTATTTTGGTTGGCACAACCTTCCACTTCCTGAACCTGGCAATGTTTCCGGTCATTACAAAATACACTTTGTCGAATTTGTTGCAGCCAGTGCCAAACAGATTTTCCTTCATGTAGGTTCTTCTTAATCCTCTGCTTCTTACTTCCACCCACATAAAGCTCTTCTGATCGGGCAATTCGAGTTTTAATCGCGATGGGTACACTTTCATCCTATCGCCACCACTTGATGACGAAGATAGAGCATTGTCATCCATCATTCGTGGGTTCATATCAAAATCATCTGTTGAGCCATTTCTTTCCGCCCTTGAACGATAGCTACTACCAGGTCGACTGCGAGAAGTATCATCGTGCTCCTCATCGTCCTCGTACTCCAGCTCTTCGGCGTCGGGAATAAACTCAAGCAGATCTATCTCTCTTATCATCTTGTTGAAAGGCTTGTACCAAGAATCCGACTTACCCAGCTCGATCTGCACCTGTACCATGTACAAAACCTTCCCGTATGCGTAGTAAAACAGCTCCAAGTCGTCTATCTTGGCTAGATCTCTCCATTGGTTGTTATGACTCGGTGGCATTCTGGTTCCTTCGCGCTTAGTGAAGCAAACCAGTCCCTTGTAATGATTGGCGAGACATTTGGGCCTTTTCGGCAGTTTTTCGAAGCCAAAACTGTATTCGTACTGACCTGGCTTTACCTTGAACGGCTTAGGCGAACCTTCCAGTGCGTCCCAAACGTTGTCAGGCGGGAAAACTCTCTCAGTATAGTTGAACAGAGTATGATATGACCTATTATCCTGCGCGGGCACCATACCATTTTGACCGTATGTGTTCATAGTGTCTATCTTCGTGAGAGTTTCAGTGAATCCCTTCAAAACGACGGTTATTGTCTTGATAGATAGAGATTTGTTCAGCTCGACTTTCACTTTCCCTGATATACGGTCATTAGTGCTGTAGAAGTCGTTATTGAGCGGAGGGTTCAAATGGATCGTGATTCTCGGAGCCATGGTGATAGTGACGATCGCTTGTTGGTTTGTTGACAACTATGGACCCCGATATCTCAGCCTCAAATCATCCAAGGGTGTCTGAAAATTTTTGGGGTACCCGAATATTAGTTTAATCCTACTTTACCAAGACTTGCTCAAGAAATTTCTGCCTCTTGGATTGAACACACTCTATTGCCTATCAAGAACTCTTCCCTGGCCCTTCAAGCAGCGCACTCTAAAATTAGTTTTGCTCTCCTACTATATTACAGATAATGTAGCTTTCCGACTTAACAAGGAGCTGTCTTGGCATCGATTCATGTCCCTTTCCGGCTCTCCTACAAACTACGATCTTGATTCTTCATACATCCCCCTAGGCTTTGAAACAACATGAAACACTCGCATGGAAGACCTATATTGCCCTACCCTTAGCGTTCGCCATTGAGTGTGTTTCAGATCTGGTGGTTGTTTTCGACAGGCACTTCAACGCAGCAAAGAACATCATGCTCACGTATTTGTGAGCATTGATGGCAAGTGGTGGATCTTACAATTCCTCTGCTCCAAGTGGAAGAAATGGTCGACTCGCCATGATGGGTCCTGGCTCCTTCGTGCGTTAGTACGTTGTAAGCTCCTCGTGGATTGACCCAGGCGAACATTAGTTGAAACATAGATTCATCAGATACAGTAGGTAGGCCGGTGTAGAGGAGGGTTCAATGGCATTTGTAATTCGCCCGGCCGGTGCAAGACTGTTTACAACTCGCACTCCCACCCTTTTCATAAACAAGTTCTTCCGTAATGTCGTGGACGCCGCACCGAAGGAGCACATCGTGAGGGAACTTGTGAGACCCGTGGGCCTACAGGCTCCTCCCAAGGCTGGTACTGTATATCCCAAAGGCAATTCCTTCAGGGAAATGTTCGATCGTGACAAGACTGAGAAAAGAAGTCAGGAACTCGGTGTCGAATTCAGCAAGTCTGGCATGTATGAGCTTCATGCGTTCCAGAAGAATGGGGGCAAAATGTTCATATCTCCTAAATCGTACTGGAGAGCAGATAAAGCCTTGTATCTTCCCCATCTGAGGGGCACATCGTTAGCAGGCCGTGCAGAGAACTTAGAGGACAAGCTTCAAGGCAAGATCACCGTCATGAGACTGTTCACAAATCAAGTCGGTGACAATTTGTCCAAACAGTATTTCGAAAACAAGGAGACAAAAGTAGACTATCTGGGGTCGGACTATGAGACACTTGCTCGGGATAGCCTCCAAATCGTGGAAGTGAGCTTTTTCGAAAGCACCGTCAAGAAGATAATAGCGAAATTGTCAACATACAAGCTGAGATCCCTAATACCCAAGTTTAGACATCCTAATTACTACATCTGTGACCGAGATCAATTGCCCTTCACCCTCAGAGAGTCTCTAGAGATCAACAACATATACACCGGCTACGTTATTGTCGTGGATCCAGATCTGAAGATCAGATGGATGGGCTGCGGTTCGGCATCCCCGGAAGAGTTCAAACTACTTTGGAAGTGTGTTAGAGGCATACGCAAAGAGTTCACACCAAAGGCAGCTTCCCAACCATAACTATACGCTGAAAGCTTGTATATATCAGTAACTATTCATCAGTCACGTGCCTTGTGGGCGATGCATATATCGCTATATTTAATGAATAGTTCTTGAGGGTATAGCTTCACTGATAAGAGTAACCTCTGTTAACACAGGTCAATGCTAAGATATAGACTGTACTCATCCTCAAGTTCAGTTGGGGCTAAAAGGCCTTCTCCACACGCGCTTATGTATAGAAAATGGACCAAACCTGTAGGTAAGGCCCTAGCAATAAGCATTGGAACGTATTATACCTTATTCTACCTGCGGGAATACCTCGAGAAAAAAGAACTAGAACATGAGCAATCTAAGGATATATGATATATGTTAATTCTCAACTTTAAATGGGGAGGCGTAAGATATGTAATTCACTATTTAACCGCAACAACTCTGCTGCAGCTAGACTTACTCGACAGAATTGATCTCTTTTTTCAACCTCTTCTCAACAGCCTCCAAAAACTCGTTGGTGTTGACGTATGAGCTTCTATCAGTTTTTCCGCAGGCAAAGGCTAGGTCCTTGGTCATGATACCATCCTCTTGAACAGTGTTCAAAGTAGCAGATTCAAGCAAGTTGGCAAACTTGATGACCTCTGGAGTTCCATCTAATTCACCTCTTTTGGCCAGACCCCTGGTCCATGCAAAGATAGAAGCAATAGAGTTGGTCGAGGTCTCTTTACCTTGCTGGTACTGTCTGTAGTGTCTGGTAACGGTACCGTGGGCGGCCTCACTTTCAAAAGTCTTACCGTCTGGGGTCACCAGAACGGATGTCATCAAACCCAGAGACCCGAAACCCTGGGCCACGATATCAGATTGAACATCTCCGTCGTAGTTCTTCAAGGCCATAATGAAGCCACCCTTGGATTTGATCATTTGAGCGACCATGTCATCGATCAAACGGTGTTCATAGGTAATGCCGGCAGCATCAAAGGCGCTCTTATAATCGGCATCAAAGATTTCCTGGAAAATGTCCTTGAATCTACCGTCGTACTTTTTCAAGATGGTGTTCTTGGTGGACAAAAACAGGTTCAGTTTCTTGCCCAGCGCCAACTTGAAGGATGCATGCGCAAACCCGCGAATGGACTCATCGGTGTTGTACATAGCTAGGGCAACACCAGCGCCCTTGTAATCGTACACTTCCAAGGTAGTGGGTGTTGAGCCGTTTTCTGGCTTGAAGACCAACTCCAGCTTACCTGGGCCGGAAATCACAGCGTCTGTAGCCTTGTATTGATCAGCATGGGCGTGTCTGCCAATAATGATAGGCTTTTCCCAGCCAGGCACCAGACGTGGAATCCTTGGGATCACAATTGGCTCACGGAAAACAGTACCACCTAGAATGTTTCTGATGGTACCGTTTGGAGACTTCCACATCTTACTCAAGTTGAACTCCTTAACACGAGCCTCATCAGGCGTGATAGTAGCGCACTTGATACCTACACCATACTTCTTGATGGCATTGGCAGCGTCCACTGTAATCTTATCCTGGGTCGCATCACGTGAGGTCACTGACAAGTCGTAATATTTCAAATCGACGTCCACATATGGCAAGATTAGCTTGTTCTTGATCCTTTCCCAGATGATACGAGTCATTTCATCACCATCCAGCTCTACGACAGGGCTTTTGACTTTAATCTTCGACAGAGCACGACTAGTGCTCGAGAAAAATCTTCTTGAAAGCATCGTCAATTAAATTCACCGTCTTCTTGACTCAATGTGCTCACCAAAGGAAACCAAGGGACCAATCCGGGGTATAACTTAAGTCAATGGGCATTAATTGGGTCTAAGTTGAAAAACTTGACTCAACTAGTCATTCATCTTTTGGAACTAATAGAGGAAAAAGGAATGTCCGAGCCAACCAGGGATATCCGGACAAATTTTCATGCCTAGCTGCCACCGTCAAGAAGATCGGCGGCTATTTTCTGTCCTGTATCTAACACTCTCAGGAAGACGAGTAAGCTTTAATATGCCCGAGGGACTGTTTGATCAGCCCTTTGTATACTGCAGTGTATGTCATAGGGCCTCTACAAAGGAAAATCCGCTCAACCTGACGTCCTGCGCACACACCCTCTGTTCACAGCATTTGAACCAGGGTACCTGTCCAGTTTGTGGTACTGGAGATATACTGGCGATCAAACTGGTTGAAGCGAAACAGCTTCCCCAAGAGATAAAAGCTTTATTTCTGCCGATCCCAGCTGTTTTGGAAAATTTGTACAACGTATCGCAGTTTCAGATGACGGGCCTCACAAATCAGTGTGAGTACTTTCAGGAACAGTGCATCAAATTGCGAGAAAAATGTGCAAGACAGAGGCAGCTGCTGTACCAGGCTAAAGAGGAGCTGGACGCTGTGGCAGGGTTGAGGTCGAGGATAGCTGAATTAGAAGCAATCGTGGCAAGAGGGAGAGAAGAAACCCACTACATGAGTTCGGCCAGCTCGTCGACGTTAACAGCTCTGAAGCCGCCGAGCACAGTAGATCTGACTGCTGATGAACCTCTGGCGAAGGGGAATGAACAATTTTTTCTGCAGAAACTGAAAGCTTCCTCATCGCTAAAAAACCAAATGCATCAGCGCCAACTGCCCCAGAGGCAATCCCAAACCTCAAGCTCGTTGTTTGAAAAACCTTTCGGCAACAATGGCGCAATTGCTGAATCTACTCAGATAGAGGGTTTCTCTCTCTCGTCCCCGATAAACGATTCGCCAGCGAAAGCGCCGACTGCCGTTGCAGCCAATGACCCCATGGCAAGGGGAATTGATAAGTCTCAAAAAGCACAGTCACAATTCCCCAGTGCATTGGACACATTGAGAATTGTAAAACGGAATCGTACGTTTAACAGCAACACACAATCTTTCAGCAGAGGAAATCAAGGGCTAACCTCACATACAAGAAGCAGTAGCAGCATGCAGACGCAAACCGCTCTGCTCATGCGCAGAGGTACAAGCAGTCAGGCAAGATCTGGCCCTGATATCTTGGCATCAAAAGAAGCTAGTAACAAATTTCGGCGGATAAGGTAGTATCCATGAGCAGTCGATAAAATTCTCTCCGGTTAAATTATAATAAACATAAACAGGCGAATACAAAATAACATATGTGGCCCTCATAAAAAAAGAAGCGAACTTCCACATCCATCATCAATTGATCCCCCGATAATTTTTTGGTTTTCATTTTCTAGTGAATATTGAGTAAGCGGTACTGCTAGCCAGTACCTGAAATGCATCATAGGTTTTCTGCTTAGATCAAGCCAGATTTCTTCAACTGGACATAGGATGCAAAGAATGGAACAAGGAAACCCAGCGAAAAGAAGCCAAAGTGAATGATAGCGTATGGAATCTTTCTGTTGTGGATCTTGACTGGGACGTTGGAGTAGACACCTTCTTTGAAGTGGACTTGAGATCTGATAGACGAAGAAAAAGCTCTTCTGGTGGAAAATCTGACCAACTGTTGTCTGAACATTTCTGCGGATATATTGACTTGTTACTAGGTTTTCAGGGATAGTCAAATGGATGAATACACAGCGGACTGGAGTTGAAATTGATGAAGTTTATTGAAGAAATCTGTTCATCTCCCTTGCAGACAAAAATTAAAGCTGACCGATAAACCCAACTGCGTGAGGTGTTTGGGTTCACCAGTGTAGCGAAGAGCGAACGCTGCGCTTTGATTGGTCCAGACGACATTCAAGAACACAGAGCGCGAGCATCTTCAATAGTAAGCTATTTGGAAAGCTAGTCTTTAGCAGAGGATATTTGAGAATACTCAGGTTTGTAGTACGTGCTACATTAAGGATCTTCGACGCACATATACCCACAACACACAAGAATGTCTGCTATTGCCCCAATTACTGGTACTTTGAAGAAAAGAATTTTGGCTGATATCTTTATCGGTTTCTCTCTAGGAGGTGCTATGGCTAGTTATTGGTGGTGGGGTTTCCACAAGAACGTTATCAACAGACGTGAGGCTTATTACGCCCAGCTGGCAGAACAAAAGAAGCTCGAAAACTAAGCTGAGCTGGGGAAATGAAAAGTGTTTTGATTGCAAGCAATGAGCACTCTGCTACTCGAGAGTAGATAATGCAGTCCTAACACGTTGGTACGTGTCATTTTATTACAATATTCCTTTTTACCTTTAATGTACGGAAAAATAACTGAAATAAAGAATCAAAGAAACTACAGTAATGGAGCATCTCGTCATTTTATTTATTATTCTATACATCTATACTTTTCAAGCGGGATCGTTCATGGTTTAGGTTTGGGCTCTGAGCCTAGCGAAGTTTGACTTCCGCTGCTGTCAATGGAGAGATTGCCGTTGATTAATCCGTCGGCAATAATAATGAACCTCTTGTTGACACCCTTTTCTCGCAGCCTATGTTGCAAGAAACGGATTGTGGCTATCTCGCCTAGCGTCACTCCTCCCAAAAATACGAGGATTGCTATGTCAGTTGTGTTTTTGCCCGTTCTTCCCACATTCACTCGCTTCTTGCCCTTCTTGATCTCAGGTAACCAGCTCGCCTCAGCCACCATTCCGGCCTTACCATATAACTGCTCGAATAGTTCTTCAGTTTTAGCGGTGCTGGGTTGTCTCGATAGGATAAAAGGTTGTTGGGAAGCATAGTTCCTGCTCAAAACTGATCTGTCATAAAGAAGCTGAACCAACCTCGTTACGATTGGAACCACACCACAATATGCAAAGGTGGCATCCATCGGATTTGCAGCATCATTCCCTGTTTTTATGTTATGCGCCTCTCTTAAGTCGTCATTCACAGAGGGCATGGTGTCAAGCCATGCCGAAATGTAATGATATTCTTTCTTCCAAACGGAACCATACAGCTTAACGGCGAAGTTTTTGCTCGTGAGCATTCCAGAAAGTGCCAGTCTCTCCAGCTGAAAGCACAACTCAATCCCAAATGTATCAATCAGTTCTTTTTTGAGCAAGTCGTAGTCCTTATCTCGGAGGCCATTCTTGCAAATAGACCATAAACATATCAAACGCAAAACACGCTTTTGACTTAATTGGCCTTCGTTAATCATATCCAAAAAATTATCGCAACTAGATTTATTGTCCAGGTTGCCAAGCAGAAGATCTTGTTCCAGCTCCAGAACTCGGTTGAGTTGCACGGATTCATCTTCTTCGACCTGTTGCAGGATATCTGATGACAAAGTTGTATGAAGTTTGAGCAATTTCTGCCTCTCCTGCAGTGAACCCAGCGAATCAACAAATTGCTTTATCTCCCCGACACTCTCTGCTTTGTGTCTTGCATCATATTTCTCCTGGAGTTCTCTTGCTATTTGATTAAGCTGCGGTCCAAGGGCACCGAAGTTAAGGAACTTCAGGTCATCCCAAATATCGTCTTTATCATATTTCAAGGTCACATCCTCATTGTTTTTGATCTTCCCCTCGGGTGCCATACCGTGTAATTCGTCAAGCAACCCGGAATACGTGAGCTGTGTTAATAGTGGGGTCATGGGGTCCATATCTCTATCGAACACAATGAGATCTTTTTCAATTCCGCTTGACTTTTCGCCATACATAGTATCCCTAATGAAAGCTTCTTCCTCATCTTCCCGCACTTTCATCCTTTGACGTAGCAAACCCACGAACTTCTGTGACTCCAATCCAAATGCCACGGAGTGTGTTATAGTGGATTGTGTTTCTTCAAGCAATGTTTGTACGCAGTTCACCATGTTATCGAGAAGAACGGCTCTGGTAGCTGACTGCATTGAGTAAACGTCGGGCGAGAACACATTTTGCCCATCGCTATTGTAAAGAATATTGCACAGAAGCAAATTGTCATCAATTTGAGGGAATGCCAGAATGTTCCATGGAAAGAGCTGGACGTTGACTTTCTCCGGTAGCTGAGATCTGATGAAATGAGAGAGGTTAAAACCCTCGTCAGCTTTACGTTGGAGTAGGTGATTGCTCAACTGGCTTTCCCAGGTGCAGTATATAATGTTGACCGTCTGCAGTTTCAAATCATTGGAGACACTGCTGAGTTGTCCTGGTAGGCATAAATCTGATCTGACATCAACTAAAAACACAAGTTCCATTTCCACCATGGTACTAAGAATTTCAATCACATCTTCTCTCGTCTGCTCTCCGAGCACTAGGATCTTCCTCACTGGGGTAGATGAAGTCAATTGACTAAACGTCAGCAATTCCCCTAATGTTGCCACAAGGTGTGGTTGTACCACTAGAATTTGGTCGTTTACTGAAATTTCTCTGAGAGTCTGGCATAAAGAGTCCCTTAGCTTCTTAGCAAACTGGCGAGTGTTCCATTGAATCCCCATAACAATTGGCTGGGACTATAGTAGCCATCGTTCAGAGCAGGTCTATGAACATTTCCAAATTTCTGGGTATATAAGAGGTACTCGCGCTTGAAAAAAGTGAACATTGATGTGACTACCAATGAACAACTCGATTCAAAGGCAGTTTGCTGCTCGTCTATAAAATCTTGATAACTTTGATAATCTATCAATTGAGCTTTTATGCTGACACGCCACTTCTCATAGCGAATGCTCGATAATATTCAAGCATTTCCGGTGTAATGCCCCGTGAAATTCCACCTAGAGCTTTCTCAAAGTGGCGGGCTTCAACTTTCTGGGCCTCTACGTTCTCCATTATAGCTGCAAGACCTGCTTCTTGACAAACAAGCACTACTTCAGCTCCCGAACATCCCTCTGTTCTGCGCGCCAGTTCCTCAAGGTCGTAGTCTGGTTGCTCATTGGTGCTGAACTTTCTGCTGCACTTCTTCAGGATTTGTAATCTGGCAGCATAGTCTGGTGGGGCAACATATATGTGCCTGTCAAGTCTACCAGGTCTCAATAATGCGGGATCTATCTCATCAGGTCTGTTGGTGGCCCCAACAATAACAACTCCATTCAGTTCCTCGACTCCATCGATTTCATTGAGAAGGGAAGTCAGCACATGTCCAGCAGCAGATGTAGAAGGACTGTCTCTATCGGGTGATAGGGCATCAATTTCATCAAAAAATATGATGCTTGGCGAAGCAGCACGAGCTTTACGAAAGATTTCTCTTATGGCCCTTTCGGATTCACCCACGTACTTGTTGAAGATTTCTGGCCCCTTCACTGCTAGAAAATTTAGTCCTGATTCCGTGGCCAAGGCTTTTGCAGTCAACGTTTTAGAGCAGCCAGGTGGCCCATAAAGTAACACTCCTTTAGGTGCCGACACGCCCAGCCTTAAGAAAGTTTCAGAGGCCTCCAAAGGAAGCTGTATCATTTCTACCATTTTGCGTTTGAGCTCTTCTTGTCCACCGATATCAGACCAGTATACTTTTGGCATTTCTAGGAAAATCTCCCTCATTGCACTGGGTCTAACCTCTGCCATTGCATTCTCGAGGTCGTCTAGAGAAACCTGGAGGGATCCTACAACGTTGTTGCTTAGTCCCCTCTGTATTGCTTTCATGACAGACTCCCGGCATAGAGCAATCAAATCAGCACCAACATATCCGTGGGTCTTGGACGCTATACTCTTAATATCGTCAGCAGAAAGCGTGTGAAGATCTGGGTTCATCTTGCCGAATTGTTTTGACAGTATATCGAGTCTGGCTTCAGCATTGGGAATGGCAATCTCGACCTCTTGATCAAACCTACCTGGCCTCCGTAAAGCAGGATCAACCGAGTTGGGTCTGTTTGTAGCAGCGACAACGACGAGTCTACCAGCGGCTCCCATCCCATCCATAAGTGTAAGAAGGGTCGCGACCACTCTGCTTTCAGCCTCTCCAGAATCATCATGAGCGCGATTTGGAGCAATAGAATCGATTTCATCAATAAAAATAATTGAAGGTTGATACCTTTTTGCTTCATCGAATATCTCGCGTAATGCTGCTTCTGTTTCGCCAAGATACTTTGAGACAATGGATGGCCCGTTGATGGTTAACACATGAGCATTGCAATTATTGGCCACACACCTTAAGAGCATTGTCTTACCGGTACCAGGTGGTCCATGTAGCAGAATCCCTCGTGGAGGCGTCACAGCAAATCTTGTGAACAACGTAGGCTGATGCAGGGGTAGTTCAATTGTACTCTTCAGTAGGTTGATTTCTTTCGAGAGCCCTCCTACCAGGTCATAATTAAGCGCTTGGGGCAGGTTGTATCTCGCACTAGGTTCTGTCGAGTTTGAGAATTTAATCGTAGTCGAACCCTTCCGGAATATAACTGGCGGTGACAGGTACAGTAAATCTTCACTATTGTATTCCTCACCGTCGCCGATTTCACATTTTGACATATCTGGTAGTTTGTCATCTGAGACATCAACGATCAGCAGTTTGCAAGTGACTAGGTCATCCAAGGCACAATTCTGGAACACCATCCCTGGCATAATGACTCCGCAATCACTAAGTAGCTGCTCAATCCCTTTTTCCACCGCTAAGTCATGACCATCCACCAGACCGACTGTGATCGTAGAAGCATATGCCGGTTGGGCAGATATCTTTCTAATGTCCAAACGGTCTCCCAGTATAATGTTTCCCACTGATCTCAAGGTGTCCGAGATCATTACAACATTCGCCGAATGACTATCCTCTTCACCTGCCTTCGCAATTGCAACCACACCTGCCATTCCAAGTTTCGATATGACGCACATCGAGCCATTGATAATTTCGAGCTCTCTTAGAACACTAGGGTGTATTATAGCCGTGCAGGTCTGTTTTACATTTCGTTCTCTTGGAGGTAGCGGTCTTGTGATGTAAGATGATGGTAACTTAAACTTGGAAGCTTTCGCACTTTCAGAGCCGGGAGTCGACGAACTCTTCTTCTTGCCAGTTGACGAACTTGATTTGGGAGCCATTATTAGATACTCTTGGGTCAGCCTTGGTATTATTCTGTTCGGAAGGAAGGCGATGAGCAGTGAGTTTTTCATCCGCCAAGAACTGACACAGTTTGAAGCTCATGATACCGAGCTGCTATGGAAGGTACTCGTATAATCCTCGACTTAGATCTCATTAGCCGGCGAATGCTCAGTACATATGGTAAGCCCGTAGCACATTCGCTTTTTCCGCAGTCTTTTCCGCCAATTTTGAAGCAACAGATACTGGCTAGACAGCACAAGGGAAATAAGCTACGAATAGAAAGACTACTCAGACAGTTGGAGTTCAAAAGACACGGTGTGGTATGTCAAAATAAAACTGAAATCATCAAATGCCTGTATCCTACGAAATCCGCCAAAATTCGACTTAGTGACGGTAAAAGCTATGGAAATAAGGAATTGGAAGTACTAGGAAGAGATCTTTTACTTCTAACCATGAATGAGAGCTTTTTAAATCTGTTCAAGAAATCTCCACAAGATATATCAGGTTTTGACTTCAATTTCGCTGCTAAAATGAACTACATGAGCAGTTGGAAGAAGAATCCGCTCTCCCTCATACGGCGGTTTCTAAAGTGGAATAACATAACAAATCTGGCTAGGCTCCCGATGCCTGATAGCCAATTACCACCAAGAATACAGTGTGCGTTCGATCAGAAAGCTTTCGAGGCGGTGATAGGGTACGTTTCGGTCACGAATCATCCCGACACCGTCAGCACTTACCTGAAGAAAAGGATCGCCAAACAGATTGCTCAAAACATTATGTTGCGGTGAGTTTTGAAGTCTATAAAGTGTTATGTACAAGACGAATTGCGCGGCTTGTCGTACACTCTAGAGGTATAACGAAGCAGCAAAAACAATGTCTCTCTTGATCAGCTCTTGCGCTTGGCTCATCTTCATATGAAGATTGGAGTTACCGATGATTACTGATGCCGTCTTTACTTCACGGCAGATCTCATCTAGCCATGTGATGACTCTGACCACTGTACCTTCAGCTTCGGGACTAATTTCCATGATTTCTTTGAAAGACAAGCCACGAGCCCACTCATACACCACATTCATCAGGGCGAACCTTTTCCTTTCCAAAAACTCGGCCTCATCTCTTGTTAGTGGTATTTGATGGGTCTCGTACACCTTCAACATCTGACTATAGATCTCTTCAATTCGGGTTTTACCTCTTGCCAATCTGGGTGTAACAATGGGCGGCTCTTCTTCGCGGGTACGACCTTCATAGACGAAGACCGAAAGCAGAGCAACAATCTCTTCCGGTTCGAAATCGCCAAGGAAATTGTCCAAGATAAGCTCTGTAAGAACAAGTTCATACCCGGAGTTAATTTCACACGCGACCCTGCCCTTCAGAAGCACATTATGGTTTTGATCGATGAATCCTGCATCCTTGAGAACAGCTAACCTCCTTTCGTAATCAGGTAGCAAGTTCAGGTTTTGGTCTGACATTAAATGACGCAAACTGTTGATTTCTTCTTTGATCAGATGGGCTTTGTACTTTGGCAAAAACTGTTCCGCCAAATCCGGAGAATTAACAACTTGGCACGAAAGGATTTCAGCTTTGATGTTATTCCTTTCGAGAATTTGTTGATGGACCTTCAAACTTCCCTTCTTCTCAGCTAAGCTTTCCTTCAGTCTCTGAGAAATCTTGAGAATAATCCTTACCTCATTTTCGAATTTCTTAACGGATTCCTCGTCTTTCTTCATGATATCAGTAAATGAGATCTTCAAAGTGTAGGCGGTAATGAGCTCGACCGACGTCAAGGGAACCTCTTCCATGAAGTAATTAGTACCCTCGAACTTCTTGAAGTTACTGAGTGTGTACTTAGGTATGCCTGCAATGTATGGTAAATGGTTGGGCTCACCGGAGCTCAAGTTGTTAGGCTGCGTAAATGTCATGACAACCGCTGAGTTGCCCTTCATATTTGTACGAAAGACGAAGCCCAGTCTGGCATTGTCATCTGCACCTCTGAAAACGATGAGTCTTCCGACCTTTAAAGCATGGAAGATTGCATCGGTCTTGGCCAATTCCTCCATCATCTGAGAAGTTGTCTTCCTGAACCTTACGACAGCGCCCAAGAATTTGTCAATATCCGCGTTAGGCCCTGACTTATCGCCTGTTTGTAACTCTGCCAAATTTTCCTCCAACTCGTTTATCTTTCTTTTTTGTTCAGGCAACAAGGTTTGCTTGGAGTTTTCGCTGAACGAATACTTGATCATTTCCTCCACTTTGAGTGCTTCGATTCTCAAGAGGTTCAAAATCATGTTGTAAGTTAGTCTGAACTGCGATTGAAGCTTGGTTGGAACACCCATTGTCACTTCTTTGAACGAAGCGGATTGTATAGGCTCATTATATGCCATAACGATGACCATACCCATCTTGTCCAAACCTCTTCTACCTGCTCTGCCTGCCATTTGGGTGAACTCGCCTGGCGCCAGATTTCTTAAGCCTGTACCGTCGTGCTTTTGAATCTCGCTAAAGATGACAGTCCTCGTGGGTAGATTTAGACCCATGGCAAATGTTTCAGTTGCAAATAACACTCTGATCAACCCTTTGGCAAACAACATCTCGATCAACTCTTTAACGATGGGCAGTAACCCGCCGTGATGGACCGCGATTCCTCTCTCCAGAAACGATCTTATCTTCAAGATCTGAGGTAGTTCGCGATCTTCCTTCTTCAATCTGGATACAGATTTCTCGATGAACATGAAGATCTGAGATTTCTCCTTACCATTGCAAAAGTTGATGCCTTCGAGCCACTCCGCGTACTCTTCACAACGCTTCTTGCTGAAGACGAATACCACTGCAGGCAGAAGGTCCTTGGATTTCAAGTGATTGACGATATCTGGCCATGTTTTCTTTGAGGGTCCACCCCTCTTATAGAACTGGCTCTTGTTCGATCCTACAGCACCAGCGCCTCTAGAGCCGCCGCGACCTCCTCTTTGTCCTCCGCGACCACCCCCGCGTTGCCCGCCACGACCGCCGCCACGACCGCCGGACTTGGCATCCTTTGGGTCATCCTTGGGCGGTGCTCCGGATAGTAGGTCCTTGTGCTTCTTGAAATTTGCGTCCAGGAACTCCTTGTTGGAGCTTATCACCGGAATCAACTGATTTTTGGCCCATATGTTGATTTCCAGAGGCACAGGCCTCTTTGGCGTCGAAATGACGTAGATGTTTTTCTGCTTGGTTCTGCCAATCCAGGTTGCAAATTCAAAGGTGTTTGGCACGGTTGCCGAAAGCAAGATGAACTTGACGTGCTGGGGCAACATGATGATGACTTCTTCCCACACAACACCACGATCCTGATCGTTGACGTAGTGCACCTCATCGAAGATGACAAACTCGACGTCTCTGATCACATCGGCACCCCTGTACAACATGGATCTCAGAATCTCGGTGGTCATGATGAGGCAGTTGGCCTCCGGGTTGATCTGGACGTCACCCGTGATCAGCCCCACGTCGACGTCCTCGAACGTCTCCTTGAAATCTCTGAACTTCTGGTTCGAGAGCGCCTTGATCGGCGAGGTGTAGATGGTCTTTGTCATATTCCTCTTGGACATAGCGATCGCGTATTCCGCGACCACCGTTTTCCCCGCCGACGTGTGCGCTGCAACAAAGACCGAATCGCCCTGTTCCAGATGGTAGACCGCCTCCTTCTGGAAAGTGTCGAGCTCAAACGGCCAGGTTCTGGCCGGGTTTGGAACCAGCTCGTCGAAATTGTCGATCCGGTGGTTCAGGTCCACAACGTGCGCCCACTCCCTCCTGTCGAGAGCTCGCTGGCCGCCCACCACGTTTCGTGCGAAATCGATCCCCATGGGGAGCAGTTCGTCGACATCTGTGTCCGAAGCGCGCTCGCCCCCAAAGATTTCCGCTCTAGTCCTGGATTCGGTCTCCCTGGCGGCCCTGAGCCGTTGGCCCTCCAGCTCCTCCTGCACCTCGAGGTCGTTGTCGACCTCGTTCAGCTCTGTCACCTGGTCCAGCGCCTGCACGTCCCCATGCACGGCCTCCGGCCGTATGCCCCTCTGTAACCCGCTCGGGACGTCAAACAGACCCTGCTCGTCCTTGTGCAGCAGCCTCGAGGAGCCCTGGTCCTGGATCGCGTTCATCGTGATCCCCCCGGGGGCGAACGGCAGCTGAGAGGTCGATCCCTTGACCCCATTGGCGTGCGTATTGATGCTTCTGCCCAGCGAAAGCGAATTAGACGCGTTTGCATTGGCTACCTCCTTCAGATTGACCTCTTCCCGGTACCCACACACGCTCCCGCCGATCCCACGGCGTTTCAGATGGTACGAAGTCCTGCCAATCGGCTCGGGCACCCTGACCAGCCCCGCGTACTCGTAGCTGCCATACGGATCCAGTTCCGGGACGCTCTGGACGGTATCCAGCAGCGACCACGGAAGAGCGTTCGACGGACCCAGAAACCGCTCTCTGACCTGTTCCATCTCTGGTCTGGTCTCTTTGTGAACTGTGTTGTTTTTGTGTCAGTTCCCGGCCCAGTTTTTTCCGCCCGAAATTCAATGCGTTCTATGTGTTGTTTTAAATAGTGTTACAAATCTATTACCTAACTCCCCTTATAAACCAATAATCGAAACAACTGTATCATTCATCCAAATCATTCACTCCTCCTCGCTCTCGCTGCTGGCGTCGTCATCGTCGTCGGACGACGACGACAGCCCGTTCAGGCGCCCGTTCTGCGCCATCGCGGGCGACCCGTTCGCGCTGAGCGGGGACGCGCCGTCGAGCAGCGCCAGCTTGTTCTTGATCTTCTCGATCTGCCGGGTCTGCTCCTCCTGGCTGAGCGCCTTGGACCGCCGCTTCTTGCCCGCCCCGTTACCCGCCGGCGACACCGAGTGGTCCACGCCGTTGACGCCGTTGGCGCCGTTGTGCTGCGCGCCGGCGCCCGCGGCGCCGGCCGCGTCGTACTCGCGGAAGAACGTGTTGTAGAGCGTGAGGATCGTGCCGTTGTCGAGCGTGTCGAGGTCGAGCTCGACCTCCTCGTCCTCGGCCAGCTGCGGCATCGACCGCTTGATGATCTCGATCACGCGCTCCAGCTTCTGCGCGGGCAGGTCGTTGATGTGCTCCGTGATCACCTTCTTCATGTCGTACGTGACCACCGTCTTGAACCGCCGCTTGCTCCGGGCGTCCGCGCCCCGGCGCGCCCGGCGC
>PPHX03000016.1:0-186111 GCA_003705175.3 Torulaspora franciscae
GGTTCAAAGTTCACAACACACATCACATTCAATGTTCTGGCTCCCTGCTATCCATTGAGTACACACAGGCTCATTTGGAGAGCCAGGCTGTCAATTCACCTCGGAATGTCGCTAAACCCATTTAACGCAGTAAAGAGGCGAATTGTACGCCCGAAACTGATTATACTACTTACTGAAGCATCACACTCAATCTCGCCTCACTGTACAGTCCTTCAATCGCTCTCTTATAGCTGTTCTGGCTATTATTCTCTTTGTTTATTTTGTTCTTGGATCCTTAGTTTTCCCCTTTTCTTCTCTTTCCATCTCACACTCAAAACATAGTCCACTCAACAAAACATCAATTCTGACCATCAAGTTTAGTCTACAACTCAAGACACACACCCTTTTGAGAGTCAATGGCAAGTTCAACGTACTAACAGCAGCTTTGCATATGTTCTAGGCCAAATTCATGGCCATAAGACCTGAGTTTGCCGCTATATGGCCAAAAATAAGACCTTTCACACAATATTTGAAGCTAGAGCGGCACATACCGCATACTCTGACTTTCATATCATTAGTCTACGCGTTGCAAAACTCCCCATACTGCCTCTGGCCCCTGGGACAGCCTATTTGCCAGCTCTCAAGGCTCATACGTGCAAGAGATTCTGAAGATGTAACTGTTAAGTTCCCACCAAGACATACAGCTGCACAACTACTTCACATCTACCTAGCAGGCCCACCCCTCTTTAGGGCCTATTTCAGCTCAATATCTTTCAGCGACATCAGCCGAAACCGAAAGAGCTCCTCCACCTTGGAAATAATCGGTGCTGATGGCATATTCCCTCTTTAAGTCTTGCCCAAAAACCTGGCACATACATAGGGTGGAAAAGCTAAAAGAACATTTCAATTGGTCGTAATTCCCGATTAATGTGACTCTCATTCGTCTACCCGTTCCCAAAACTATCCTATCTTTACAAGAGCCTTCGAAGGTCGACCATCGTTTACGGAAACTTGGTTACTTCGGAAGCAGCACTTTCCTCAAATGGTTTCTAAGACAACGTTGGTGATAACGTCAATGGGAATGTTCAAATAACGCACTTGGGCAAAATAAAGCACTTGGGCAAAACAACCCACTTAGGCAAACAACCCCCTGAGGCGTGGCATTCAACGTGTTACTTAGGGGCACGCATTGTTCCAATTTCCCTTTTGCCATTAAGGCGATGATTAGCGTGCCATTCCCACATTCTTTTCTTTGGTAGTCCCAGAAACACCCAATAGTGTGCCAGTACGCCCGCGGGATTAGAATGGAAACGGTAGTGGCAACCAGTAGCCTAAATGACTCAGACCGGGAAGCTCGTGCAACGAGGACTACAGACCAGATTAGTAAATTATAGAAGATGGTCTCAGATGTACAAACTATAGTGATAGCCCGAAAATGATGAGACAATTGGTAGAACGTTTAGTAGCCGTATCAATCGCTTTAACGGCAATATTTTCACTAACCAGTTGGGAATATGCGTCTGACAACCCGTATTACAGCAAAGAAACCTATATCATTGGGATGGTCCTGATTTGCACTATTCTTTCTTTCCACCATCATAGCCAAAGCGACGCACCATCCAGGACTCGCGTTATGGGTGCTAATGCAGGCCAGGGCCTTGTCCTTTCCGCCAACAATATCTCACAGAACCTTGTGACAGCGGGGTGTGGCGGGGGTATGGCCGCATGGGTTGTGGTCTTTTCCAGTTGAGCGTGACTGTTGGGATTATGATTCTTTTTTACATCGGGTTCAGCTGCCATTACATCAACGGGACTGCGTCCTTCCGTGTGACATGGGGCTTGCAGATGATTCCGGGATTCATCCTACTAGTGGCTACTTTCTTTCTGCCCGAATCTCCTAGATGGCTCGCAAACCATGGTCGCTGGGAAGAATCCTCTGACATAGTTGCTCGTATTTCCGCTAAAGGTGATCATGAAGACCAGTTTGTTAGGCTACAAGTTGAAGAAATCAAGGAGCAAGTCATGATTGATAAGCAGGCCGTAAATTTCTGTTACAGGAATCTATTTCGGAAAAAGACTATCAGGAAGACAATTGTGGGAGTTTCAGCTCAAATGTGGCAACAGTTATGTGGGATGAACGTGATGATGTATTACGTTGTCATATTTTCAGGATGGCTGGGTACACTGGGTCAACTGTCTTCGTTTCTGGGTCGATTCAGTATGTATTGAATGTCGTGATGACCATTCCGGCCCTATTCCTGGTGGATAAAGTAGGCAGAAGACCGGTGTTGATCACGGGAGGCATTTTGATGCTTATCTGGCTTTTCACTGTCGCGGGCCTACTAGCGGACTACTCGGTTCCAGAACCTGATGGTTTTGACGGAGACACGACGTTACCGTCAGCATTCCATCTGATCAGGTCCCTGCTGCTCATGGTGTGATCGCATCATCCTACCTATTTGTTTGCTCCTTCGCTCCAACTTGGGGTATTGGTATCTGGATATACTGCTCTGAAATCTTCAATAACATGGAGCGTGCCAAAGGTTCAGCGTTGTGCACAGCTGTCAACTGGTCTTTCATCTTTGCCGTAGCAATGTTCGTTCCTAAAGCTTTCCAGAACATCTCTTGGCAAACATACATCATAGTTGGTGTGTTCTGCGTGGCGCTCACTGTTCAGACCTTTTTTATGTTCCCTGAAACAAAGGGTAAGTAAGACCTTGGAGGAACTTGATCAAATGTGGGCTGACAATGTTACAGCCTGGCAAACTGCATCATACGTTCCTACCTTGCCAACGGTAGGGGAGGAGCTTGATAAGAAATTAACTGGCGATTCCAAGTCAAAGCTAGAGCATGTTGAAGATGTATCTTCTTGATTTCATTAAATGTTCAAGAGGCCGCGATTTATGTTTCAAGAGGGTGTCTCAGATTATGCATGAGGATAGCTATTTGCGTTACGCATGATGCGTTCTCCAACTCGCAGGTATGTAACTCTATTTAACGTTTTAATGATTGTTTTAATCAGTTCCATATTTCGGACAAATGCTGTACTTACTTGATTCTATCACACAGACATTGAGGCCAATGCCCGCGAAGTTTCTACATAAGGTACGGCTACACCGAGTCCGAGGATTGCTCTTACTGAGCAGCACCTACCGTGTCTTCGATAGATATTTCGCCATTCTTCAATTGATAAAACAACCGTTCCGCAGTCTCCATAGAGAGATACATGTCATCAATATACTTCGTATCAAAGATTGTTGAAGAAATACGTCCTCTAGGCAGAAACTCCCGTAGCAGCTCAACAAATTCTTGGAAAACGGGAATAGGATAATAGTGGAACAAGATGTTTTCCCCTGTCGCGTCTTTCCTTTTCTGAACAGTCAATTGCTGACTATTGGGGTCAATTATTGCCCCATTATTTGTCCACGCTCCTGCTATCGCAGCTGCTGTCAACTCGAAGGATGGCCACTTGAAAGGAGTCACCGTGACACCGACGAAAGCTAAAGTAGGATCCCTTATTGAGAAAGTGTTTAGGTACAAGCCATCCACCATTGATGACCCATCAGGTTTATTCCCATTCCTGGGTAAAACAGCAACGCCACTGTCTGTCGCATTCAGAAAAGGATAGTGCCAATGATACCCAGTAGAAAAGATGATGTAATCGACGTTCGAAATCGACGAGCCATCCTCGAAGATGACTTTACGATCATTTGAGGGATCAAGCACTTCGACCCTTGGTTTAACGACGATACCACCAGAATTGGCTGCCTTAGTTAGCCATTTGTAAATCTCTTCTTTTCCTGCAGATCTCGAAACAATGACCTTCTTGGCCACAGGGAAGGCGTACTGCAAGATGTCGATCCCACTCAAACCTGTACCCACGAAAAGACAAACTTTATCTTTAAAGATCTTTGGGTCGCGGAAAGATTTGGAATGGAATACACTGGAGGGAAACTGTTTGTTCCACGATGACAGGCCTTCTATGTGGGGAAGGTAAGGAATTGAGTAGTGCCCATTAGATACAATGACAGCATCAAAATACTCAGTATACCACTTGACATCATCTCCGTTGGTAGACCGTTCCTTGACTGTTAATCTCCAGTGACCACCATCTGGTGCTTTCCGGATATCAACTACTTCAGAGTTCAGCAAAACGTGGTCGGCTAGCTTAAATTTCTCCGCAAATTCTAACAGGCGTCTGGTGATTTCACCATTGGTGATCAAAGGCTCTATAACGTCAGTGTTTGCCTTCTTCGCAGACTTTTCATTGTAAGGAATGAAAGAGTTTCTGAGATATCTGTCTGGAACATTGGAGTACAAGTGTCTGTAAATACCACTGTTTTGCCAGGTATAACCGGACTGCTCTTCCTTTGTAATCAAAGGACTGTCCTTCGAGAAATCACTTTTTTCGATTTCGGATGGTAATGTTGCCTTAGGTTGTAAGGTAAAAGGGTCGTTATACTTCTCAGAATCAAAAACTTCCTGGGGGATGACGTCCGGTGTGTCAAAACTTGGTGCCCAAATACCCCCGATCCTCGAGCCCTGCTCAAAAGCGACCACTTTGGGGAAGGCGGGATCACTGTTTTCCACCTTTGAGTTTTCTAGTTCACCATCATCGTTGTATCTAAGAGATGTTGAACCGTCTTTCTTTGTATTTAGGAGCTCAAAAAGTGTCGTTAGCCCTGCTGCACCAGACCCGATAATTGCGACCGATTTAATGTTAAAGTTATCTGGCTTTGTCATGGATTCTCAATTCGATTCAATTCTTGTTGTCGATCAAAGGCCATGAAACCCTGTTTGGATCTTGATTGCCAGGCTTCTAAATCAACGAGACCATCGATCTACCAAAATATATGATCATAGTCCCACCATAATCAAAGGTAAGTCTATGCCAGAAGTCTTTTTGTCTTGTCCCACAGTTTGTTGTGGCTGCCCATCATTAAATAGAGTGTACTTAGGAAGGAGGCGTATGGCATCAGTAGCATCAGTAAGGCTTGACTAAGTAGGTAATTCTATAAGAGAAAAGTATATAGACAACTGTCAATACCAACCTGTATCACCATACACTTCAGGATCAACTTTTTAGGCTTTACCAGCTATTGTCTTTTCTAAGCGCTTTTCATGCTCATTTTTGGATTCGTTGGCCGACCAATTCAAAACATGGGCTGGATGAGTAGAATCTATTGTTTTCTGCCCGAACAATTGCTCTCTAAAAGTCAAATGCTTCTCTTCGCCTTGAGGATAGTCCTGTCTTGCAAGACCACGCTTTCTCAATTCAGGTAGAAGCTTGTCAATGATCTCTTCATAGGTTTGGGGCAAAATAGTGTATGCAAAGTTGAAGCCATCTATATCAGATATGTCAACCCATTCCTGGATTGTATCTGTTACCTCTTGCGCAGTTCCAATAATGAGTGGTCCGCTACCCCCGACCTTTATTTCCTGGACAATGGCTTTCTTCGTCCACTTCTCGACCCTTGGATAAGCGCTTTGCCACTTCTTAACTGCAGAAGCAATTGCAACGTGGTCAACATTTGTTAGAACCTCTTCGTCACCAAACTTATCGATATCAACCCCGGTCCAACCAGAAAACATAGCCTCTGCACCCTCTTCGTCTGAATATTGCAGATAATCGAGGTACTTGTTCTCAGCTTCTTCATGAGTGTCACCGAGAATTACTGTGACAAGCGCAATAAACTTAATTTTTGAGACGTCTCTTCCGTATTTTTCTTTAGCGAGAGTCTTGATATCTTTGATAGATTTGCCTAGGTCCTCAGGCGTCAAAGAAGCCAGAAAAATGATCTCAGCATTCCTAGCGGCCAACTCCTTACCGCGGGATGATGTGCCTGCCTGAATAATAACAGGCAGCTTCTGTTGGCTTGGGGGAGTAATTCCTGGGCCTGGAACAGTATAATATTCACCGACATGGTTAATGTGTCTCAATCCGTTAGGATCAGTAAAAACGCCCTCTTTTTTATCCAGCTTTACAGCGCCATCTTGCCATGAGCTCAAGAACAACTTCAAGACGACGTCTACATACTCTTCAGCACGCTCGTACCGCTCCTTGTTCCCTGGTAGATTCTCGCCATTTAAAAGATTCCTGGACGCACTGTCCAAGTAGGAAGTCACGATGTTCCAGCCAACGCGACCGTTGGTAATAAGATCCAACGTTCCCAGTCTTCTAGCCAAATGATATGGCTGTTCACTAATAGTAGAAATGGTTATACCGAACGCCAATTTAGATGTCACCGCAGCCATCAATGGGATAAAATAGCTTGGATCCGAAATAGGCCATTGCGCGCCAGTCCTAGCAACGGGGCCAAAATTTCTTCCACCTTTGTAAACATCATAGGGACCTAGAACATCTGCAAGGAAGACTGTATTAAATTTACCCTTCTCCAACAGCTTGGCTAAATCAGTCCAAAACTGGGGGTTTTGATAAAGCTCTGTAGATTTGTCCTTAGGATGCCTCCAGTTTCCAATAGTTTGATTACCAGCAGAGCCCATCAAGAACGCATTGATAATCAACTCTTTCTGCTTGTGGCTTTCTTTTTTCGCCTTTTTAGAGCCCAAGTCATTATTCTCAGTTGATATACGCTTGCCGTTCTCAGTTGTCATAATAGCAGTGTGTCTTAAATTTAGTTTTTAACTCCAGGTGCGCCCGCAAAGGATTGCAATTGCAATTGATACTCTAAGCCATCATATCATGCTGATGAATTTATACTTTTTATAGCTACTGTTGACTTCCTTCCGCGGATCCCTTCTTGATGTTGTTGTAATATAAGGCTTCTAGCCTTCAAGCCGCTTCGCCTTGGCGCCACATCGCGCTCAAAGACAAAGTCCTTGCTGGAAGATAGATGAGAAAGATAGTCGATCTGGAGATGTGGCGGCCAGCTCCTTCAAGGGTGCAGCTTTCGAGCTTCGAGAGCAAGACCAATTTTGAAACTTGTTATCATGGGCCGATAAATCCCAAATTGTTTTTATATAACACCTTGAGTATCTGTCGAAGACAGTAATTGCATTACTTCGATGAATAACAATAGCTCGTAACCAAATAGCGTACCATGCTAAAAAGACCATACCCAGATTTTTATCACTACATAGGGGAATCGCCGCATAGAAACATAGAGGAAGTGAACGAATTCAAGTCCAGAAAAATCTCTGAGGATGAAAGCACAGTGATAAAAATCCCCAAGGTTCAAAGTGGCCTGATTGTTTCGACTTTTGAACATGAGCTAACCCTCGCTTCTGATTTACCTGTGAAGCAGCATCTGGGAGAATACGAAATTCTGATACAGAATAAACATGTTGGATTGAATCACGTTGATTGGAAGTCGAAAAAGTACCGGTTTAACATATACTCATTTCCATGGGTCAATGGCAGAGAATCTAGCGGGGTTGTGGTCAAAAGAGGCTCCAAGGTTGACGGAAACCAGTTTCCCATTCTAACAGAGGTGTTCATAGCAAGCACTTCCTATCGAAATCTCGAGACTTCTACCTTCCAAGAGTACACCGTATTTGATTCTAGGCTTGTGTGGAAGGTACCGCAGCAAAGACTTCCAAATGGAAGGATCTCAAAGAAATTTGACCTCGATTTTGCCGCAGGCATAGGCGTTGGATTAGTGACAGCTGGCTCAGCGGTTTCGAGCTTAGTCGATTTGGCCTCTAACAATGAGGCGGAGCATCCAAAGCTAGGTAACATTGTTATCTGGGGAGGCAGCTCTTCAGTCGGTCTCTATGCCATTCAGCTGGCTAGAGCATCTAAACGGTTTAATAAAATAATCGTAGTATCCGCCAGCAAACATAAGGAATATCTTGTGGAATTGGGTGCCACTTGCGTTGTCGATAGATTCCAACCAGAACAGAAAATTGCGGAAGAAATTTTAACGCACTGTCCAAATGGCGTCGATTATGGTGTTGACGTGATTTCTAAGGAAACCGCTACGTTATTAGGTAGAATACTCGACAATGGCAGTGGAGATATCAAGAGATTGGTATGCGTAGTTGGTACGCCGCAAATATCACCAAGCTTGTTCGACAAGAATAATTCAAAGCGCAAGTTTATCATAGAGAGTGTGAATATAAAAAAGTTTCATGAGGATCTTGCGTTTGGTTCTTGGTTCGTAAACTATACTTCAAGGCTTTTTGAAAACGGGGAGCTCAAGCCTATAAAGGCTATCAAGATTTTTAAGTCGCTTGATAACTTTGGCGAGGGTATAAAAAATGGTCTGAAAGAATTGGAGGAGAGGGGCGCTAGCGCAGAAAAATTTGTTGTCAGCTTATAAACAATTTTTAAATCAGTATTTTAAATTCTTCCCCAAAAACACCTACAGAGACGTGAATAATAATGGATGTTGATTGCGAACGGTGAACTATTTGAGAGACTCATTTAATGTGGCTTTCAGATCACCCGATAAAAATACCTGCATTCTGGTCCCTAAATACATCCTGAAGCAGGGTACAGCATATCTCCACCATCTTGCGGTCAATATCATCCTGGGGTGTGCCTAGCCAAGCTTTTGTCCTTGTAAGACACTGCGTCTTCGATCTTGGCGTGCGGCTTTGTCTGAGCGCGCCACAAATTCCGAAGATCCATATCGAAATATCCAAAATTGAATCAACATGGCATCAAGGCGCTCCAACTTGGCATGAAGATAAAAGGCCATATGGTAGACTAATATTCTGGCAGTTATCTCATTGCTCAGGAGCAGAAAGAGGAACCATGTCGGAAACCAAGAGCCTCAGCGACAAAGCAATTGCAGTTGATGAAGTTTCTTCAACTTCATCTGAAGGTATTCAAAATGTTTTCCAGACCTACCAGCCCGACGAAATTGTTCTGGGGGAGGTAGAAGAAATTGTAGAAAAATACGATTTGAAGGAATATGAAACGCTTCTAGTCAGAGGAGCGTTGTTGGCAAACAGACCTGAGATCATAGAGCATGAAGAATATACAGAGGAAGAAAGGAGATCAATTCAGAGGGAAACAACTCATCCTATACTTTCCTTGTCGCGTAACATGATTATGGCAGCAATTTGTACATCTTGTGCGGCCATCAACTTTGGGATGGATGAAAGTGCTGTTGGAGGTGCACAGTTGCAGTATCAAAAAGACTTTAATATCACAAACCCAAATATTCAGGGTTTAACTGTTGCTGCGCCATACTTGGCAGCAGCTGTTTTTGGTGCTCCTTTGACAGTTTATTTGAGCAACCATTTTGGGAGAAGATGGATCGTGTTCATTAGTTGTTTCATCGCGTTCGCGGGTTGTATGATTCAAGGTTTCGCAAATGGTCTTCCAGCTATGCTCTTTGCGAGATTGTTCATGGGCATCGGGATGGGTTTGAATTCCTCCACTGTGCCAATCTATACTGCTGAATGTTCTCCAGCTGTCTCGCGTGGTGCGATTCTGATGCTTTGGCAAACTTTCATCGCCTTGGGTGTGTCGCTAGGTTCCATTTTCAACAGAGCTTTTGTAGAGATTGACGGGTCTTTATCATGGAGGTTAATGATCGGATCCGCTGCTGTTCCACCGGTTATAACGGGGGCCTTGATCTTCTTCCCACCAGAATCTCCCAGGTGGCTTATCAGCAAGGGAAAAACGAAGGAATCTTTTGAGTCTTTGATTAAACTAAGATCCTGTGCCCTCTCTGGTGCGAAGGATTTTTATATCCTTTACGAGTCACTAAAGTTTGAGTCAGAATTGGAGACAAAGCTCACCAAGTGGCAGCAATTTACTTCCCTCTTTACGGTTCCAAGAAACAGGTTTGCCTTAATTGTTTCTTCAATTGGTATCCTGGGTCAACAGTATGGTGGTGTTAATATCTTGGTCTCATACACCACAACAATCTTAACAAGCGCTGGTATTGATCCTGTTACGGCCATTGGTGGTTCGATTGGTATTGGTGGGGGGTGTTTTCTGGCCACCTTCCTTTCATCCCAGCTGATTGATAGATATGGCAGAAGAAAAATGCTACTTTTCACACTTCCTGTGGAGGGAATCTGCCTCTTTTGGTTAGGAGGGGTAATTAATATTGACAGCAACAGTGTCCGCTTGGGTTTAGGATTGACAGCCATGTATGTCTACGTTCTGTTCTATGGTACCGGTATTGGTCCAGTTAGTTTCACCTTAGTTGCAGAAACTCCATCTATTAGCGTAAGAATGGCTCATAGCGCCGTATGCATGAGTTTGAACTGGATTTTGGACTTTTGCTTAAGTATGACTTGGCCTAAAATGGCCGCCACGATGACCACTTCGGGGGGACTTTACTTCTATGGTGCATTCAATTTTGTTGTTTGGGCACTCGCTTATTTCTGTATCCCTGAAACCAAGATGTACACATTAGAGCAATTAGATGAGGTCTTCAAGTTGGGTGTTAGTCCATTTTTCAAGAAGAAGCTAAAGAAATTGACTGGCCAACGCTCTTAGTCGTGCAATTGATTATCCTTGATTAAAACTATATTCTTGTTTCCTTTGAGTGTATAATAGAAGACTCTGTGTATTCAATTAAGCCTCGAGGTTTTGTCCTAAAAGTTTGTACTTGTGTGATTGAAGCATGTTTAAGTTTCAAACGCCACATTTCTGGTGAGAAATGTATTTTCATCAGAAGGAGAAGACGGTCATTCTAGCAGCTGAAAAAAGATGTATGAACAATCTCCCTTGGGTTTTCTTTCTCTAGACTAATTACATGGCCCATCGTCATCCAAGTTCATCAGGAAGTTGATTATGCACGCACTATCTTGACGTTTTCATGCAGGGAACGCGCCAAGAAAAACACTGATAACCTTAAAACCTTCTCGAATATCGGATATTCGCATTGTACCTCAGTAGTAGTGAACGAAGCTACATAGTTTAAAGTAACACATAAACTGAACAGAAGACATCATAAACGACAATAATAGGCTTTGGAAGTTCCTATTCCGGATAGAAAATACAGACTAGAAGTAAGGTATTGGATCAAGTCCAGAGAGTATTGCAGACAAGGTCACAGAAAAATGGTGTACTTATAATTGTACCAAAGAGAATATAGAAGCTAGCTATTTTTGGAAAGGAGGACTACGTCACCTATAAGAGCCAAAAAATATGGCTATCAAGAAATTAACGTAGCGGGCGAACTTTTAATATCTGGGTCACCGTGTCATTAACAGCATTTTCAAACGACCCGAACTCGAATCCCAAAAGCTCTTTACTCTTTGTGTTGTCAACAGTGGCGATGTGGCGAGAAGAAGCCGTATAGCCTGGAATTCCTCTGGCTATCCTCCCATTCAGTTCTGGGAAATTCTTGTTAATATTGTCGAGAATACTCTGGGTTGAAAATTCATGGTTTGCTAAGATTAGTCGTTTCCCAGCTAAATCTGCCTTCTCCAGCACTAGAGCATGTGCTTTTGCTACATCCCGCACGTCGATGAATAGGCTTGCAAACTCTTGATCAACACTATCCTCGATGCTGGAGAAAACAGCTTCGTTAATGAGTTGGCAGGAGGCATTCAATGCTGCGGAAACAGATTCGTCAAAAAGCTGAGGGCCAAAAACGTAGCACGGATTTATTGTGGTCAATGTAAAATTCACAGAGCTTTGGTTTTGCTTTAGAAAGTCCCAAGCAGCCTTTTCCGCGAAAGCCTTCGACCCGTAGTAAGCAGTCTTAGCATTTTGCTTTGCATCATCCCAAGAGTCGTTGTTCCACGAGTTCTCATCCACAGTGAGAGACGGATCATAGGCATTTTCCACGTTAGTAAGAGCTGCGAAGGATGAAGTTAGCACAAAGCGCCTCACTGATTTGGGTGCATGTTTTTTAATCGACTCCAAGATCGACTGCGTCCCAGCTAGCGCTGGAAGTAGCATATCTTTCTCGTAGTCGGTACTTTCGTAATGACAAGGTGAAGCAGTATGGATTACGTATTCAAGATTTGCACCATATTTTGTGAATACTTCATCAAACACACCTGGCTTGGCAAGATCTGGAACAATTTCGAGCCTTAAGTTCTTGTGATTAAACAGCTTGAGCAAACGTTCAGCCTTCTCCTCACTTCTCAAAGTCCCAATTACAACATGACCCTTTTCTAAGAGCACATTGATAATATGTTGAGCTATAAATCCATTTGCACCTGAAACCAACACAGCAGACATGATCCTACTGTGTTAGGGACTTATTAGCAGATAGATATCTATCTCATAAAGTGCTTAAGTACCATAGAGGTGCCGAGGCTGACAAATTGGAGCACCTTTATACAGAAGACATTAACAGCCACATTGGCGACTGTGGCATGTGACGGAAGAAGAGGAGGATAAAGTCCAATGCATTAAGAGGATATGTCATATGCCACTCGATGTTGTGAGAGTGCCATCGTTTCGTGCATCCTGTAAGATTATGTCCGTCCTAAACAGGGCACAGCGTCCATTTATCAGCAATTGACCTTAAGCTTATTGTGCCGGAAGGCTGAGTGAAGGAAATTTCAACCATTCTCTCACCTCGGATGCTTATTGGAGAATAACACATCGGCCTCTTCCCAAGATATACAAGTAAATCAATTGCTAAAATTTGTCCGATAAAGAAGTTGGCTTTCCAGTCGCATGTCGTGCGGGGAGCTGGGCGGCTATTGGATTCTATACTGTTACTATTATGAACTACCATTCTGCGGGTTGTGAGCCTTCAAGCCCTTTCCAGAGGTGGAAACTAGAACAAGATTTTACTCGGCCACATGCTGCATATTGCTAAATGCGTGTCTGTAAGCATTGGGCTGGGTCCTAGCCCAATGTCAAGTGGTATGGGCTGTCTGTTTAGTGGATGCACCTGAGATGTCTTTTCCTATTCCGAATGGCAACAGGGGGGGTACCATGAACTTTTGCTCATCCTGATCTTAAGCTTGGGAGAATTAAGTTGTGGGACACAGTTTTGGCCACATAAGGGCCTTTGACTTCGTAAGTATCGGGAACCCAGATCCCATGACTACCGATAGGCGGAGAGTTTCACACTCAGATGAAACGCAATTTTGAACTTCCTTGCGCCTTGGAACAATACGAAACACTTATTATGGAGGGTGCGTAGTACTCCGCATTCAGTGTTCTCTATTGAGTATATCTCAGATCTGGAAGAAAAGCAGGACTATTTCTTATGAGCTTGCTCAATCCCATTGAATTCCCATCCTATACTCTAACAAGCAAGAGTCAATAATGACCATCCCTGCTCAAAATCGGGCCAAGAAAAACGCCTCTAGGCCGTTTTGGAATGAGGATGCTGCTTACAATTCCAAACAATGGAGCCTCAATACGAGGTTACCGATGGCGGCTAGAAGACTCAGTCATAAGATCAACTCTGACTCGTGGTTTTCCGTGGTAAAACATCCACAGGCTCCAATTACCAACCACCATTGAAGTTGCAGCTTAGCAGTGGTATCAAAGACGGGTTTACAAGGGCAAAATTAGAATCTATTGGACCAGTTCCTAGAAGGAAATGTTGAAAAAGTGGTTTGGATGCCAACGTCACATCTACCATAGAGCGTTGAAGCTGCATCACGATTGCATGGAAATGACCATGAAAGCTCTACGCCAGACGTTGCTTAATAGAGAAACTAATGTTCTAATAGAACCGCAGGAGCAGTGGCTTAACGATTATCATTACGACTTGAAGGATGAAGCCCTTCGTGATTTGGTCAAAAACTACAATGGCAATATGTCGAAGTTCAAGAAGACGGGGAGGCTTTTTAAGTTGAAGTTCAAGTCAAAGAAAGCGCCAGTTCAAACTCTTTCGGTGCTCAAAAAGCACTGGAACAGGGGAGCAAAGACCTTTTGGAGTGAAGTACTCTCGCCCTCTTTTGCGTGCTGCTGAGCCCCTCCCAGAAGAATTGCCACGAGATTCCAGGCTCCAAAGGACAGGAACAACAAATATTACCTGGTCGTTCCTATGGCTGGAGAGGAAATAGCCAGGAAAAGTCCCGCAGAAAAGTTTATATTTATTGATCCCGGGGTAAGAACTTCCTAACAGGATATGACTCTAACCAGACTGTGCTCGCCTTGGCAAGGACGCGGATGTGCGCATCAAGAAACTCAAGCGCCGACGACGGCAATTGCACAAGAAGAGGCAGAACCATCGAAAAGCCTTACACGGACGGAAAGGTTTCGCACGTCAGGAAATGCACAAGAAATTGGGCCTCTTCTTGTGCGAGTCCTACAAGAACGTTTTTATCGAATTATAAACACTGCACCAAGCTGACCCGAAAATCAAGGTCCAGCATGGCGACTCTCGCCTACTGCTCCTTCCACGATCGCTTGACGATGAAGGCAGAGCAGTTAGATGGTGCAGGTGTGCATGAGGTCGGGGAGGATTTCACGTCAAAGACTTGTTCTAGTTGTGGGAACGACTTGGGCTCCGCCAAACTATATAGCTATAGAAAGTGCTCCTCGGTTTTCAACGCAGCAAAGGACATCATGCTCAAGTATCTGTAAGCTTTTGATGGCAAATGGTGGTCGAAACGCCATGATGGGCCTTCGTGCGTTAGTACGTTGCCAGTCCCCAGTGGATTAATCCAGGCTAAAAAATGAAAGGAAGCAGAGATCAGACACCTTACAAAAGACCCAGTTATCAATAATGACAACTGAGAATGAAGGAACATCGGCAATGACTACCGAGTTTTACAGAAAAGCTTTAAATTTCAACGTAATTGGCCGTTATGATCCGGAGATAAAACAGCTGCTATTTCACACACCTCATGCATCTGTGTACAAATGGGACTTTGGGAAGGATGAGTGGACGAAACTAGACTATCAGGGAGTGCTAGCAATATATCTTAGAGACGTCTCAGGTCAGAAAGATCTTTTACCAGCCGTCGATGGTGGTGAGCAGAGCGTAACGTCCGCTGTCAGCCAGAATATAGACACCCCAGCATACGGGGCCACACTGACTGGTCGTGATATCTACAACTACGGTCTTATTATACTGAACAGAATCAACCCTGATAACTTTTCCATGGGTATTGTGCCCAACAGCGTGGTGAACAAACGTAAGGTATTTGACGCACGGGAGAACTCGAACAATCCATTAGAATGCATGGGAGTCGAAGTAAAGGACGAGCTCGTGATAATAAAAAACCTGAAGAATGAAGTTTATGGGATTTGGATACACACTGTTGCAGATAGGCAAAATATCTATGAACTGATCAAGTATCTACTGGAAAGTGATCCACAATCATCTTTTGCGTGAGGCTTCGTATTGCTTATGTAAATTAATAAATTAGAATACAACTGGTGGTCATCAAAAGCTCTCGTTAGCGTCAGCAGGTGACGAATCCATGGCTTTCTTCTTGGTGAGTCGCTTCTTCTTGGCCGGGGCCTCGGGACCATCTGCTTTCTTGGTTTTTCGGGGTCTTTTTGGTTTTGGCTTTTCATTAGTCGTTCGTTTCTTGACACCACCTACTTGCTGTGCAACTTCTTGTGCCGTTTGCAGCGCCTGTCGTTGTTCAGCCCGATCCATGGCCTGTTGTTGCTGGAGCAGCTGCTGTTGCGGGGTTAAAGGTGCGGCCATCGATATCACATTGTTGAACGAGTTCGGTGCGATGTTGTTATTAAGAGCCTGCTGTTTTCGCTTTTCTTTGTTTAGTCTCCATTGTTCAATGAACTTCAGCCTGCTAAATTGATTATTTTCGTTTCCAACAGTCAAACCTGCAGCAGCAGCGGCAGCAGCGGCAGCGATGGCTGCTTGGTTCCGACTTGTTGATGCAGCGCGACTTCCAGATTTGCCTACTCCCGAAGTTGGGGAGGAATTTCGGCCGATGCCAGATTTAGATTGTGAAGCCTCCGCCTGTATAGCGTTTTTGGTTAAAGATGCCGCAAAAGTTGCATTGGTGGAAGTAGTAGTACGTTCGCTCATAATGAGCATCATTTGCTCGTAGTTGGAGCTATTCTGGGGCAGTTCTTCGTGCTCTTCGATATGGCCCACAGCTCCCTTAGTTCCTGGCTTCTTACATTCTTCTCGGTGCACATGTACGTATGATCCTGTCTCTTCGTCATAACGTGGAGTCGCAAATAGTTCGGGCTCCAGTACATCTCTATGTTCGTATGGATTCAAAGATACATCAAGCATCAGGTTCCGTTTCGTCAGCGACAGGACTTCAGACTCTAGTTGTTGGTATATGCTATCAGAGAACCTCGTGTGATCAGCATACGACATCATGTCGTAGTAATGGGTCAAATCATTGGGTTTGAGAAGAGTGCGGTACACCCTTGGCCGTTTGAATGTCGCTGACCTGTTTTTCTTTTCTTCAGTGCCATCGGCTGAGGGCTGGGAATCTGCAGTCTTGGCGTACATATCTTGCGGCTTGGGCGGCGAAGACCCGTTCCCAGAATGTGTCGATTGCGCGCTTTGCTCATTGGTGATAACATCGACGGTGTTCGTGTGGTCATAAACTTGCAAGATGAGGTTCCCCTCGTAGAATTGAATGTTACAATCTCGCAGCACTTCGGTGATCGACTCAGGTATCTTCCCCCTCGCCACGTACTCGAGGAAATCCTTCAGAACCGCGTTATTCTTGTTGAGGATCAACCCATCACTGGTCAGCTCAGGCGCCTTCTGCTGCTGCTGCAATCGCGTGTTCGCTGGGGCGCAAATCTTGTAGTTGTTCTCGTAGATGTGGAATTCGAAACTGGGCCTATACTGCTCGTATTTCTTCAATGTCTGGTCTGTGTCTTCGACGAAATTGTAGACCCTTTTCGGTTTTTTGTTCAAAGTCATCAGAAGCTGGTAGAACTGAGACTCGTAATTCTGCATAGCCTGCTGGTGTTTCTGCTGCTGTAGAGCTCGCTGTTGGAGCAACATGCGCTGTTTAGCTGCCCTTTGCTGCTGTAACTGCTGAGCACTCATGGCTCGGTCTGTGTTCGAGCCCCCCGCATTAACCGGGATCCCAAAAGAGGCGCTGAGATCTCCATTGCCATTCCCATAAGGAGATTTGCTCATAGTTCTACCCACAAGCTCCTATATCTCTCCTGTACCGCACGGTTTCTCAGCTAGTCATAGTGAACACTTTGACTACCTACTAGCTCTTACCCGTTAACGGTGACTGGCGAATTGTTCACTATAGATGAGTATAGATGACAGTATAGACTCTTTAGGCTGCCTTCCACAAGTCCTGCAGCCCAAGCAGCGACGTGGCGACACCTGCCAGGGCGATATAGCCGTCCTGGTTGTGCAGGAACTTGAGGTTGTTCAAAACGATAAACGAGTCGATCGAATCCCACAACAGTCTTCTGGTGGCCGTGGACCTTTCCTGGTACGACTTGGCGAGCAGCTTGTCGCTCTCGGGCTTCTCGCCCGCGCCCTCCTCTGCGACCAGGGCCACGATTCTTGTCTGCGCCAGCTGGATCTTGCGCACGTCCATAATCAGTCCGCTCAACAGACCGAAAAACCAGCACCAGTTGCTCCAGAGTGGGGCCTGGCTGCCCGTGAACTTGGTCACGGGCACCACCCGCAGCAAGCGCAGCAGGTTCACCTGATCAAACGTCAGGTACCCCGCGTACGCCAGGTTCTTGACCACGTTACAGAACCGCACCAGCGCATCCCCGGACAACTTGTTGTCGTAGAACCTAGCGGCCGCCTGCAAATGGTTCAGCGGCTTCAGAAACCGCAGAATCTTGCGCACTACGGTGAACTGGCCCTGCAGGTACTTCGCCAGAACCGACGACTGCTGGAACGCCAGGAACCGCGCCAGATACTGCAACAAACGCAAAACTTTCTCCCGCCCAGCGGTCGAATCCAAAAACCGGATCAGCCTCGACACCGAAGGGTGATAAACCACCGTATCCAACACCATTCCACTGCTATACGCTCTTCCACGACCCAACGTCCTTCCTGGTGTGCTTCTCGATCTTCCTTTATATACGCCTGGAAACTGATCGTCTACGGCGATTGCCCATTAACTCCGGGATGGGCTGAAATTTCAAGTCGGGTCGAAGGAAGAAGACGTTGAAGGCTTCACAAGCGATGAGATGGTGGAACTAGAAGGCTGATGGGATACTACGAGATAGACGACGTTCTAGCGGACGGGGTCGAATTTCCCTGCAAGTTTCAGTACTTTTTGCCCGGGCTCGGGTACCTGGAGGGCAATCCGGGGAAGGCGATCGAGAAGAACAGCAGGCTGGATCTGCCCCTGTGGTTGGCCAGGATCCTGGCAATTGTGGGTGGTGACGAGCGGGAGGAGGACGAGGAAATTCTTCCGTTTGTAGAGCTGTTGAGGCCCGAGATGTTCTCGCCGCGAGTCGTGAACGCGATCAAGGCAGGTCCGACAGATCTGGACCTGCACTCGGTGAATGCACACTTCTACTCGCTGGCGGTGAAGTGGACGACGTTATTTGGAGACGAGGAGCTGGGCCGGGTGATCGAAGAGATGGTGCTGGAGCGGTCGCTCGAGTTGAACGGGCACGCGAGCAGTGTGGCCCTGCAGGGCGAGTCGCAGCTGGGCTCGCTGGCGAACTCGCCCTTCCTGCTGACCATGGATGAGTCCGAGAAGGAGCTGTATAGGCGCGCTCATGACTCCTACAAGCGCACCAAGCGGTGGATCGTCGAGACGTAGCGGGAAAAATACAAGTTATATAGTACACAACTAGTTTTGTCAGAATAGGCCTTCGTCCTCTCCGCTTGTCGGTTGGGCCTCTTCTTCGTCGCTGTCGTCGATGAACTCGCTGGAGAGCGCGTTCTTCTTGGTCCTGCGGCCTGTTTGGACCTGGTCGTCGTCTCCGTCGTCTTCGTTCTCTTCCTCTTGCTGGGGCTGGTCGTTCTTGCGCCTTCTCTTCTTCTCACCAGAAGCGGGTTTCTTGGCCTTTCTTTTCTTCTTGCCCTTCTTGGCGCTGGGGTCTTCTGCTTCGTTCTCGCTGAGTTCATCTTTCTCATCTTCGGCGGTGATCATGCTTTCACGCTCCTGTATCAGTCTTTGTGCTTCATCCTGTAGTTTTCTGTACTCTTCCTTTTGCTTCTCGAGCTTCAATTGACGCGCCTCTTCCTCCTTTCTCTGCTGCTCCTGCCTTTCGAGTTCGGTCTCTTCGAGGATCTTGCGCGCTTCTACCAGCTTCTTGTCTTGCTCCAGTTCGTACTCCTCCTGCTCCTTCACAATCCGCTCCAGTGCGCTCTTCATGGTGGTCTCTCCAAGCTGAATACGCTGTTCTAGCTCTTCCTCCGGTATGATGTTGAAGTTTTTGGATTTCTGTAATTTTTTGAGGATCTCTAAACCATGTTGTAATCCGCTGATAGCGTTAGTGATGTCCACCAGTTTACGTTGCTTGAATGTGGCTCTTCTCAGCGTTTCGGCAATTTGGAAATGTAGCAGGGCTACATTGTACTGCAGAGTTGCAATAGTTTGCTCTGACGAGTGACTTTCCTCTTCGCATTTCAGAGACGCCTCAGCGTAGACTAAAGCTTTCTGAAAAAACTCGTATGATTTTTCTCTTGCACCTCTAGAGTACCAAGCTTTGCCCAGCAAGTTCAGTAGCTTTGCTTTGTTTTGTGAGCTTCCAAACCTTTTCAAGGCGTATTCGTAAGTCTCAATTGCTTTAGCGTTCTCATGCATCTCCAGGAGGCAGTGAGCTATGTTGCAGTATATGTCCTCGTTGTCTAAAGAATCACGCAACTTTCTGAATATTTCTAATGCAGGTCCCATGCGTTTGTTCTCAGCAAAAACAATGGCAATCCCTTGAGCCGCAAACACGTTGAAAGGATCGATTTGAAGGACTTTTTGGAAAAGCTGAACAGCCTTTAAGAAAGATTGTTTGGCATTTTCCTGTTCTTTCGGCTTTGGAGATTTTCTTTCACTCCGACCTATGATACAATAAAGGTTTCCTAGGGATATCAATGCATACAAGTCGTGCGAATCGTATTCCGTCAAAGTATCCTTGTTATGGGCGGTCTCCAAACTGTCTGTTTTCTTTTCTTTCCTGCTGTTCTTCAAGAAGTAACTGTAGAACGAGCGTACTTCAACGTTGGACTCATTATCTTTGAAAAACTTGTTCACTTCGCTCTCGATGGCAGACATGTTTGCATCATTTTGAGCAAACCGAAGCAGCAGACTTCTCATCTTAGCGTCGATATAACCCGGATGCTTAGCAAGTATGCTGTCGTAGATCTGTTCGGATTCAGAGCTATCGACAGGCTCCAGGGTTCTGGCCATATTGTACTCAACTGTCAACTGAGAGCTCTGCTCAACTCTACTCTTGGCATCTTCAAAAAACTGGCGCGCTTTGACCAGATCACCGTTTATGAAGTGGAAGCAACCAAGGTTATTTGACACCTCAACAGGAATGTTCGTCGATCCCAAGGCCTTATATTGCTCGTAGGCCTTGGCTAGATTTTCCAGGGCTTGTTTGTAGTTGTTCTGTGCTTCGTAAAGTTCTGAAAGAGTCAAGTAAGCTCTAGGGACCACAATTTGGTTTTTCTTCAGCGATGTCAGCCTGACATACTTTTCCAAGAAATGAACAGCTTTCTCGTTAAGGGCCAATGCCTCGTTTCTCGACAGAATTTTGGTATTCTTCTTGTCAAGGCACTTAGCTCCATACAATAGCCCAAGAATATAGTTAAGTTCCTGGATATTTTCAAAATTCTTGTACAAGTTTTCAAAAGTAAGAATACTTTCTTCGACAAGTTTGTTCTTTACTTGCGTCTGTCCCACACCAAATTTGGCTAGAAGGTTATCTTCGTTTCGCTTGAGGCACCGTTGGAACATAGTAAATGCCTTACGGTAGTCTTCCAGAGCATAGTACGCTCTACCACACCAGAATAATGCCTCAGATAAAACTGTGCTGGTTATCATCGAGGATATGTTCTGCAACTTAGACTCATAAATATGAATCACTTTGTGGTAATCGCCTTTCAAGTAAAAATATATCTCAAGCAGCGTCAGTAAAACGGGGTTCTGTTTATCATTGGTGAAGAGCTCATTCAGATTCTGCAGAACGTGCGAATAAGTCTCTTGAAAACTCGTGTCGTTATCGGAATCGGCCAGTGACTCGTGGAATTCCCCAAGTAACACCAAGATAGATATGCTCTGGTTATTTGGATGCAGTTCCAACGCTCGCTTCCAGGACGCGATTGCAATCTTGTAGTCCTTCAGCTGCCAAAAACAGAGACCTATACCGATTCTCGGATCTGGCTGCATCACAGGATTTATCACCAGTAGTTCTTGGAACGATTTCAAACTTGCTGAAAAGTTTTTCTTTTGGTAAAGTAGCTTAGCTCTCAAGAGCAAGAAGAAGGCGTTTTGCTTAGAAGCCCTCCCGTTTCGGCTTTCTTCCGCATATATGCTCTTGACAAACAGATCGCAAGTCTCTAAAGCTCTATCATAATGCCCTCTCTGGTAATACAAGTCAATAGTAGCCAGCATATTCCCCACCCATGAAGGATCCGCTCCAATGGCATCCTTCAAATGAGCTTCTGCCTTAACCAGCTCCCGATCCTTAATATCAGCTTCATATGGATGCTCTTTAGCCATCTTAAGATGGCCCCAAGTTAGAAAAGTATGCAGAGCAGCATTTTCACTGTTTCCAAAGGTTTCCAATGCCATTTCGATTAACCTGACACCTTCAGCGGTTTTTCCATGGTTACAGTACGCAATCGCAATAGTAAGCCAATGCTCCTTATCAGAACCTTCCTCCACCAGCAGAGTTCTCAAATCCCCCGGGTCGTCTGGTAAGTCCATCTCCAGATCGATGCTCACCACTTCCTCGGACGCTTTCAAAGGAATGTCCAGCGCGGAAGGCCATTCCATCGAGGGGTATACGCCAGATTTTGATACTTCCATGGTAAAGAAGCCCAGACTGATCAACAAGCAGAATCAATGGCCAAAGTCGCTAGCTGTCTCCATACAACGTTAGGCTAGTTAGCTCTCAGCTTGTTATATTTAGTGGTCAAAATTTCAGTATTGGCCGGGTAAAGGTTCGCTTGGAAAACTTTCAGTTTAAAGAGATGAGATGAGCCTAATAAGAGTAATTCAGGCTGAGGAAGCACGTCTACCGGCTCGCTATGGTTGTACTTACAAAGCGTTTATACGTTGGAAATTTGCATAATAATACTGATGTGTGTTTGGGAGAACTACAGGGCCGTTTTAAGAAATTTGGGAGATGTTTGAGTGAAAATTTCGAGAAACATGGGACGTTTGCGTATATAAACATGCAATTTGATGATGAGGCCCAGTTCCAAAGACTGAGAAATAGCTTTAATAACGTTAAGTTCAAGGGGAACGAATTGAAAGTGAACGTGGCAAAGCCTGACTGGAAAAGTTCCTGGGAAACGAGACAGAAGCAGGATGAGGAGGACAACAAAACCATAGAGATCGAGACCAAGAGGAGAGACTGGGAATATTACAAGAAGATAGAGAATATTGAACGATCATGGGAAGATAGGAGGAACGTGATTCCCGGTCGCATGAGGAAAACACCAAGGTCCAGAGTGCAAATGCGCAATATAACATTCAGACTGGACGTTAATGGGTCGCTTAAGGTCTACAAATGCTACAAGACAAAGCTTTGGGGATACGAGAGAGATAAGGATGCCAAAGACTTGGTGAGCAAATTTGTGAACAACAAATGGCGCAATGGAGAGGGCCACATTGTGGATCGGCTGGACTACAGCAGAGCAAAGAGGTCAGTCGGATCAATAGTGGAAGACAGCTCTCCTGATAACAACGAAGATGCAGAGGAAGCTGGTGAGGATGGGGAAAAAGAGAAAGTGAAGGACGTTTTGGCTAGCTTCATGAAGGATTTTGAATTTGACAAACCGCTGCAACTGAGTGACGAAGAGGAGAACGAGGTATCTTCCCATCGAGAGAGCAAAAGTGTTCAAACAACAGAACGGAATGTGGATAATACAACCCGAGTAGGGGAACCCATGCTGCCGAAAAATGATGCCAGGAGATCCAAACCCGATGAACAAAACCAGAGTGCTGAGAGTGATGAAGATGAGCCCATCCCCACCTTTACTAGTGCTCCAAGTAACTCAGCTAGCGGGAAATCTGATATCAAACCGGTCAATGATACAGAAACGCTTCGGAGTCTGTTTAATCCTGAAACCGACGAGCCCACAGACTCTTTCAAACTAATTGCAGAGTCCGATGAAGACATAGACCACAAAAGAGACGAAGAAGTTGAAGAGATTACGGCAACTCCTCAAGAAATTCAGGAGCTTGAAAGACCCGAACAAAATAGAGAGAAACACCACCTCTTCTTTCCTCACTTTGATTCGCCATTTTTAGTTGGGCAGACGATGTTGAGTAAGTTAAAGACGACAGCGGCTTCTGAGAGGTTGTCTGACTGGGAGGAGAGGTTCTGGGAAAACAGGGGTAGCTGGACCAAAGAGTTGAAACGGAGGCGCAGAGATGCTCTGCGTAGCATGAACAAGAAGAGAACTGGTAAAGGCAGTGGTTTACTACTATAAGACTTTAAGGTAATATGTAAACGAAATAGTACTGCACTCATTGCATCTAAGCGAACTTGCCAAACTTACACGCCATCTCCACGGCTGCGGCACCCCAGTCTTCGCCATGGTTATGCATAGTGTGTCCCTCGTCAATGCCTGCTCTGGCCCGAGCTTGCTCTAAGTTCATGCATGTCAACAACCCAAATATAATAGGGGTGTCAATTCTACGCTGCAGTGACATAATCTCCTTTGTAGAGCTATCAGCAATGTACTCGAAGTGCATCGTGCTTCCCTTAATCAAGACACCAATTGGTATTATCGCATCAAATCTGCGACCTTTACCCAAGCGATAACATGCGTAGGGTAGTTCAAAGGTACCAGGAACCGATTCAACCCTAATATTGGACTCCCTAACACCCAACGAAAGCATTCTGTCGATAGCTCCTTTGACTAAAGCGTCGATGATCTCACGGTTCCATCGAGCATGAACGATTAGCACACTGAAGCAAGAACCATCGTACTCTCTATCCAACTGACCTAGACCACCAATTGCCATGATAATCAAGCTTAATACGTGTTAATAGAGCTGAAGACCAGGAAATCTATGTTGCCACGGTATAGCTTTACTAATAAACTACTAATATCCACCTTATAACAGTTGGGCGACGTTATTGATCACTTTACCCGGCTTTAGATTTATCAGAAGACTGGCCTACTAAGCATATAAAAGCTGGCCCGCCTAACAAGTGACCAACTCAACCGTAGTTGATACAACTGACACGCATTATTCGGAATACTCTAATTACATATTTTGTTTCCTGATACTCAGTAAAACTCATTGATTTGTTCGATTCGCTGATCTCTTGCATATTGTGAGCCTCCCTTGGTATCTTTTGCCTCAGCCGTATCTTCTTCTACATCGCCCAAATCCTCAGGGTCCTTGGGAACGTTGTTCAGTTGAACGCTAGGGGCATATTTGGTATTTTCCAGGTTTTCAAAAATGGAAGACATGATTTTATCCAGGTACTCTGGTGTGTTTACATTGTACATGTTGGAAGGCCTCACGTCGAGCTTGTAATCGGGTCCATAGTACTCATAATAGTCATTGTAGGGCAGCTCTGAGTCCAGGACCACGTTGTTCAACAGGCCCGTCTCGAAACACCACGTTCTAGCAACATTCCGCATTGTGTAGCCACCTCCGCCAACTACCATCATTGGGATACCAAAAGACTTCACGTAGTTTACACAGTTGGCATGGCCACGCATAGAAAGGTTGAAACATCCTAGCCTGTCTCCGGAGAGGGAGTCTCCGCCACATTGCAGCACAACCGCAGCAGGCTGATACCATTCCATGATTTTGCCTACTATGGGCTCGAAGACGTTTCTAAATGTGGCATCGTCGATCCCATCCCTCAAAGGCACGTTAACTGCGTAGTATTTACCATTTCCGACACCAATGTCTCTCAATTCACCGGTACCGGGGAAAAATTCACCATACTTGTGGAATGAACATGTCATAACCCGATCGGTGGTATAGAATGCTTCCTCTACACCGTCACCATGATGTACATCGATATCGATGTACAGAACTCTGGGATGATACCTCAGCAGTTCGATAATACCGAGTACTATGTCGTTCAGATAACAAAACCCTGAAGCCTCCGCCTTTTTGGCATGATGTAGTCCTCCAGCGTAATTGATTGCAACGTCGCACTTCCCTCTATTGAGTCTGGCCGCTCCTTCCATGGAGCCGCCTCCTGATATGCTGCAGTATTCATATAAACCATCGAAAACCGGGCAATCATCACCAACGTTGAACTTAACACTCTCTTTCTTGAACAATTCCAGATTGTCCGGAGTGACTCTCGACAAGAAGTCGATATATTCGTCAGTGTGAAATTGACACATCTCTTGCTTGGTCGCTGGTTTCGCCCTATAAATTTCCATCTTCTTGTAAAGACCATAATTCATAATTAGAGAATGCGCCATTCTTATCCTATGAGGTTTCATAGGATGGTATTGACCATAGGAGAAGTTACCAACGTCTGCATCGTAGAAGTAAGCCACCCTTCTTTTCTCATCGGGTCTGACGGTTATTGGATCAAACGGTTTAGCCTCGTAAACCATTCCCGTACCTTACAAATACAGCGTGTATGGCAATTCCCAAGTGACAGCTTTATCTAATAGCTGGAATACACGCTAACCGACGTGACCTATGTACCCAGTAGCTGAGGACTCTTAAGGTTTACATCTTCGATTCTCGAAGACCAAGTTAAACAGTGAAAATCATAAACTACGGGAATTGAACAGGCTTATAACTGGGTTATATCAGCACTGTAACGCTTGTGGCCAGGTCTACTAGCTTCTTCGATGCTTCAATTAACTATGTACATTCAGGTTTGTAAGTGTGTGAGTAAATCAGTCCCTGTAGAGTTATTCGGCGTTTTCAAAACTTGCCTTGACCCTCAGATAATGTTTTAGCTCTTCCTCAGAAACGCTTGCTGCCATTTCTCTCTGGGCCTTCAAAAAGTCTACCATCCGGACAGTCACGTCAGTATCGTTTGCGGTAGCCACTCTGTCAAACCAGTGCCTCACGGATAAGTCTGTGTTATGCAGCCTGTTGTATTCTGCGACCTTCTTATCCACCTCGCCAGCCGTCCTGGTCATTGCGTTTAACATTGCATCTGAGCAAAGGGCGTAGAAATCGGCCCCAGTGTAATTGAAAGGACAGAGTTCTGCTACTGTCATTAAATTCACGTCTTGATCGAGCTTGAATTTCCTGGTTAAAGCTGATATAACGTTGCACTGCTTCTCGCTGGTGTCTGAAATACCAAGGTAAAGCAGTTTATCGAACCTTCCTGGCCTCAGGAGCGCCTCATCCAAGAGGTCAGGCCTATTTGTCGCCCCTATCACAAAGACACCCTCACCGCCTGAACCCATCCCGTCCAGCTCGGCAAGCAATTGCGACACAATACGATCCATAACGCCTCCGGAATCACCTTGATTGCCCCTTTTGGGAGCCACAGAGTCCAGTTCATCAAAGAAAATGACACAGGGCCTTGCGTCCCTGGCCTTTTGAAAGACGCGCCGAACATTAGCTTCAGATTCACCAATGTACATATTCAGAAGTTCTGGCCCTTTAACACTGAAAAAATTGAGGGAAAAGTTAGTAGCTATGGCTTTGGCCATTAAGGTCTTACCAGTTCCAGGTGGCCCATAAAACAATACACCACTTCTTTTCTTCATGCCGGATGCGAAAAGTTCTGGATGTTTTAAAGGCATTTCTATCGTATCCATGATTTCTCCCTTGACCTGATCCATACCTCCAATGTCGTCCCAAGTCACGTTAGGTATCTTAGGAGCTCCAATAGACACAGAGAAGTCCTCTCTAGCCTTGCTAATAGCGGAAGTGAGATCTGCCGTTGTGATAGTAAATGTACTAGCCGCCCAGCTGGCGCCTTCGTCGAGTTCATTTACACGTTTAGCACAGTTGTATTTAGCTGTGTTCACGATCACCTGAATATCGAGTGGGCTTAGCCCTGCGGACTGCAATGAGAGCTTACTAAAAGACACATCGCTTTTAGTGGTATAATGCCTCTGAGAAAACTTCAAACCCTTATTTAGGACAGATGGCGAAAGAAACCACTGAAAAAAGGCAGAACGCTGGCGTTCATTTGGCACTTGAACTGCCAGCTCAAACTTAATTTGATTTCTGACGCTCGTCGAGATGCACTCAGGGTCTGCGGCAGAACAAATAAAAACGGTAGATTTGTACTCGCTAGTTAAATCTTTGATGAGCTTCGCTAATTCCAGATCCATACTTTTTGATCCCTTCAATCCATCTGGATCTTGGTTTTGATCGGTCCTCGCTAATAAAACATCCAGATGCGATAAATAGACGATTGCCGGAGAAGCATGAGACAAAGCGCTCTCTATCTTTCCTCTTAAGTAGCCAACAACCTTCGCGGTGGAGTCTGGGGATCCCACATTAACGGTTAGAGACACGCAATCAATATGAAGAAGATGGAACCCAAGGTAAAGGGCGCAAAATTGGACCAAGCTAGACTTTCCAGTATTAGGGCTTGTAGAATAAAGTAATACCGTTGTACTAAGTGCGATTCCTTTTGATATGCACTCGATTGATGATGTGAGGATATCAACCAGTTTTGACACGTACGGGAAATCCTTAAGATTGTAGGGGAAGACTGGCTCTAAATCAAAGTACGAGATGTAATTGCAACGAGATAGCTTCAGTGGAGGTTTCGATACTATGTTAGCAGTAAGCAATTTTGTCTCATGTGGGTCAATATAAAACTCGACGCCCGGGCCAATTTCGTTGGCGTCATTTATTTTGGCACTTTCAACATAAAACCATACAAGGGCATCAGGTTTGTCCCGCAGTTGTTCGAAGGAACACTCTTCAGCATATAAAAAGGCCATATTAGAGTCAAAGGGGATGGGAATCATATCACCAATGTGAAGTACCCTCCGCTTCGAGATGAAGAAGTTTTTGAGGTTGTGAAGTATAATGCCCTGATAGCCCTTTTGAACTTGATTCCAGCCACCAACTCGCGCAACAGAGACCGTAAATGCCGTAGGGATCTGGGGTAATTCAATGACATACTTAGACAGGCTCAACTCAACATCTTCGGGAAAGCTAGAAATTACCCTCGGAGAGGCGTAGACAACGAAGCTTCTGGATTTATGGGGCGCCAATAAGATAAAAATTCTGAGGTGCCTTGAGGTATTGCCATTTGATATTTTGACGTAAGAACCACTTGCAACACCCAACGATAACAGCGTTTGGAAGTCAGCGAAAACAAACGTTGAGTCATCTTCATTTGGTGCAGGGGCTGGATAGATGAGATCTGACGGTACTGGATAATGAAGCCCCGATAACTTCACAGATATACTACTAGTTTCTGTCACTTTCAATACTTCATCGAAATGGTCGGCTATTTCGTCGTGGGCTGTAGTGTCTTGATCACCTCTAACAAATACAATTTGGGTCTTTTCAAAGTCGATTAAACCTTCAGAATATGGATCACAGTAGGAAACTCTGCACAATGAGGGCTCAACCACATATCCGTCGTAAACCACTGTTCCGAGATGTCGAAGTCCATATTTGATCTCTAAGAACTCTGTCCTGTGGTCTGGATTGGGCAGCTGCATTAGTCTGTTGTATAATGAAGTCCCCAACAGGAGAGTGACGCTCTTTAGGACTGGTGGCCTCTGCTCCAAAATCTCAAAGTGACATGTACTGACCGTAGGGCTCATCGGGTTTACGTCGAGAAGCTTGCCGGCCAATTTGATACTGTCAAATGGCAGCATATCATTCAAAGTGCATTCTGTGACTATGACCTTCGGTACCGGTGCCTCGTAAGTCTGCAGATGCACCGAAGCATACCGTGGACCCTTGTGCATTCCCCACTCATCCCATAAGTTCGGGGAGACTTCACAAGAATTGCATCGGGGCTGGAAATTGAATTGCAAGCTTACTTTCATAATGCCTTAGGAGGATTGTCCCATCAGTGGTTTATATCTATTTTCGCTAGTTGTAGTGTGTAGCGTGCTGGAATAAAGCGAAACATCTAATAGAAAGATGAGCTTACTATAGAAAGACAGCCTATAAACCCGTATGCCCTCATAAGGACAGTGTCAGTACTTACTTATAAGTGTCTATACCGTATGACAATGAAAATAATCGATTACAATTCAAGGTCCTGGTCGTTCACTGCTCGATGATGTAGGTGCCGATAAGAGCACGAATCGCCAGTAGCGTGGGTGTATCAACAACCGAACCTCGCATGCGTTGTCCTGCGTATCTCGCAGCATGTATCGCTCGATCAATGTTCAGTGATGGAACCATGCATTTAGCGTCTTCGCAACATAACACTGTGCTCCAAAACTTCTCGAGCTTCATTAAGTTTCATTGCTAAATACGGGCTCCCCCCTTTGTCAGGATGGTTCTGGAGCATGATCCTACGATGCTTCCTTTTGAGCATCTTATCATCTAGGGACGCAATCTCTGCGGGAGAGATGTTTAAGATTAACAACGCTTCTGACTCAGTCATCTTGCTACCGAAACCACCGCGATATCGCTCTAATCTTGCCCTTAGTTGCTCATTTAGGAGTTCTTCCTGAAACTTGCTGTTTTGAGGATACACCCTACCTTTCAGTGTGACGTTGTTCATTTTAGCAATGATACTTGGTGAAAGCAGCTTGTAAACATCCCACGCACGAACGCCCGATCTAGCGATCAAGGCCACTATCGTGACTCCTGCACCAACAATGATAGGTAGCACCATTCGTGTCTCAGTCGTAGGTTCAAAACGGTTTCATTGGAGCTCCTTCGCACTGTTTGATCTTCTATATTTAAAAGGCGGAGTGAGCTGACATGGAGGACTCGCAAGAGAGGCCAAAAGGGCAATACAAGCCAAGTGTGAGGGTATAACAACCAAATCAGATAGTCTACGAACAACAGCTCCGTGCAGATCATTTTTGGAAATAAGAATCGCCATATAATACAAGATACCCTCTCTTTGCAATCTTTCCCCTACTTTACAAACTGGTAGCCCATAGATCATGGTCCAAAATCTTTTGTAGAACCTTCGAAGATCCATTATCAAGCCTCCAGAAAGTACGTCATCAATTTTTTCCCATGTATTACAACAACCTGCGGAACTTGAAGCAGGGGCAGGTCTCTACAGAAGCACAATTTACTGATCCAGGCAAGATGCTGGGACCTGTATGAGCCGATTGAGGTCATTATGCAGGTGACTCAGAGCAGAGAATAATGGGGGAATTGTTTCACTCTCCTTAGCTCTCCTCGGACCATTATTAATGCCAGCATACTGCATCCAAGGGATACTTTTAGCACATTCAATCTCTAAAATATGTGTCAAGCTCGATGAATTGATCTCGCTTTACTGTCAACTTTCATTAATTGGAGGCAGCTTTTAATTCTTGGTCATTTTTCCGATTTGGGAGAAGGCTGGTTTCAGCCGCACGAGGTGCTGGTCGAACTGATTTACAAGAAGCTCGCAATCACGGATCAAGTAATATCAGTTCCTGAGAGCCTGGAAAGTCTAATTAATTTCCTGCCAATGAAGCACGTAATTTTTGGAATTAATTGATTAGCTACCACAGCCATTTTGTAAACCGTAAAGCGTACCCAAGCGTATAAAAGATCCAAAGATGGTTTACCATTCTTTTATTTCATTATCCTGATACAAACTCAACGGACAAAGAGACTAAATCCCGAAGGAAGTGATGACCTCTCTCTTCAGCCTTCTGCTAGGAAGTTTATTGTTAACTACGGTCCTCGCAGGAAAAAGCGAGCCCTTCCTTATGAACATACAGTTAAGTGATGCTTACACTGGATCAACGAACTGCACAGACATAAATCACTGGCTCCTCATAGACGCGGATGTTTTTGTGCCCCAAGGAAACTCACAAGACATCTATTTGACAGTACCGGAAGATTTTACATCTCTCCCGAAGTCCAGCTTCCCTTTGAAACACAACTCCCGGTCAATTGGTTCGGTGACAAGCAACGGCACTAACGTCTTGAAGATTTCCACGGAGGGAAGTGCTGCCGCTAATGTCACTGCGTCATTCAACTTTTTGGCTCAACTTACCTCGGATGCAAAGGATCAGATCAAGTCTCCCAGAGAGATCGATTACACATTTGAAGTATCAACCGGCTCGAATTTCAACACATCGATTGACTACGTGGCCTTAGATTTGTCGAAATTGACTTCAAATGGAGGCATAAATGCTGAAAACAGGACTGCTTGGTTCTCCGCCAATATCCCAATCTCGCTCACAAACAGTCCGCTTTACTTCATATCTCAGGAACCAGCTAATACTACCTATGAATTTAACACAGCTCTTAATTCCGTCGAGATCGTAGTAGCGGTCGATGCCTTCAATCAGCCTAAGCTCAGCTTTCCTTTTACCGCTTACAAAGACCTGTCCGACTCATCGCAGATCAAACTGCTGTTCAATACAACAATTAACGGCGGTAAATACTTGAGGATAAATTACTCTACCAACTCGTTGGATACAGAATCAATCTCAAATACAATCTCGCTCGACTACGCAAGTGCGTTGCGCAAGCGGGATTCTGCGATTACGGTTACCTCTAATTTGTACTCCAGTTCGCGCAGTGATGTCCAGGATCAGGGCACATCTGAAGATGAAACTTCAGAAACGTCAGCAAACGGCAGCTCGTTTATCGTATCCACTATCCAGGAGATTTTCGAAACCTACTCTTTGGAGACAACAACTGAGCCAGGAATCTTCACAGAAGTGGGAACTTGGATACCAATCTCAACATCAAGTGATGACCTTTCTGCAAAAACAACTTCTTCCATTGAAGTCACCTCAACAGACAGTGCTTCAGCTTTTTCTACTTCTGAAGGGTCTACGGATTCTTTGGGCGAACAGACACCAATAAAAAGTGTTTCAAGTACTGGGAGCTCCATTACTACCGAAACGTTACCGTCTTCTACTCCAGAGGCTACGAAATCGACTTTAAGTAGTTCGCGTCCGGGCCTAAACTCCACTACCGCTCAAGCAGAGACGACAGACTCCAGTTCCCGTGGGGCACTAGTTGGTACAAGAGCAAATGTATCAGAGGAGTATTTGACATACTCAGTTTTTACAACGACTATCAATGATCAAGTGATTACTTTAACAAGCTTGACCCCCGTTTCGACAATTTCTTCAAAGCCGCCTTCAGCTTCGGTACTATATTCTAATGAAACCACAAGCAGCCAGCTGATGTTGTCCACTTCAGACTACACATCAACTGCTTTGCCAAAAACTGCGTCAGATACAGCTGCCTCACCTTCAAGTGCATTTTCAAGCATTACAATTCCTGTTGTCAGTTCGTCAAAGCTATACAGCAACAGCACAACGACAAAATCTCCTCAAAGTACTATCAAGACAGAGCCGGGCAGTATCAAAACCGATGAAATATCCTCTTATGAAACCTACTCTGTGATCTCGAAGGATGGCAGCGGCGTGTTGACGACGTACACCAGAATTAGACCTATATCAACCCTGAGAATGGCTTCATCCCGCACCTCCGCTAAAGTTATGGAGACTCAAACTTACAGTCGCCGTTCAATTGCCACCAAGGATGACAGTGATGTTTTTACAACACACACAAGTGTTCGTCCATTGTCCACATTAAGCGCAAGCTCAGCACTCAACGCGAACGATAAAACTAATAGTCGTCTTTCGACGAGTACCCGGAATGGCTGCGAACAAAGTGGATCATGTCGTGCATCACCTTCCGTGGCCACATCGATGTCTCAATCTCTTTCAAGAGTCACTGCAACATCCTCACGGGCCGCACTTCAATTGACAAATTCCGACAATAGTACTACTATCAGTCTGCTTGTCCAAACTCAACTGACATCGTCAGGAGATTGGCAGTCATCCCATTCAGTGCTAATGTACCAGGATAGAGCTGATCGCGCGGCCGGAAGCTTGAGTGGCCTCCTGATAAGTTTGGTCCTTCTATGGGCCCTATGATTTTGCATATAAGGTGAGGTTTGATTTTTAGGTTAATGGAGTTTATAGAAATGCATATGTTTAGTTTGAAGTTAGATTTTGAATCAGAAGGAGTTCTCGTCTCTCATTCCTTGCTGCATTGATGACCTTGGAGTTACTCTTCTAAGCAGCCTATCTTGCAGATGCATGCTGCTCAAAAGTCTCTCGTTCACATCATCTCTAAAATCAAAATAAAGTCCCTTGCAATCCAATGAGTGCCGGTTTCTGATCCTCTCTGAGGTTTCGATCGGTAAAAGCCATTCTACCAACGTTGTGCCCATGATGCTCGTCCAGTTCTTGAATGCTGATCCTAAGTCGAATATAGACTCCACAGCATCGTTCCGATGCCCTTCTCCCAGAATGTTAAGCTCATCTCTGTAGCGCCCTTGTATGTGAAGTTCAATGGTCGTCTGGTTGCGTGTTACTTGATAGATGCTGAAACCAGTGAAGCATGAGAGGGCAATTGACACTGCAAAGGCAAGAAGCCAGACAGAAAATAAGGCAAGGTCTATCAGCTGTCTCTCATACTCGCCCTGGTGGAACCAGATGTACAGCTGAGTCGTGACAATTGTAAGCACAACAAACGCATATAGCGTGGCGTACATCAAGAACTGAATAAAGAACTTCTGGTTGCGGAATCCCACACAACCGGGAAGCCAAGGACAGTGATGATCCATCCTCAAGACGCACCTGTTGCAAGCCGAACAATGATGGCATCTGTCTGGTTTCCACACATGACATGTTCGACATATCCTGAACCTCCCATCACGTTTGGATGTGACGGATCTTCTTGATAAAAACTCTGGAGGAAATTCTGTTCCGCTCTCAGCTGCTGCGACGTCCCTCACAATGAGTTCAGGGAATTCCAAAGGACTACCTGGGCCTTCTCGTATCACTTTGCAATAGGTGTAGAATCCTAGAAATAGCGTACTGAGGACGAGTGATCTGACCACAACCGGCGATAGTTCGGGCACTCTGCTGCACGTCACATAAGCGGTCCATGTGTACAGGAACACCACCAATGATCTCGGGAAAACCGTGGTTATCGAGAAGCGACCATTCAAGCACATTTGGAGACCAATTGCAAGTCGACTGTACCTTCTTGAGTGAAGTTTGGTGCTCATCTCATGAGAAACTGTCAAGAGTTAGTCATCGGACACGCAGCGCGGACTCAACGTTGAAAAGTTGAAGCTTGTTCAAGATGCCCTCTTCTTGAAGAGCTGAAGAAATCCATTACTTAGACCAGTTATGTCCACTCTGATATTCCCAGGAGATAGCTTGAACATTGACAGCGAACGGCCGATTTCGCTGGGTCCAGGAACGTATCTTGATCCGGTAACGCAGGAAGTAGTGCCGACGAATGCTGGTGTTGAAGTCATCACTAACACAAAAAGAGGTCAGACGGTTTATGTGGATTACGACTCTAGGAGGTATATTCCGGCTGTCGGGGACTATGTCATTGGAATAATTGTAGGGCAATTTTCCGACAGTTATAAAGTATCTTTGTCGAGCTTTTCATCAAGCGTTACGCTGTCCTACATGGCTTTCCCAAATGCATCCAAGAAGAACAGGCCTACTTTGAAGGTTGGAGACCTGGTTTATGCGAGGGTTTGTTCTGCAGAAAAAGAATTAGAGGCTGAAATAGAATGCATAGACTCCACTACCGGGAGAGACGCGGGGTTCGGCTTGCTTGACGGTGGCATGGTGGTGGACGTTACGTTGGGGTTTGCTCGTCATTTGCTGTTTGAAAAAGATTTCCCTCTTTTAAAAGCACTATCGAGTTTCACACAGTTCGAAGTGGCTATAGGTGTGAACGGTAAAATATGGGTCAAATGTGAGGATGTGAAGAACACTCTGGCTTGTTACAGATCTATCTTGGATTGTCAGAAAAAAACGGTGAAGGAATATAAAAGCACGATAAAGAGTCACTTTAAAAACATTGTAGATGGTGCAGGAGAAGTATGATCCTTCCATTATGTATAGTATCTAGCTACAGGAATATAGAACGCGTCTTGACTTTTGTGCGCAAATTCTCGATAAATATTTATTTCACTCTGTTCAAGTGCCACTTCTTCTTTCGCGTTCCAGTCCTTGTATTCATCGGACGGCTGGTAAGCATCGACTTTCATCACGCTGCTGTAGTAGTCAACATCAATATCAATATTCACATAGTAATCGCTGTAGGTGACAACATCATTGAGTTGAGAATAATAGTCCTGTTGCGTCTCTCTGTCGTGCGTTCCTACGTTTTCGTCTATGAAGGTGATTTGAGAGTCATTGCTTATCGAATCTTCTACTTCAAATGCGTGATTGTCAGGGCTGACGGCACCAGCCAAGCTTTTCCTTATCGATGTTCCTTCCGCAAGGACCTTTCGTAATTGGTGGCTTGACAATGATAATTCGTCTTCGTAAGTAAGCTTCAACTCTTGTCGCTTTGTAGGAGTATCCGTTTTCGGTTTTTTATCATCCTCAATAGTGATGGCTCGAAGTTTGTTGTTGAGCCAGCTTTGCTTGCGCGAGGCAAATGGCGAGAGATCCTTCCGGTCACCACGAGAAGTATGGTATCTTCTTGTAGAGTTCATGTTGTAGGCAAAGAGATCGGCCATCCAGGTTAACGAACGGGGTAAGTAGTACTCATTCCAATAGTTATCGAAAGCACCGGGGTACCCCCGGATATTTCGCATGACATCTCTCAGTGTGACATCTTTACTTTTATCCAATATTTCTCTCTTGACCGTATCCGAAATACCGACAATATGGTAATTGTTCCACCAGTGAGTGTAACTTCTTTTGGGCCCATGACTCACATACTCATTGTGTAAATATATATCTGTGTTCATCTCCCACAACGCAGGATACCCTTTCTTCCAAACATAATGCCCTAGAAACAAATTTATCGCATCCTGACGCTGTGCATCCACAAACGAATTACTGTAAAATCTCTTGATACTTTCGATCATATCTCTGGAATGTGAGCTCCACTGATTAATTTTTCGGTATGTCTCCATTGTATTGACCAGGTGAGAGCCTCCATATTGCAATGCCACCGTGTCCCCCAAATCGTGAAATAACTCCGTTAGAATGTTGATTATGTCGGAGTCGTATTCGAGATAACTGTTATCTATTATGCCCAAGCTCTCTAACTGAACTCCCAAGGCCCTTTTACCAATAACAAACTGAGCTGCATTAGTTCGATCTAAGCAGTCAATGCAGTTACTTCTGCAAACGCCTTCCTGAATCTTTGTCGACTTGAAGTCGGATCCATTATGAAAAATCCCAGTGGATGAAAGGGTTTCAGCAGCATATTTCTCCAGAAACTCAATAACTCCCTGGCCGTCTTGCTTCGAGACTCGGCTCATGTCCCAGGAAGTGTACTGTATTTTTTTATTGTCAGGCAGAAACTGATTAAGGTATGATATGCATTGCTCAAATTCTTTCAGAAGCTTAGTTTCCCTGGGGGTCTTTTCCTTGGTTTTGATAAGATTAAGCACATGGACTATACCGTACCGTTGGAAAAGCATATCAAAATGCAATGCTGCGGAACTGAAATAAGGGTCAACAGCAGTAACTACAATAGGTGGTTTCCCGGTAAGATTCGAAGCTTCTTGTGTCCAATACAGTGGTATAGATCCCCTGTGCTGAACGAAGGAAGTATACCTATCGCTGTCGAAGTAGCCATTACCTGGACGATGAAAACCCGTCAATACCATATCCGCAACTATTTGTTCAGTTTCGACCTCATTAGCTACATATCCTTGTTTGTTAACCCCTCTTTTGAGAAATCTAGCACCAGCAAATTGATGTGATCGACGAGCAATAAGTGTGATGTATATGCTCTTTCCGAGCACAGAAACGTCAACTTGATCGATGAAGCCGTGAACGATCGGCCTAAACCAATCATAAACAGTATCAATGCAAGGCAAAACGGGCTCTAGAAGATTGTTGTTCCACATGAACATCTCATTATAGTCTGGAATGCCACTCGGTACCGAAATGTCGCTTCTACCAACGGCCTTCAGTTTCTCCCTCAGAAGATTGCTTTGCAAAGTGTTGGTGATATCATATGTGTTGCTGAAGTAGAAGGTCTTTGTAAGGTCTAGACTCTGAAATGTGGACATAAGTCTGGCCTCTGCAGAATACTTGTCAGGCTTTCTGTAGTTGTTAGTTATTGGCACCAACGCCGTAGCATCGATATGAAAGATAGATCTACCAGCTATCACAGCAACCTGGCTGCATTTCTGAACTACTATTAAGTAGTAGCAACTAGTAAAGCGAATGAAACCCATAAGACCGTAGCCGGTCAGTTTTTTATTCAACCCCTCTTCACTCGCTTCTTCTAATCCAGAAAGCACATTCATAATCTCATTCCTCGTAAAGAAAACGTTGTCTTCTAATACACTAAGGGTATCTTGTGGAACGCTAAGGTCAATCTCCAGGATCCTAAACATGGTTTCTCGCTTGTTACTGCCCACAATATACATTCGCTCCTTTGTCTCATAAATCGTATACTTGCTTAAAATAAACTTCGTAGTTCTCCTCTGCTTGGGAGTCTCATTTGACAGCGGTACCCCACTGAAACCCTCAGGAGAGCCAGCTCCTTCAACGGTCCCATTATCGTGCACCGACTCCGTCGGCATCCTTTTGTTCTTCAAAAGGAACTGGGTTTTTCTCCAGAAGGGCAAAAGTCTAATCACAAATTACACAGTAACTTGTAAGTACACTTTTGCCGGTTACTACTGCTTGTCGTCTTCTATTAGTACGACCAGTAGCTGGTCAAGTACTAAGTTACCTTATGATTTACATTTTTCACCTAGAGGCTTGCGTAGTGCGATGAGATGAAAAAATGGTATCACTGAAGATAGCATCCTCTAAAGGTGAAATAGTCCATGCTAACCGGTGGATCTGCTCCTTGATAATCAGAATGAGTACTGTACTGACACCCAAACAGCTGAAACAGATAGAAAAGCAGAATAGACGCAGGAAGTATGCAGACTTGGCAATTCAAGGGACCAACAATTCCTCTATCGCCTCAAAGAGATCTGTCGAGGCCTTGTATCTGTCTAAAATGAGTAGTGGAGATGATTCTAATGAAAGGGTGAATGAGTACTTCAAGTATTTTGTCAAAAAAACACCGAAGCGCTCGCCGTGCATTAATCGCGGTTATTGGCTGAGGTTACATGCCATAAGATCGAGACTTGAGTCAATTGTCGAGGCAACAAACAAGAAGATTGTGGTTGTGAATCTAGGATGTGGATTCGACCCTCTACCTTTCCAATTCCTTGACCAAAAGAATCCCAGCAGTCGCAAATACTTGGGACGGATAAGTTTCTTGGATATCGATTATCCAGACCTCATCGACAAAAAGATTGAAGTGATAAGACAGACAGACGAGCTTCTCAATATTCTTGGCCCAGAAATTGATCGGAAGGTCTCTAACGCAAGGTATGTTACGAATAATTACATTGCTGCATCCTGCGATCTAAACTATCCTGATTCATTTAAGGATGCTATGGCTTCATTCGGCCTCGATGATCCGGATCTTATTAAAGTGTTTGTCGCGGAGGTTTCACTCGCCTACATGAGACCCGAACGTGCTGACGATATTATAGCGCTGTGCGGACGACTGTCTAATTCCCATTTCTTGATGCTGGAGCAGTTGATTCCAGAAGACGAGAATGAACCATTCTCGAAACAGATGCTGAAGCATTTCCGGAAAAACGATTCCCCTCTACTCAGTGTGTTGAAATACAAGACACTACAGTCACAGGAAGAAAGATTCACCAGGTTGGGTTTCTCGAACATCAATGCTGGCGATATGTTTAAACTTTGGGAGTCAGTGAATGCTGAGGAGAAACTCAAAGTGCAATCGATGGAGTCATTTGATGAGCTGGAGGAATTCCATCTTTTCTGCCATCATTACATTATATGCCACACAACTAACAACATGGAGTTTGTTTTCGACGCGCCTTACAGGTTTTCACAACCAACGATGGTAGGCGAATTGAGTATTCTGGACGAGGCTAGGTTTCAGAAACTGCAATACTCAATTGCCAGGAAGTTCGGAGCTGCCAGCACGGCCGACCAAAATGACAATGGCTCGCTTTTGTATTTCGGAGGCAGCAATCCTTCGAGACTTAACGAACTGATCCAGATAAACAGGGAAACAGGAGAGAATATTGTCTTAAACTTTGACAGCAGTCCACCTGCGAGGATGTGTGCCACCTTTACAAGCCTGGGCAACGAAGAGTTCATACTGATCGGCGGTAGACAGAGCCCTAAAGACGGTTTTTCCGACACTTGGATACTAAACACGCAGTCCAATACCTGGAAGCAGGGACCGGCGTTACCTGAATCGCGCTACAGGCATGCTGCTTGTCTTGTTCAGGACAAAATTCTCGTGTGCGGAGGATCGACGAAGGGAAGCCCCTTCCTTCTATACAATCCAGCTGAGCAGGCGTTCAGTCCCTGTGTTGTGCAAGACACTGACCTGAGTCGTCCTCTTGTCTCAGCTGCTCTTGACTACAATTCTGGCGCAGACATCGGGGTGATTATCGGCGGTTCAGTGGACGAGACAGCAGTGTCGGACACCCTTTATGCGTTTGTCTACGAGGACAATACCATCAGAATTACGAAGAAGATTTCACATCCACTTCTACAGAGGTACGGAGCTAAAGCTAAATTCCTAAACAATCACACAGTTCTGGTAGTAGGCGGGACCAGTCCCGCGATGTTGTTCGGTCAAGACTCCAGTATCCTACTGGTCGATACTGAGAAAGAAACAATAAGAGGTTTGAACATCCATCCCAACATATGGTGCGACCATCCACTATTCCTGGTAGGTTTTGAGCTGGTTCAAATCAGTCAGCACCGATTCCTGGTGCTTGGCGGAGGGGCCACCTGCTACGGTTTTGGGGCTGTAAACAATTATGGCTTCATGATAGACGTCTATAACATCATGGGTGGCCTAGATTTATAGAACTTTTAAGTATTGGCCGTTGTAGTGTAGCTCATCAATCAATATTCGTGAAAAATTGCGCGAAAAGAGTCCTGTATTACTAAACGTGTTGATGAAATATTGAATAAAGTCAATAGAAGTAGATAATCAACAGAAGGATCAGACCAGTAAGGAGGTCTGCTTGATCAGTATCTGAGCTTGAGAATCAAAGCTTTGCAGTGATGCCGATCAACTTTGATCTAAGTCGAGTAGGCGTTTTCAAGAAGAAAGACCACGAGAATAAGGATGTGGAACCCGAGGAAGATGACGTGGACGCATCAGAGTTCGAAGATGATGAGGTAAAACCTAAGAAAGTAAAGAACAGACGGCCTTTGGATACCAAGTTTTCTCAGCAACGGTTGGAATCGTGGAATCCTGTGCCGTCACCTAAGAACGTTTTCCTTCTGTACCTACTCATCGCTGCTGTCTTTGTCATTGTCGGTGGTTGTCTGCTTTCAGTGGCTTCTAAAGTTAGCGAGATTACCATCTACTATCAAGACTGTAAAGGTAAGGCACCACAGGGAGACACTTGGGAGGACGTGCCATCGGACCATTATAAGATGATTTTCACCAAAAACAAAACATTTGATGTGAAGCCCCAATGGAATTATGTCCCAGACCCTGATGACGACGATGACGAGAGCGGAACTTGTCAGCTACGCTTCACAACACCTCAAGACATTCCTAAAGACGTGTACGTTAACTACTTGATCGAGAATTTTGCGGCTAACCACCGTAGGTACGTTCTGTCGTTCAACGAGGATCAGATAAGAGGCAGAGCGGCTTCCAGAGGGGAGCTCCAGGATAAGGTTGGTATCAACTGCAAAATTTTGGGCCATAATGGGGAAGGCAAGCTCTACTATCCTTGTGGGCTAATTGCTAACTCTATGTTCAACGACACGTTCCCTTTTGAGCTGACAAATGTAGAGGACCCTAGCAACAACTACCCTCTGAGCAACACTAAAATCAACTGGCACACGGACAGATCAAGATTCAAGAAAACCAAATACAATCACACGGATATTGTGCCGCCTCCCTTCTGGCAGCGCAAGTTTCCAGATGGTTATAATGAGACTAACGTGCCTAATATACAGGAGTGGGAAGAATTTCAGAATTGGATGAGACCAGCTGCCCTGCAAAAGTTTGCTAAGCTGATACGCCGAAACTCAAATGACAGCCTTCCGGCTGGCACATACCAGATTGACATAGGACTTCACTGGCCTGTTACCATGTACAACGGAAAAAAAGCGGTGTATATTACCCACGGATCAAGCATAGGGAGTCGGAACTACTTCTTGGGCATAGTCTACTTGATAGGCGGTTGTATTTGTGTTGCATTTGCCCTCGTCCTTTTGGGGTTCTGGATGATCTCTGGAAGAAAATTCGCAGACCCAACGCAACTTTCTTGGAACCGAAACTAGTCCGGGCCATTTTATGTACTTTTAGAATTAAACGATATGATTCATTTTTTGATCAACGGCCCAAGAGTAGCGGTGAGACAATTCGTTCTGTTCAAGATGCTGCAAAATTACTTGCATCGACCTTGACGTGGTCATAGGGTTTTAAACTTGCTATATAAACTAGGTGGGATTTTGTTAGTTCAGTGACCCGTGAACTCTACAAGAATTTTTCACTTTGTTGTTGAGTCACCTCGATTTACTCGCATTTTCACGGCTACGCGATGTGATAAAAACTACAACATAGATAGATAGATAGAAATCTTCATAGTTGTATTGCTTGAGCTTCTATCACATCTATTAGAACTCTGACAAGAGCGAAATAAAACTCAATGCTAAGAAGATACTTCTCATCGACCACCTCTAGAAGACTGGCTAACGCTCTAGACGAAAAAGTTTACCAAGTCACCACTTATGCTAGACCTGACGATCTGTGTATTACCAGAGGCCAAAATGCTAGACTTTATGACGATTTAAACGGTAAGGAGTTCATTGATTTTACTGCCGGTATCGCAGTCACTGCCTTGGGACACTCCAATCCTAAGGTGGCAGAAATTATGTACAAACAAGCTTCAAAATTGGTCCATTCCTCCAATTTATACTACAACAAGGAATGCCTAGATCTGAGTGCTAAGCTGATCGAAAAGACAAAAAAATTTGGTGGTCAATTTGACGCTTCGAAAGTCTTCCTATGTAACTCTGGTACTGAAGCCAACGAAGCTGCATTGAAGTTTGCCAAGAAGCATGGTATCACCATTGATCCAAAGAAGCAGGGAATTATCTCCTTTCAAAACTCGTTCCACGGACGTACCATGGGTGCACTTTCTGTCACTTCAAATCCCAAGTACAGAACTCCATTTGGTGATTTGATTCCTCACGTCTCTTTTTTAAACATTAATGATGAACTGACAAAGCTCAATGATTACATTAGCTCGAACAAGAATGAGCTGGCGGGTCTGATTGTCGAGCCAATTCAAGGTGAAGGTGGCATTTTCCCAATTCCTTCCGAAAAGTTGATAGGTCTCAGAGAAATCTGTAGGAATAACGACGTTATTGTGATCTACGATGAAATTCAATGTGGTTTGGGCCGTTCAGGCAAGTTTTGGGCGCACGCTCACTTGCCAAAGGAAGCCCATCCAGACATCTTCACGTCGGCCAAAGCTCTCGGTAACGGCTTCCCAATTGCTGCCACTATTGTGAACGAAAAGGTTAACAACGCCCTAAAGGTGGGCGATCATGGTACAACTTACGGTGGTAACCCACTGGGAAGCGCTGTAAGTAAATACGTTCTTGATGTGATTGGTGATGAAAAGTTTTTACAGAAAGTCGAAGCTAAGGGTAAACTATTTGAGACTCGCTTACGTGCATTGCAGAAGAGATTTCCAAGTCAAATTAAGGACGTGAGAGGCAGGGGTTTGATAATTGGTGCTGAGTTCGCTGAGCCACCAACCGAAGTGATCAAAAAAGCTAGAGAACTGGGCCTTTTGGTGATCACCGCCGGGAAAAGCACTGCTAGATTTGTTCCTGCCTTAACTATCGAGGATGAAGTCATCGAAGAAGGATTGAACATCTTCGAAAAGGCCGTCGAATCTGTTTACAAATGATTCACAACCGTAGTCTATTTTGTGTATATTTAATAACCCATATTGATTGAATACTTTATAAAGCGACTAACTTAAAATCCCAGATTAGTCCCTATAAGAACCATGCAACGACCGCCAACAGCGAAATCATGAAAGATGAACCATAAACTGCAGCACCAGCGCGCACTGTTGATTGCAAATCCGTTCTAACAAGCCCAACAGTGCCCGAAATAGAACCCAGACCAACGGACCCGGACGATGGGGACGCCACTGTATCATACTGCGAGGTAAATCTTTGAGCAAAAGTTGTTTGAACAACCACTGTGTTCCCGTTGGACACAATGGTGACCCACATGTCAGAGGTCAACGCCCGCGTACTAGTGTACACTTTCGTGCCTTCCGTCACTGTAACCAATGTATCCATCTTTAAAGTTGTCACGGGGGTCAATGGTGGTGGAGTAAAGTTAGAAGAAGGATCCGGTCTTGTACCATCGTATGTCGAAGTTGCAGAGGTAGCACTTCCGCTAGAAGAAACAGAGTTAGTAGCACTAAAGACAGTGGTGGACGTTATGGTAGCACCTGCGGCATTTGTAGTCGTTAGTACGCTGGTTGTCAAACCTGCGGATGTAGCAGGAGTAGTTGTAATACCAGTTGTCGTAACACCTGGCGTGATAACAGTAGTAGAAGTCACAGTTGCTCCAGCAGCATTCGTCGTAGTAATGACACTTGTCGTCAACCCAGTACCAGTCGCTGTTTTGGCTGGTGTAATAACGGTAGTAGACGTAAGCGTGGCACCAGCAGCATTTGTAGTCGTAAACACACTAGTAACCGGTGTAGTCCCTGTAGCTGCAGTGATTGGAGTGGTTGTAGTGGCACCGGTAGTCTCAGTGCCCGTGGTGCCTATGTTTGTCGGCGTAGTAGTCTGAGTCAAAGTAACCAGATTACCAGCGACGTTGGTAGTTGTTATAACCGTTGTAACAGGAGTAGCTGCTGCGGCTACAGTAGCAGGATCAAATATGGATGTTTTTGTCACGGCTAAGCCATTAGCATCCGTTGTGACAACCAACGATGTAGTCACGACTGCTGCAGTCAGACGTAAAAACAACAGCCATACAATTGACAGTGTGGCCAACATGCTTGTTAACGAGCGTAAAGTCCTCAGAAAACGTTTTAAAGGCGAATAAAAGTGCCTGACTTGTTTACTTCTCGAGGCTTATTACAGGACAGTTTTTCACTGCACTCCCAGGTTTCAGGCCCGAATCGAAGACGTTCAAGGATTGTTTCAGATCTGAAACACGAGACAAGAAGAAACCTGAAATGAAAAAAAATAAATTCTAACACTGAGAGAGGGTAACAAACAACTTTTTGTGGCAGAAGTATAAATGAGGAGGGCAAATAGCCGCCAAGGAGGCGAGCAAACCTGACTTGAAGGCTTTAGGTGTCAGAAAGGGCGGTTAGCATTGGGAGAAGCATAACAGTGGAGCTGTTATGCTACTGCACAAGCCTACATGTTGAGCGTTTGGAAACATACGAGTGGACGTTTAGTTGGAAGTTACGCCTATCCATTGCTATGTCTACGAGGGGCATTGAGGTTGGACTTAGATGGAACTCTTGAGGTCTAAATTAGAAGCAGAAAGGATAGGGTTTGGAAGTGAAGCGGGATATTTTTAAAATTGAAGCTTGGGTCTGAATCGAGTGCTCTCCCAGATGAACCGCAAATTGTGAGGAAGATTAAAGTGGTTGTCTAATTTATTCTTAATGACGATTGGATTACGGGATTTGCCCAAGGTGTTGCGGAGATTGGTGAAATAGCCGCCGAATGCACCCAAGCCTCTCGATTGCAGTCTCAACTCTACTTTCCAAAACACAAGAGGAAAGTTGATTCTTTAAACGGATATTCATCAATAAATCTGAAAAAAATACTACCAAGATTATGATATAGGGCTTTATGGAATGAATTGCTCTAGCATCAAGAAATTCAACTCATCCCGCGTAGCACGTTCCGCCTGAATAAACAACTCAAGCTACTATCGCGGGAAACACACGAAAGCACATCCCAAAACAGGCAGATCTCTCGCTGGTAACAAATTGTATTCAAGTATGCTTCGAGATAACTATCTATCCGTGGCGGTTACTCCTCCCTTGAGCTGGGCGGCTAAGTAAGGAGCCTTTCACGTGGCAAATTATAACCCACAATCAATGTTCGTTGTGGATGAGGAGTTTCAGGCAGCGCGTTCTAACGAGCATGCCGATATTTTGAAGTTGTCCCCTATCTAAATGATGAGTGAGTCCTCCAGAACTCAAGGCCTTTAGCGCACTAGCTGCCAGTATGCCTAAAGATCATAATCCTCTGCATACTTTGCACTCCAATGGGACGGTAGCGAGCGGTAACGGGCCGGATCACGTGTATCGTGTGTTTAGTGTTGATGATGATCCCGATGAGATTGAGCATGATGTGCGATACCTAGAGGGATTGCATGATGGTTTGAAATATGCCCTTCATAGCAGCAATTTAAAAAACAGTTCACTAGTAAGTCCGGAAACGGGAGGGCCACAGCCAAAGTCTAAGACCAAGTCAAAATTAAAGGCTAAACAAAGTAGTAATGGACCGAAGTTAAAGAAGACTGCATCAGGGAGCCATCCATCAAAGATGAGCTTCCCCTCGCCAGGAGCTCCACAGGATGCCTCCAATTTGGATACTAGCCCAGAGCCTAATAAGTTTGTTATTCACGATCATCCTTCCGGAAGTGGCCATGATCTAATCTTCGAGGAGCGCAATGTGGACGAGGAACAGGGCGCTGATCATGATGTACACTCCACTGCTTCCTCCATTGAGTCATATACCTTAAGGGAAAGGCAGGATGCTATCAACGAGACACATCCTTTTGGTATAAGGATCTGGAAACCTGCTCTTTATAAAAAACAAAGATCGGTTCAAAAGGTTGCCGCAGAAGATATTCATGAAACGCGCTTGAAGAAGATATCATGGCAGGTTCATCTCTCTAACGTTCTTTGGTCCATATCCTGTGGGTCTATCCTGTTCCTTTTGATGGACACAGCGGGCATACTTGTCTACATCTTTGGACTTTTCACTAGGTCTTCAAAAGAGTATGCCATCCTGCTTTTCAAGATAGGGCAGTATTTGTTGTGGCCTTTTGGCAAAGTTGTCTATCTCACGCGCGATGAGCATTACATGCAAGAAGATAAGGACGAAGGTATTAGCACTCAGCAGTTTTACAACTGGGTCACATCGTATAGCAATCGATTGTTTTTTCATCAGTCACAGACGGAGAGTGATAATGCGCTGGTTGCCAAGAACAACAGTTTGCAACATCCATCATATGGATCCGTGAGGCAACACCTTGCAGCAAGTCATGAAGGATCTCCCTCAATACATGGTGTTTCTACCAACCAGCCTTCTGAGCAGAACGACCAACAACTTAGGTCATCGTCAGGGGCAACAGTTGCAGCCCAAAGAAGGTTATTTGGAAGAGGCAAATGGACCTGGGGAAGGGTTGTGTTTTATGCATGCTTTCACATCCTGGTGCAGCCCATCGTGTTTTTCGTTTGCCTTCTTACCTGGTTGGCTGTCTTCACTATACCAATGAGCAATACTCTTTGGAATCTGATGTATCATTGTCGAAGGCATCCTTTGGCGATAGGTTTCAAGTATATTAGAAACACGAATGCGCAAGACGATTCAATCATCAAAACACAGAGTGGTAAAAACATTCTACTATGCACTTTCCGTTGCGCCGGCTGGCACTATTACAAGTTTACGGTTGACGGTACAAACGTAATCGTGGTTAATTTATTGTCTTTGGTTATTTTTACAATTTCCAATTTCTACCTCTTTAAGAACTACTGGGGAATAACATCTTGGTTGACCCATGAAACAACAATCTTCTTTCTCTGTTTGGCATCGATCATACCACTAGCCTTTTACATCGGCCAAGCAGTTGCATCCATCTCGGCACAAACTTCCATGGGCGTCGGTGCTGTGATTAATGCATTTTTCTCAACCGTCGTTGAAATATTTCTGTATTGCGTTGCGCTGAAGCAAAGCAAAGGCCTACTGGTTGAAGGATCCATGATTGGGTCTATCCTCGGCGCTGTATTACTGCTGCCGGGATTATCGATGTGCGGCGGGGCTCTGAATAGGAAAACGCAACGATACAATCCTGCCAGTGCTGGAGTCTCTTCAACTATGCTAATATTTTCTATGATAGTGATGTTCGTTCCCACTATATTTTACGAGATTTACGGTGGCTATATTGTCAGATGCGAAGAAGGAACCGATCTGTCTTTGAACCTAATCAATTTCACAAAAGCTTTCACTTCAGAAAAATGTCACCTTGGCCATCCACCACTGGAGCACAATAAGATGTACGTACACGTTATTGAGCCAATGTCAGTATCATGTGCGGTTGTGCTTTTCCTAGCGTATACTATTGGTTTGTGGTTCACACTGCGGACGCACGCGGTAACGATCTGGCAGTTACCAATAAGTGAGCAAGCCAAAGAACTTTCTAGTAGTCGTACCATTGAGAACAGCACAGAGGATCAGCAAATAGCCGACAACGACGATAACGGTGGTCACGAAGCTCCTAATTGGTCAAGAAAAAAATCTACTATTATATTATTGGTGGCTACCTTGCTTTACGCTGTCATAGCGGAAATCTTAGTTTCCTGTGTGGACACAGTGTTGGAAGACGTCCCTTCACTGAATCCGAAGTTCTTGGGTTTGACAATCTTCGCCTTAGTTCCTAATACTACAGAGTTCCTTAATGCTATTTCATTCGCCATACATGGAAATGTTGCACTATCGATGGAAATTGGTAGTGCGTACGCCTTGCAAGTGTGTTTACTGCAAGTACCTGCGCTGGTGCTCTATTCCGTCCTCTACACATGGGATATGGATTTCTCCAAAGTTTCCATCCGAGATATGATGTTCTCCTTAGTGTTCCCCAAATGGGATCTGGTCGCCTCAATGGCAAGTGTGTTTCTGTTCACATACTTGTACGCCGAGGGAAAGTCCAACTATTTCAAGGGATCAATGCTGATTCTACTGTACATTATCACTGTTCTCGGGTTCTATTTTCAGGGTATCATCGATGGCTGGAACTCAATCTAGTTGCGATATATAGAAAAATGATTGTTACAAACACCTAAAAGGTGTGAAGATAGGCCTCGTTGGTGTTTAACTTGATAATATTTACTATCTTACAAAGTGATGGATGGTTGATGATGTTTTGCGTTGGCGGCAGAGTGTGGGAAGAATTCGATATGATCATCGTCACCCAACTTTAATACTTGCTTGAACCTGGCGCCAATGTTGCATAGGGCCTCCTTGTTCTCTGATTTTGTCCACAATGCAAATTTGTACCCACCCTTTCTGACGTTTAGTACCACACCGTTAATTTCCGACTCGTCCTCATCAATGGTTTCACCGATCACTGCTAGCAGGGTTCTCAACCACAACTCATCGATATCGGCACGCTTGGCCTTGACCTGGTATGACCATTTTCCGCCCTTGGCGTTAGCTTCGTCTTCCCACTCCGGTCTGATGTCGTTACGGAACGCATGGTAATCGGATTTGAGAGGCAGTTCATGCGGTTCTGGGATGTTCTGGATGATGGCCCAGAACTCTTCCACGGTACCAAACGAAGTCACTGGGCGTAAAAGATCGGACCACGACTCTGATTGCTCAACGGCAGGCTTTGTGTACCAAAGAGTCCATTTGGTGTTCAATGGGTGCTTCACATCGAATTTACTATCTGACAGCACAGTCTTGGGCTCATTATTATCGTTCACAGAAACGCTTTCCTCAAATTTTTGGCTAACTTCTTCAACAGACATGGCTAATAACAATCCTCAATTCTAATGATGATTCACACGCAGAAGTTGATCCAAACGACGGCTATCTGATGCAAATTCCAACTATCAATTCTATTCAACTTGGACTTAAAGAAAGAAAATTTTTATACTGGAAAAGCGCTGTAAAAATCGTTACCCAGCTAAGATAAAATATCAGCCTAGTAATAGATTCGATGAGCTGGAAGAAGCTAGCTGATAGACACTCGAGTGAGACCAATTGGCCGGTCATAACGGTTGCTTGAGCTTTATGTCAGGGCTCCTGATGCTTTGGAAAGTGCTCAAAATGTTTGTTGAAGGTGTGGTAGCTGTGGCCTCGGTTTCACTTACTGCGCTGTATTTCATGCAGAATAGGCTCACATACCCATCCTGGGCGCAGGGAGCTCGGGATCATGTGGATACGCCTGCCAGCTATGGGCTGCCTTATCGTTTGGTGCAATTGACCACGAGTGATGGGGTTAAAATAGAGGCGTACGACATGCAGAACGCCAGTGGGGACTCCGAGTCTACGGTTTTGATCCTGTGTCCTAACGCGGGGAATATAGGCTACTTCATCCCAGTTGCAGAGATATTTTACAGGCAGTTGGGGATGAGTGTGTTTCTTTACTCCTATAGGGGCTACGGTCACTCCGAGGGATCGCCCTCAGAGAAAGGCTTGAAGTTGGACGCTGATTGCGTGATGTCTCACCTTTCGAATGACTCCTTTCACAAGAAGAATAAGCTGGTTCTTTATGGGAGATCTCTTGGGGGTGCCAATGCGATTTATATTGCTTCGAAATTCGGCAACTTATGCGACGCTGTGATTCTGGAGAACACGTTCCTCAGTATACCAAAGGTTGTGCCGTACATATTTCCGGCTCTCAAGTACTTTAGTGGGATGGTCCGCGAGGTTTGGGACTCGGAAAATCTCATCAAGAACTGCGACGATACTCTGCCTTTCCTGTTCCTACGCGGCTTGAGAGATGAAATAGTACCTCCCTCGCATATGAGAAAGCTGTACGATCTGTGCCCTAGCAGGAACAAGAAGGTTTTTGAGTTTCCACTTGGCACACATAATGATACAATCGTCCAAGAGGGCTACTGGGAGATGGTACGTGATTTTCTCGAAGAGTATGGACTCATCTGACTTCCCAACCAATATTATTGCTATTTCGTTTATATAGCTACTTCGTAAGAACAACCTGCTGGGCATTCGGTTAAATTTTCGTCCAGAAACCACAGTTTCAGGCATTCGAAGTGGCCTTCATGCCCACATTCAAGCAGAGTCATGGTCATTTTCTTCATAGGTTGCTCGCAGAGGACGCACAAACTGTTAGGCTTCCTACATAGATCGCAGTACCAGTGGCCAAATCTTGCCAAAGGTGATGTATTCCCAACTTTCTGAGCTTCTATTGTGAACTTTTCCTTCGAGCTTTCATTGGCAATCAACTTTCCACATTTGTCACAATACAGTGTTATGGAGGATTGATCGCCCTCAGAGTTAAAGATGTTATCCCACGGGCAATATTTCAAAATCGCTGCTGATATTTCAAATAATTCATATTGGTGCAGAATCTTGGTGAATTGGGCCAACGAATTCTTTGCCACTTCTGTGCTGGTTAAGTGGTAGATGTTCTGGAACAATAATAATATATTAACGGCCAGTAAGACGTTACCCATCTCTACAGCTTGCTGATAGAGCTGCTTAAGCAGTCTTCTCGTGTTCCATGGAGGAGGGTCTTGTTTCGGGTCTGCCGCTGGGGTTACTTTCGATGATTCGGGATCTACCAGCTGCTCAAAGGTCGATTGTGAGCATCCTGCCTGTTTCTTTGGTGAGCGCGACATTATAGAGTCGGCTTGATAAGCTAGTTTCTTCAAAGCCGCAGAAGGTGAGGTTCCAGTAGCAAGACTCTGTAATGACGACAACTTACTCACAGGACTGCTGTGTGTGAAAGAGCGGGAACGTCTGCTCCTTTCCAGAAACTCGTTTTCTATGCTAGCATCGTTGGGTGATCTTACGTCGGTCATGAACGTGTCTATAAATGACGGGCGCGGTTTTCTTTTCTGCAGGATAGGAATGCCAACCGATTCGAAGCCGCTGGACACAGCGCTAGAAGCCTCAAAACCATTTCGATGGTTTGGACCCTCTAGATTTACGTTATCTTCTTCCTCACTAGGGTTTGGATGTTGTTGAACGAACTGCTCATCTAGATCGCGATCAGAGTACTTTCTTGCGGTCGAAGCTGCGTCGAAGCTCGTTTTGCTCGAGCTATCCAATTTATTTCCCTCCAGAATTTGTTGCTTTAGCTTAGAAATGCCTGTAGTATTTGAATGTTTTCTCGAATGGTCCTTAGATGCTGAGCTCAGTCCTCTTGGAGCTTCATCTACATATGAATTAGCACCGCTTGTCATTTCGCTGGAATAATCCGTATTTGCAGCCTCGTTCATCTCAACATCCGCTGCAGAGTAATTATCAGCCATATCGGAATGGCCCTCTCCGCCCTCTCCCTCAGGTTGTATTTGATCAAGGCTTATTCTCTTTAGGTCCCAAAGTAGAGAATCTCTGATCAATAGCCAAACCTTCAAGTTGGGCAAATCATCAATGTACGAATATACTGAGGCATTATGACCGCAAATGGGTATCAGCTCGAGCAGTCGTTCAACTTTTTGTTGTACTCCATTCGCTAATTCTATGCCCTCCGTTAAAGCGCTTCTCCTTTTATTATAAACCCCAGAAACTTTCTCTTCAATCTGACCCTCTTTCCCTTGTTGCTCCACCTCCACGTCGCTTTCATTGTCCTTGCCCATTGATTCTTGATTTTTCTTCATGTCCTGCTCACTCTTCTTATTGACAAGCGCTGTCCATGTAGTGTTCTCGGACAGCCCGAACCGCTGCATGAGGTCCTCTCTGGACTCATCGTCTTTTATGCTTCCTTGTTGAATAGTACTTTTTGGACTACCTTCCTTCTTTTCTTGAAGGCCACAAAATTCGAGTTCTCTTGCCAAAAACTTGAAGACTTTAACAGGCGATTCTCTGATGGCAACGACCTCGGGTGCTTTGGCAATGCTTAATTCTGGAGGGATGCGAGATAGCCTCATATTGCTCAAAATGTATGGCAAATCAAGGGTTACCATGGTGGGTGCCTGGGCCTCTCCACCTTCAGTCTGAACAGCAAAGGGAGTAGATGCGTTAGAGTTGTTGTGGGGCAATCCCGCGGATGGAGAGGGTGCTCTAGCATTGAAAGATAACGAGGATTTCTGGTACGGAGGTCGATCGTTATTGTAAGAAGATAGAGTGCTTTGACTAATTCCTTTTTTTAAACTGCCCATAAGGCCGCCACTATTTCCAGCATTGCTGGTGCTCACAGAATTTATGCTTATCCTATGGTTAGAGCTTTTCTTTCCCTCATCGGACACACTGAGTTGATTTTGGTTAATATCATAACATCCCCGGTCTTGATCCACAAACAAAAGTCCATTGCCGTCAATATCCCTCCAGCAAGTAATGTTTTTGGGAAGGTTCTCTAAAGTGGTAGGTTCTTGCGTGATATCCCATCCGTTTATATTATTGTCTTTATCAATGTCGAAAATTAGTTTATCATCCCACCAAACCAATCCTAGCGTCTGCGTAGATTTGAGTAACACATGCTTCGGGATGTGTTTCCTCGCAAGACTATAGATGCTCAACGCAGCGTCATCCGTCATAGGTGAAAGGGCTAGTAAAGAGCTTAAGACCTTTTTCTCATAGGCGGGACGAAATTTTAGTTTGGTGACAGGTTGACCTGTGCTTAAAGTTGTTTCGGGGAGAGTAGCAAGGTTGGCATTCGCTAGGTGAGGCGCTAAGTGAGGCATGATATTGGACGATGGGGTGCCGTAAGCGCTCTCGTACTGTGGTCTGTCACCTACGTACCATAAAGCGCATTTGCCATCCCTTCCTCCGGTAGCTATGTACTCAAGGTTGGGATGCCAAGATAAGCACAGTCCTGGTCCTGAATGAGCATTAATTCTTTTTTCCACTTGATTCGGTTGACGCAAGTCGAAGTTCAAAAGCAACCCCGAGTCATGGATAGAAGCAAACTTGAGCCCTGCATTACCTCCATTCTTAGACTCTTGCTGGTGATTGGACGCAAAGTTCTGAAATGGCATCCACTTGACGTCTCTGATTGAGTCCGACGCTGTGTTTATGTTCAAATCTCCAACAGTAGGATTTCTAACATTGCTAGATCGGAGGTCCCAAACTTTGATGCAGCTATCTTGACCTCCGCTTATAATTAGGTTCGTTTGCACCGTATTGAAATCAAAGCTGTTTATGGATCTTGTATGCTCGGATAATGTGGATACAATGGGACTTTCTGAGCTCGCTGTTCTATTGATATCAAAGACGGATATTGAGGTAGAGCTGCTGCAAACTGCAACGTAGTTCTTGTGGTTGTGAAAACCTGCTTTGACATCCGCGATCGTACTGATCTTACACTGCCTATTTCTTTTCTTGAAATTCGGTGAAAAGGAGTTGTTTGCTCCAGCATTAACAGCCATGAAATCGTGAACGCAGTTGACAGACTGGTTCTCTGCATTGAATTCGTAAAGACCCAAATGGGTCTTTCCTGCGCATACGAGGGTATTTCTAGTCGAATCATTAATTCTGTCAATACTTGAGAGCTCTTTAGAGGCCTGTGTACTGTAAATGAGTCCTGAAGATTTCGGTAATGCTTGTATCCTTCTATTCCTCCTGTTCGCCGTTCTTTCCGGGTGGTACTTTTCATTATATGAAGACTCTCTTAAACTCCCATCCTGGAAAGAATTGCTTGAAGTGAGAGAGTACCTTGAATGTGGACGTCCCCTGGGTGAACTTGAAGATACCTGAGTTCCGACAGGATAATGATGAATGCGGAACGAGGACCGACCTATTGAAACTGGTTTTAATTCACTCCTCCCAAACGAAGTCGAAGACTGGCCTCTTGGAATGGATGTGTTACTCATTGATTTAGAGACAGGGTCAAGTGCATTCTCTTGCCCAGTTTTATCGATAATATAACATCTGATGCATGATAACGCTAAGAAAGGCGCTACTATATATTCAGGTCATTCTACACTAACAACTAGACAAGTCGAGGTTACTAGCCTGTATCAATGGGATCTTAAGCAGTTTGAATCGATTGCTTGTCGCCTACTATCTGGTCTACCTATCAAGCCTTTTTTTTTTTTAGGTTTATATATCAAGTGTATTAACCATATATTATAGCTGTCACTACCGAACCTTGTCATAAAAAGAGTCGATATCTGCCTGTGTCATGTATTTGGTCTCAGGGACCATGAACCACACAAATATGGCAAATACTAACAGAAAACTGGCAAAGAAGTACCCATACAAGAAGCCAATTCTGTCCGCAATTATGGGAGTGAGAAACGAAATCAAAAAATTGCACATCCAGTAAAAAGATGTACAGACGGCCATCGATGTGGCCTTCTTCCTCATAGGAAATAGCTCTGCTATTAGTATCACCGTTACTGGCCCCAGGGTCGTGGCAAAAAATATCAAATAAATGCAAGTTGCCACGATGAGTACAGTATATGAAGCGGTAGAGGCCACGGCAAAGCTTCCCACATTAGTGTAAACTATCATGCAGGAAAACATGCCGATTGAGCCAGCCAACAAGCAGGTCCGCCGGCCGCTTACTTGAACAAGGTAAAGTCCACCGAAAGTTGCGAGAAAATTCACCACGGATAGTATTATGGCGACCACATAGGAATCCATCTGTCTAGACTCAAAAATCGTGGTGCCGTAATAAAAAAAATAGTTGATTCCGGAGAGCTGCTGGAATGACATAACGCAGGTGCCGACCAGCAATCTCATTCCGAGCCTTGGCCTGCCTCTGGCCCATTCTAGAAAATCCTGACTTTTACCACCGCTACGCCTTTTATGTTTCTCTCTAAGGCTTCTTTCAATGAAATCAAGTGTTCTAGGGTCAGCTCTTGATATAGCATTCATCTTGGCGAAAGAGGCCTTAGCGGCAGGGATTGCGTTCTTGCGCTCAACCAGAAACTGTGCCGACTCTGGTGTGAAAAATAGGCCCACTGATATAATGAATACCCATAGGTATCCAAAAATTAGTGGCAGCTGCCATGAGATGTTACGGACTCCATTATCCAACACCTGATGTGAGAAATAATTGACGATATTGCCCATAAGTATGCCCAGCGTGGTTTGCACTTGGTAAGATCCAATCATCGTCGAACCGATGACCAGCGGGGCAATTTCTGACAGATATATGGGCACTAATACAGCGGTGGATCCGACTGCAAGCCCGCATATAATTCTCCCCACGAGAAACTGGATCCAGTTTGTATCGTTCATCAGAGAGATCCACAGGCCCATACTATAAACGACCATCGACATGTAAATCCCGAATTTGCGCCCTTGATAGTCGCCTACTTTTGCCAACGTCAATCCCCCGACAGCGGCACTCACGCTGAATATTGAGATGATTAGCCCGATTAATATTGCTGGAAGCCTCCTCTCCCCGGTCCATGGATTAACCAAAGTGCCAAAATTTTGGCTAAAGCTTTCCATATTTGTCATCCCACCTATAGTACCAATATCCCAACCTACCATGAAGCCACCCACCGATACCGAAGCACAAAGCGTCACTGGTAGCGCCAGAGCTTGCCGCTCTCGAATCGCCTCCGACATGGCGGGGGTTGCAGAATTGGTCATCTTGGCAGTGTTATAATTTGACTCATCAGCATCGTTGTACTCTGTAGGGAAGCTCATACTATTACAAAGACCTCTATTCTGTTGTTGGTATTTACGACTACTCTAGTGTATTTTCTTACCTCTGTGTATTTATTTTTGTGACGTCTTAAGCTTGTTCCTTCAAACACTCTCGAAATTTGAAGCTTTCAATCGGTCTGGTGAAACCAATTCCTTTTGGCTCATGGAAGCATTAATCCGGCATCTGAGCAACTGAACGTTCCATCTCGACAGCTCAAGGATTGGTGGTTTCACTTCAAAAGAAGGCTAAAAAAACAGGCAAATTTTATGCCACTTCCCAGTTTAATATAGCCAAATTTGCAGTGTTCTCCGTTCCATTGCAATTGTTTTTTGGCCACTTTTTATAGTCCATTTATTTATTTAAAGGGCTCTGACACTTGGTCCTTTCTTGTTTTGACGCTTTTTTCAGTTCGAACGATATAAAGTAGGCCAGGACTCCTAGATCCGGTGAATCTGGGGTCAGATAGACACAGGATGGTACTAAAGGCTTATTAAACTGTTGACAGAACGCTTATTGGTATGCCGTCATACCAGGGGGAGGCTAAGGATGATACGCCCATTGAAATGGTCAACCTGCTGGAGCAGGAAGAAGGTTTCAGTCTGGACTCCGGAGCTCCTGATGGGAGCACTGTCAAGGAAATGGAGTGGAAAGGTGAAAAGATCAAGGTTTATCCTTTGAACTATCAAACTGTTGGGATTGTGAGGTGGCAGATTTTTGCTAATTTGATGATGTTCATAATGTTCGGGCTGAACGATCAAACTACAGGTTCGCTGATCCCTACGCTAACCAGGAAGTACGATATCTCCAAAGTAGTGGTTTCTAACATCTTTCTAACGCAGGTGTTTGGGTACATGTTGGCGTCTGTCCTGAATGAGAAACTGCATAAGATGTGGGGCATGAGGGGTGCGATGATTACATCTGCTGGACTTTGTGTTGTATTTTTTGGCATACTGGCTCTTCAGCCCTCATCCTTCTTTCTCTATACAGTTTGCTATTTGCCAATTGGATTTAGCATAGGGATAGCGGACTCTACGGCCAACGTTATGATGGGAAACCTGGAAACTCACAAGAATGAGTGGATGGGTGTGACCCATGGTCTGTACGGAGCTTCGTCCATGGTAACGCCTCCAATTGTCTCATATTTCAGCAAGTATGGCCGTTGGTCGAGCTTTTTCTTAATTCCACTTGCAATCTCGGCGCTTGCATTGCTCATCATACTCCCGGCATGCCGGTTTGAAACCGCTACAAAGTACGATTATGTATGCTCAGCGCACAAGGCACTGGATGACAATATTGAAGGGGAAGACGAAGCAGACGGCACCAGCATCTCTCGGTTGCTCAGAAATCCGGCCGTCTTACTCTACGCGTTATACCTGTTCGTATACCTGGGTGCCGAGGTCGGTACGGGCTCTTGGCTGTTTTCCTATCTATTGGCGACCAAGTCGGATGACACCATATCGATGTCCTACGTCACTTCCTCCTTTTGGGTTGGTCTCACAGTAGGCAGGTTTCTTCTAGGTTTCGTGACCAAGAGGGCTTTTACTGATGAATATCGTGCAAGTCACGCTTATGGCCTCTGCAGTTTGTTCTTCTACACTGTGTTCACACTTGTGGGATTTATCAACACTGATTCACAGTGGTACATTGCGGTTCTATTCTTTGTGCTATTCTTCTGTGGTGTATTCATCGGCCCCTTGTTCCCAAATGCCAGCATCGTAGCCATGCAAGTATTACACAGAAAGCTGCATGTTTCGGGGGTCGGGCTCGCAGTTGCAATGGGAGGTGCCGGTAGCGCTTTACTTCCCTACCTAATGGGAATAGCCCTTCATATTACCGGTATGAAGTGGTTCCCAATTTTATGCTGGTCGTTAGTATCCGCATTCACTGTGGTTTGGCTCATGTATCCGAGATACCTTGCTGTTTAGAAGTAGATATATACTGGGTTAACATTTTCACTTGCTCTGTCCAGGCACGGTAGCCGATTCCATTGTCAAGAGGACTATTCTAATATGTAAGATAATGAAGATACCTATCAAATGAGCTTGATAGAGCCCACCATGGTCTGTTGTCTTCATCATTGAATATGTTCTTTCTTCACTATCTCTTATAGTCTCGCGCAGCCGTTGAAAGAATTGACATGGCATATATATCTATGACTATGGGTGAAATATTACATAGAAACTACGACCGCAGCACTTTGGTAGCTCTTGGATATGAATGACAGCAATGTTCAAGATCAGGCGCAGAAGAAATATCTGACTCAGCGTCGAACTGTGGATATGAGCTCCCCATTCGAGAAATTATATTACTATAGAAGACACGGACTGGAAATACCTGTAATAGAGCCAGAAACCTCATACACAACCGACATTATGCCTCCTTGTGCATACCGTTCGAGAGATAGAGTCATCAATTTGACTAGCAAGTTTACACACCTAAGCTCGAACAAAGTTAAACATGTAATACCGGCCATCAAATGGACGCCTGAGGGTAGACGACTTGTGGTTGCCACTTATAGCGGGGAGTTTTCACTTTGGAATGGTTCCTCTTTCAATTTCGAGAGTATTATGCAGGCTCATGATTCTGCGGTAACAACAATGGAATACTCTCATGCTGGCGATTGGATGGTGAGTGGTGATTCAGATGGGACAATCAAAATATGGCAACCTAACTTCAACATGGTAAAAGAACTGGACAACGCACATACAGAATGTATAAGAGACGTGGCATTCAGTGGAAATGATTCAAAATTTGTTACATGTTCAGATGATAACATATTAAAGATCTGGAATTTCAGCAATGGCCAACAAGAAAGGGTACTGTCTGGGCACCATTGGGACGTCAAGAGCTGTGACTGGCACCCAGAAATGGGCCTCATAGCCTCGGCATCAAAAGATAATCTCGTGAAACTGTGGGACCCCAGAGTAGGTCAATGTATATCGACGATTTTACAGTTCAAGCACACAGTGCTTAAAACGAGGTTTCAGCCCTCCGGAGGAAATTTACTGGCGGCAATTTCTAAGGACAAATCATGTCGAGTTTTCGATATAAGGCATAGTCTGAAAGAACTCATGGTCGTTCGAGATCAAGTAGATTACATGACTCTGCTCTGGAATCCCATCAATGAGACTATGTTGACCGTCGCATGCTATGACGGATCACTGAAAGACTTTGATCTTCTTCAAGATGTGAACAAACCGGTGCTCACGATTCCCTACGCTCATGATAAATGCATTACGTCGTTGTCGTATAACCCTGTGGGCCACATACTAGCCAGTGCATCCAAGGATAGGACGATTCGATTTTGGACCAGAGCTAGACCATCTGATCCAAACGCTTTTGATGATCCTACCTACAACAATAAGAAAGTGAATGCCTGGTTTTTCGGTATCAACAATGGCATCAACGCGGTAAGAGAAAAGTCGGAGAATGGCGCCGCACCTCCCTCTGCCAATGGAGAAGACGGTTATAGTATACCTCCCTTGTCTGCGTCCAGCAATACCCCGTCGCTACCAGGCTTGGACCTGGGAACCTCGAAGGCATCAAGTTTGCCCGGGTTAAGCATATGAAACTTCAAGCTTAGTTCGAGCTCACGAAAACCCTCTTACCTAAGATAAAATCTATAAAAAATCTATAATCCTTTGCATCACATGGATGCAATAATACTAAAATAAGGTCGCACTCGGTGCGACGCATCGTAACTTCATTAAAATGTGCCGATAGACCAATTAAGAACGGATCCTGGAATTCTCCAAATTTTTCGCCAGAAGAGCTTGCAAGTGATTAAAGTACTCTTCATCCAGGATAGAGCTGAGAGTTGAAATATAGCTCAAGCCACCGGGAGTGGGCCGCTGTTCAGCACTTTTCATCTCCTCACTGAAAAATTCTTTTACCCGCTCGATGTACGTGTAACCAAACATCCTGGTATAATGCTCCACAAAGTTTTCCGTCAAATTCACCATCTGTATCACTTCCTTGGCGCACTTAAGAGGGAAAAAATTGCTGTTTAGATGTTTAGAAGGGACCAAACCAGTATTCACAATGTTATAGGCGAAAACGCCGTGTGTGAGCCCGCGGTCATTGATCATTTTCACGATACTCTCAAACTCACGGCTAGAAAAAGGCGTGAATTGAGAATAGTAATTCTTCAGTCTCCTGGCAAAATCGCGTACAGCATACTCGTAGGGTTTATCAAAGTAATCTTCGTTGAATGACTTCTTGTGAACGTTATACCTGATAAAGCTCTGGTCATCGCACGTAATTTGAAGTACTATGGGAGTAACATGAAAGTTGGACTCTGGGTTCTCATTATAGGAGCATAACTCTTCAAACACAAACTGTCTTCTCTCAACTCTGGAGTTCGTGGCATCGAATATGCCCACATCACAAACGTCTGAGTCCAGCTCTTTCAACAATTTGTCCAATGTAATTCTGGCGTATTTCTCTTTCTTTTCTGTGTTCTTTGGATTAAATAAATCGTCCGAAGAATTGTTGGCCAGCTCCATGGATAGCTTACCCAAGTTTTTGAAACTCATCTTTCGTCTCACCTTCCCTGCATTAAACACAGAACAGCGCAGAGAATGCGTAGCGGGATTGCTTTGAAGAAAACGGATGAGCTGTGCAGAGATTGTGGATTTCCCCACAGCGGGAAGACCGACAAGGATAAAGACGAACTTCGAGCGTTTGGCACCACCGGTACACTGTATCGACCTTCGACGTGTGTCACGTGGAGGATCAAAAGTTAAAGGCGAGTGTGAATCAACCCTCGTCAGGTCTGGTAGCCCGTCGGTGGGCAGGTTGCTTAGGAGTAGGCCATGTGGCAGAGGGAGCAGGCCCTCCTGCTCCTCATCAATCTCATCGTTCTGATAATAGTAGCTCGATTTGTTCAATAAAAGACTCGAATAACTGCTCTTCCCGAGCGAGAAAAGAGAGTTGGCAGACGTCGGATTTGACTTCAGCGAATCTTTACGGGAAAGAAAACTAGAAGACCCCATTGTGTGAACCATCACCAGGAGGGAACCGCTGACCATAAAATTTCCACTGAGGTTCCGCGACGTTCTCGCCTAAGAGCTGTTAGTTTTATAATTCAATTCAGTTCCAGTAGAAAGTAGGACCAAAGAAGACAAAAAAAGAAAGGAAGCGATAAAAATCACCGTCGCTTATAAGGTAAAATGAGAATCAACGTAAGTCAAGTTTAAACGATAGGGAGATGTTGCATGGTCGCTCCATTACTCACAAATTATGGTGTTTCGCCGCTTGAAAAATTATCGCGAAGCGGAAAAAAAAAACGGCGAAATTTTTCCGAATCAGGGAAGATGTTCCGAGACGTGAATCCACTCAGTAATACGTAATCTAGCCTGACCCACGGCCAGGCTGAGATATTGCAGACTGTTGGCATTCCGTTACATCTAATCCATGTCCCTGTCAACGTCAGTGTCAATATTGGCGAGCTTCTCCCTGATCTGGTCGCACACTTGGTCGATATCTCGAATTTCTTTACGCTTGTAGGCCAGTTGCTCTTCCAGGAGCATGATGAGCGATTCGCGGGTTTGGTGAGGTCTATACTCGTTGAGCAGGTGGTGGATGTTCACCAATATCGTCCTTATGTGCTCGATCTTTTGTTCATATAGAGAGGGGTCAACGCTCAGCAGGCCGACAAGCTCCAGGTAGTTGAGCAGTAGAGACTTGAGCAATTTGTGTAGTTCCTTGATCTTGTTTTGGTAGTCATTGGTGTCCGCATCGCCTGTCTTCTTGTACAGCTGGGTGAGACCCATGGTCTCTAGATCCGGCAGTTGGTCCTTCAGTTGCCACACACTTCCGAATGCTCTGTACTGTGAGCTCTTGGGCAGTGGGGGAGGAATCAAGAAGTCGAGAGGACATTGGGGTTCATCTTCCTTTTCTTCAGCATCTGCGTTCGCCCTCTTTTTGGCTTCGATATACTCCGGAAGTTTCTCGAGGTTCTCCTGTGTAAAGAACTTGATATATGGCGGAGGAGGAGGGTACAGAGAGCTGATTTCGTTCGTATCCGCAGCCGACATTGTACTGGAGTGATAAGAGGGCCTAACTGGTCTATAAAGTCAACTTTAGCGCCCGTTTTCAGGCCTTCAAGCTAAAGCTTATTTTCCACTATGTAGACAGAAGCGTCTCTCGCGCACTGCGGGAACTTGCAAGGTATACTTTAGGTCTGCTTGGCATATAAAAACAGGCTAATACACTTCTAGGAGGCGGTTTAAGGCATCATTAGTGAGCTCTAAGATGAGTGAAAGTGAGAAGATGGATGTGGACCCTGAAAGTGCGGAGCAGTCAGCGTCAGAGACTTCTGTAGCGTCGAAAAGTAGAGCCAAGAGATTTGAAATCAAGAAATGGACGGCTGTGGCATTTTGGTCGTGGGATATTGCTGTCGATAACTGTGCAATCTGCAGAAACCATATCATGGAACCATGTATTGAATGTCAGCCTCTGGCTATGACAGACACAGACAACGAGTGTGTAGCGGCATGGGGAACCTGTAACCACGCCTTTCACCTGCATTGTATCAATAAGTGGATCAAGACGAGAGACGCATGTCCGCTGGATAACCAGCCCTGGCAACTGGCGCGCTGTGGACGGTAGTCCTTTATGTATGGAGTATAATATGTTACAACTTAAAAATCTAGTCTCTTAACTGTAATAGCGTTCATTGCGTGAGAAGGCGCCCCACAAACACCATGAGGAGCATGAATTTGAAATGTCTCTGTAAAAGGCTTTTTCGTCAGGCTTTTGGAAGCTATTGTAGTATTCGATGAAGAAAAGGTACTGCCATTTCCTTCGCAGTACATCTTTGTTGAGCGGACGAGAGTTGATGGAGCACATGTTAACAGAGTGATTCTTAAGGACTGTCAGTACATCTACTAGAGCGCCCGGATCATCCTGTTCTACAGCAAATGACATCAAGCTTACTCTCTTGGGGTTAGTAGGCGGTCTCGAGCGACCTTCTCCTCGTCTCTCGAAGATCAAAAATCTCGTTGTGTTGCCGAGCAAATCGTTGATTTCCTGGTCGATAATGTGAGCGTTACGGAGCTTGGCCGCTGTTTCGCTCGCTATGGCCAGATTTAGCACAGATTCTTCCTGCGATACCGATTGAACCTTTCCCACAGCCTCTGATGTCGAAGCAGTGTCGATCTTCTCGATGAAGGTATCGGGACATCGTTTTTTTAGCCTTTCGAGGTATCCGCTGACCTGTCCCCAGACTTGTGGGTGGGAATAGAGCCTTATTCTCTTGTAATTAGATAGGGAATCCAGCCGGATGTCACTTGGCGATATCAAACAGTGCATGATCGAGACATATTGCTCACCAACCACTTCCAGAGGTGGAAGGACCCGGTTGCCCTCAACCATGTCATCGGAGCATGCCATCATTCCATCCCGAAGTAAATCATAGGTGAATACCACCTGGCCATTCGTCGAGTTTTCTAACGGCACTACAGAGTAGTTCACTGTTCGATCGCTCTCCAGTTTGTCGAAACACTGCGGTATGGAATTGGTACAGACAAATTCCACCCCAGGACCAGATCCGAACTCTTGAAGCGCAGCCTGGTGCGTGTACGTACCTTCAGGACCCAGAAATGCCACTCGCACAGAACTCTCAGGCTTTTCCGCGCTCATTGATAACCCTCTGTTCGTTTTAGCTTCCTTTGGCTCAGTTTATGTGGATTTTTCACCGAGTTGACGTTCAATTTTATTGACGATGATGGTGAATATATAGCGTTTCTACATGTTATGTGCAAAGTGTCTACGTTATCAGTAGTTCAGTTCTCCATTGACTGGGCCAAAGATATCAATGCATTAACGCTAAAGTCTGGCGAACCTTTTGTAAAGTCGCGAAGCAGCTTAACCCTCTGCTGGGCGACGGGCGTTTCTTCACCCATGGCACCCCAAAACCTCTGGACGTTAAGAAGCAGAAGCTGAGCATCTTGTAGGGAAACGTTGGTGTCGGGCTCCACCTGGCCATTCATTAGAACAATCTTTTTATCTGTGGCCATTTCCGAGTGGAACTGGAAAACGGTATGCGGCTTGGCATACTCATTGTGTAGCTTGAACTCGGCAAGGGACGTCATGATGCAGTGGATCGTGTTAGGCCCAACGAATTGCCATTGGATATAGTGTAGTTCAACGCTCTGATTATCTTTATTTTCTGTGCCTTCTTCACCCTCCATCTGTCTAGGTAAGGGAAGAACGAATATCGGATTACTTTTCGCATTTGCAATCATTTTGTCAAAGATGTCACTAGGGACCACGGCACATAGAGCATTGTCCTTGTTCATCCATTTGGCCCTCCACAGAAACTCTACCTCTTGTTTTGAGAGTTCTTTAATCTTTTCGACGTCTAGAAAAGAGTCCAAGGTCTTGAAAGGCGCCTTTGGCTGGGTTGCATCAGCAGGGCCCTTTGATTTGGTCATTCCCGCGTTGTTCGCCGACATTTTCATACGCTGTTCGTAGTCTTCAAGCTCTTTCAAAGGGTCAATTCTATTAAAATCCTTCTTCTTCTCTTCGAGCTCTTTCTTGGAGCTCTCTAAATACTTTTCAACTGATTCGAAGCCTTCTTCCCTGGCTTTCTTCAGTAGTTTATCGTAATATTTACTCTCAACGGGGTTGGTAGAGTAGCTATTGTGTGAGTTTCTTAAAAGACGTTGGAAAGTATTCTGCGACACTAAGGATGCCAGTCTAGTCTGCGTAATAGGAAGGCTTAATCTTCTGGGTAAGTCTCTCACTAGAAAAGACATCCACTGGAATATATATAAGTGATTAAGCGTATCAATGGCTAGAGATAGCTAGCAATTATGGTGACTTCTTCAAGAAACTTACTTTGGAAGGTATTTTTCACTTAGTATGACGATCCTCCGAGGTGATAATGGCCTGTAGAATGGAGTCTGACTGAATATTCGACTATTAAACGCTCCCTGACCAGTCTTACTGAGATCTCAACTGATTCTGGAGGTTGAAAGACGCCTGAGATGGCGGAAAAGTCTTTAAGCGCAGATGATTGCGTTCTCCTACGTCTGATGGATCAGTTCAAGCCCCATCTCAAGCCGTATGCCTATCGTCAAGACACCTGGTTACGTGTGTTGAATAAGTACAATGAATTGACTGGTAATGCGTACCGACAAGCGCGGACCTTGAGGGTCAAGTTTGAGAAGATGCAGTATTTGTGCAATAATGGGGGGCGGGAGAAGATGGGCATCGAGGCCTTCGAGCTTCTGAGCAAACTCGCAAGTGAGGTTGGTGGCAAAGAGGCTAAACGTCGTTATCGCAAGAGGATCGGATCTGCTAAAAAATCGTCTCAGACTCAAAAAATGGAACGCTCTACTCCTTCCTTGATGGATCAAACATTTAATAACACTCGTCTGCGGGCGGACAGAGCCCAAGAAAATGTGATTAGAGCGAGTAGTGACGAGGGATCACAACCTCCACCTTTGGATAGCATAGCGGTGGGATTTTCTCGGGTGAGTGATTACCTTGATCATGGTGTGCGTAAGGATATGCCACCGTATGAGCCTCTCAATAGTGAGGGCGATAAGAGTTCATTTAGACGATCAGACGAATGCTTGAAGTTAGAGCGACTGCACAACCAAGAGGTGTTTCCGAATTTAAAAGAAATCGAGGATGATTATGCGCTAAACCTTGGAAACGTAAATGAAGAAAAGAATACTGTGGGATTCGACATAAGCGTTAACAGAGACGCCGGCGAGCAGTCACAGCCTCCTCCTTTGGATAGCATAACAGTGGGGTTTACTCAGAGCCGGCCTTATGCCTGACGGCCGCCAGCAAGCGATACATCATCATTTAAAGGAAGTATTGGCAGCGACTGATCGTCTTTGTTCCTCAGATAAAAAAGGTATATATAAGTGTAAAGAGTTCATTGGGATGGTAAGGGATTGATTTAGTTATATCATAGTAAAACGGGGCAAAAGGCAAACATCGAGAGAGTATCGTATTTTTTTTTAGATGTTACGAGAAGCCAGGAGGGGCATTACAGTAGGTTATCATATTAAAGGTGAGTATATCGTGATTAGACTTTTTATATAAAACCGTTACTCAATCTGTCATATCTGATTTCTCAGTTTTATCAGTCTTTCCCAGCCATCTGAATCATCCCATCTTCCTTTGCCCTTGCTTAAGAGCGCCTTAATAGTGGCCCGGCATTTGTATTTCCAGTCCTTGCATACCATAGAGCCTGGGCCATGGCGGCCTTCTAATTCACCCAAGGATTCATATGACGCTACTAAATCTTCGCACGCATCTACAGTTGTGTCCCACACTTTCTCGTCTATCTCAATGTCAGGGTTGTGAGAAACAGCCCTATATGCTTTCTCATGGCATTCTAACGCTGCCCACGGCCTTTTCCTCCACAGTTCTACCTTAGCGACCAGTCTCCAACATCTTGCACTAGTGGTTATGACTGAAGGTAGAACTTCGCACACAAACTCGATGCAGGATCTTTGAAAGTGAGTAAGCTTCTGAGTATCGTCAGTAGGAAAGTCAGTGCTGGCTAAAAGCTCCACCAGTTTTTCAACCACAGGAAGGTCAATTGAACCTTCTCCTGCTTTATCTCTCTTGATGCTCACTAAATGCTTGCAAGCTAACAGGACATCACTCCATTCGTTTAGCTTCGCAGCAACGAGCATGTAATTTTCCCATATTCTCCAGTTGTTTTGAGAGTCTGAAGCAACCGCTCTCTTCAAGCAACTTAAAGCCTCTTTTAGCTTGTTTTGTTCAACAAATGCGGCACTCAGATTTGACCAGGCCATTGCATGCGTTGAATCTAGTGCCACGCATCGAGAAAAAGCTTCTGCGGCCAAGTCAAACTTACCGCATTCTAGGCCGACGCAGCCATAGAAGTACCAGGTATCAAAATTCAGTGGATACTGTCTCAAAGAGTCATTTAAATGTGTCAAGGTTGCTTTGTAATCCCTTTGGAGACCAGATGAGGCTGGAGGGTTGTAGTAGTACCTTCCCAGAGAATTTTTTGCATTTACGTACTTACCGACTTCCCAGCTCTTTCTCCACAATTCTGGATCTTGTCTTATATCACCAAGAATGGAGTACGCTCTGGCATCTTTGGGGTTATTTGCAATTCTCTGGAGGATAACTTCTTCAGCGCTTTTTTCGTCACCAACAGCTGCGTAACAAAGAGCAGCTTCACAGGCCATCTCAAGCCTCTCGTATATTTCAACGGCCGATTTGAGAACACCGAGTGACATATACTTTTCGGCTAGTGTAGCCTCCAATTCCCAGTGAGGAATAAAAGGCAGCTGATGAATGTATCGTTGCCTCGTCAGTTTTTCGTTTTCAACCGGACCGCCCGTCGGTATTAGCCTTGTCTGGAGTTTGATTCCTAACTCCTCTACTAGTGATTGCATTTGAAGTAGACCGCGTTCAATAGTTTTTGCCTTTGTTGTCTCGACAATAGATCTTTCCCACAGTGCCCGAGAGAAGACTGTCCAATCCTTAGGCCCATTCTGATAAATAATTCTTGATATGATCGCACCCAACTCTTCGTCCACCAGAGGGTCCCTCGAAGGAGACGTTTGTCTGATGACATATAGACGAAGTAGCAGTTGTATATTGTCGAAAACCGATAGCTGTGGCTGGTTGTTAGGATCTATGGCCTTCAGTTCTGAGGGAATATTTTCCTGTCTAATTGCCACTGGAAGAATTATGTCTTCGTTCAAACCTCCATCCTCAGCCACTTTCTGTTTCTTAACGATTTGCTCATCTAATGGCTCTGCTGCGATGTTCTCGAAATGAGGCCTCTCCAATAATATTTCAGATTCCAAGGCTATACTATCGGGATGTGAGATATTCTGCGACTCATCGGTAGTATCCAAATTTGATGAAGACTGCGCCAAGATGACCAATCCAGCATGTGCTTTCTGCTGGAACTTCGTCCTTGTAGCACGGGCACCGGTCATAACAAAACTGAAATTCGTTAGTCTCTTTGCCTTGATCAACGATGGCAGGCACAAATGTTCTGTGTTGATAGCCAAAGAGCATTTGACATTCTCCAGATAGTAAATCGTGTAAATCTGCGCTTTAAAATCCTGTGGAACGCTATCTGGTAGATCTTTTGTGATTGCTTGGGCAAGTTCAATTGAACCTAGTATAGATGACGCAATTGCTGGCTGGCACCCGCCTGGCTCACGCAACAGGGAAAGTTGTGCCAAAAGCGCCCTAGCACGCCACCAATGAGAGACGGCTAGAAGTCCAGGCGTCGAAGTAGACGAAATTTCGGGCACATCGAGTTCTGCCTCAGATTCAACCAGAAAAGAGCTCTGTTGTTTCGTCACGTTCTCCAGCAGAAGTAACGACAGCACTAGACTCAGAGGGTCCTTTGTGAGGTCATAAGCTGGCTGTCCTCCTGTGCTCAGCAGTGAGATTGCTAGTTTGTCTATAATTTCTGGCTCCCTCTGGTCCTTGAAAAGAAGCCTACGCACACTGGTAGATGTCAACGGTCCAGTGAAATTACTCTGAATAAAAGCTTGCAGCAAACCAATGGCCATCAATAGACTTACTTCATCATCTTTAAAATGATCCGAGAGAAAGTTCCTCAGACAATGCAGTAATTGTTCTTCATTAAATTCGTCAGCCAAACTTGCCGAGTACTGAATTGACCCCAGTAGACTTTCCACAACTTTATAAGGGTGCCCTGTCAAAATTTCACGAGCATAGCCTAGCAAAACCGGGTCGATCCCCTCGAAATCGCTATCATTGAGAACTGCAGGGTCGGATGCCAAAATCAGATGGCAATGCAGTAGTACTCTCATATCGAGAACCTTACTTAAATACATAGCTAAAGAGCTAGCTAAAGAGTTGTACGATTATTACATCCACTATGATATTAGTCGATGAGCTTAAGCATAAAATTTTTCAGATCAACTGGAGGGCGAACGCGTTAAGGATTCGCGTAAAAATTGAAGGGTTAACTAATACTTCAACTCATGAGGTGAGATATCACAGGAAGAAATCTACCCATCATGGCAAGTATGTGCATTCATTTTTTGATTAGGTTATTGTTCAGGACGAGTTATACTAACTTTCAGCCTTTCAAGCAGCCTACCAACCGTACAACGAATACTCATCCGTGGGAGGAGGTGACGGAGGGGGCTTTGAGACCAATAACCAAAGACCCAGCTCTAACGAATCTGGGGGAGCTCAGGCCCGTTTCACCACTTTGACTCCCGTGACTATTAAACAAATACTACAATCGCAACAACAGGTGCAGGACGGACCATTCGTGATAGAAAAACAGGAGTTGTTTCACGTTTCGTTCGTTGGAGTCATAAGGAATATCGTCGATGAGACTTCTAATGTAAAACTGACTATTGAAGACGGAACAGGCCAAATAGATGTCAAGAAGTGGAGTGCGGATCCCAACGATGTGGCTGCCAGTCAGGATGAAAACGTCAAGAAGAACTACAACTCCCAGGTTGCACAACAGTACCATATCGGAATGTACGTGAAAGTCTTTGGTGCACTTAAAGAGTTTGGGGGCAGGCAACACGTGCAGTACGCGTTGATTAAGAACGTTGAGTCGTTCAACGAAGTGATAACACACCATTTGGAGACTATCAAATGGTTTGCAATTTCAAACGGCAAGTTTTCACCTCCAAAAGCTGGGGGAAATGAAGAACAAAGCAGCAATGGGCCTTCGCTTTTCGTCAGAGACGCCGATTCTCATGACACGGGGAACGCACTCCAGAGAGTATTAGCATTTTGCAGAGAGCAGTGTGCTGGCAAAGATCCAAACAATTTTGCTGTTCAGGTGCAACTGATCGCCCATTCATTGAGTATGGATGAAACCACTGTGAGGGATTGCTGCACGACTTTGACCGAACAAGGTTTCATCTATCCCACCATCAACGACAGTGAATTTTTCGCCTTGAATTCGTGAAAGTGCTCGCTTTCTGTGAGGTGTCTGCCTTGTTTAGCTGTCGCTTGAATTTTCAGCATGTTTGTGCTGCGCAAACTTAAGAGACGACACAAAATAATAAAACCAAAGAATAAAGAAATAAATAATAATGCTTACTCGGAACAGCAATATATCAAACCAATCTTCATTTAAATATTGCTGTATATCGGAGAAATGTACAGAAATGGATGGCATATTTCGCTGTTGTTCTTAGTAGTCCTTCAGTTGGCTGAGGTCGCCAGAGGTGAGGTTGACCGCATAGAGGTGAGGGGTAAGCAATTTTTTAATTCGAAGACTGGCGAACCGTTTTACATCAGAGGTGTCGATTACCAACCAGGTGGCTCCTCTGACGTGACTGAGAAGAAAGACCCTCTGTCAGACCCTAGAGCGTGTGCCCGTGACATTATTTTATTTCAAGAGCTGGGAATTAATACTGTGCGAGTGTACTCTGTCAATCCGGATTTGAATCACGACAAATGCATGACACAGTTGGCAACAGCTGGAATATATCTAATCCTGGATGTGAATTCGCCAATGGAAAACCAACACCTGAATCGATACCAACCTTGGACTACCTATAATGAATATTACCTGGAACACATATTCAAAGTAGTTGAGCAATTTTCACGCTATGATAATACTTTGGGCTTTTTTGCAGGGAATGAAATTGTCAATGATGAACAGTCTGCTGAGCATTCCCCGCCCTACATAAAATCTGTTATCAAGGACATGAAAAGATACATCCAAAAAAATTGCCAACGTACCGTTCCAGTTGGGTATTCGGCTGCAGATGATCTCCTATACAGAGTACCACTCTCCCACTATCTTGAGTGCTGTGAAGATCCTAATGAGGACTTGAGCATCGACTTTTACGGGGTGAACTCGTACCAATGGTGTGGATCTCAAACAATGGAGAGCTCCGGATATGATGAACTTCTAAAGGCTTATGAAAACTTTACTAAACCAGTATTCTTCTCTGAGTTTGGCTGCAATGAAGTCTTACCTCGGCAGTTTGACGAAGTTGAAGCACTCTATTCAGAAGAGATGTGCGCAGTTTTCAGTGGAGGACTATTATACGAGTTCACACAAGCGTCCAACAATTATGGTCTGGTTGATTTAGACATCGATGGTAACATTCAGCTCTTAGACGATTTTTACACCTTGAAGAAGCATTATGATGAAAGCAAAATGCCCTCCGAGGTTGGCTTGGAACAATCTAACGGGGCTGCTAGTAAACAATCCAGCCAGAAAGGTTCAGAAAACAAGGTGGCCGCTTGTCAGAGCACTTACGACAATATAAAGATAGACGGGGAAGTTGCGAAAGGTTTAGCTGATAAGCTGATAAATAATGGAGTAACAGTTGAGTACGGCAAATACGTCAATTTGAGTGACGATGATATGGCTCTTACGTTTGACATACGTAACCCTGACGCCAGCGAATGGACAGGTCCCAAAAGTATCAAGGAAATTAATCGCATTACTGCTTCTGAGAGATCCCAAAGTAGTAGTCAAAGCTCTGCCTCAGGGGAAGACAGAGTTGATACTGGGGATAGCAAGAAAAGTGCAGGTGCAATGATTGTCAAGGACACAATCTTAGTATTTTTGAGTTTAGTCCATATGCTCTATATTTTTTAGTTTAGTTCGCGTTACTTGACTTTTCATTTAATAACCTTATACTCAAATGAAGAGAAAATAAAACTACTTCGACTTATACCCGTAAGTATATAGAACAAACCCATCTTTATCCCTTACCTGAATAGGCACATTAACATTGAGCACTGGTTTCAACAGAATTTCCCAATCATACCTCGTCCGAGGAGTACAGAAGAGCCACTGTCTCAACATATGAATCTTAACTGACTTAAATTCTGACAGGGACTTTAGAAAAAACCAGGAGTTGAGGTTAGGTATATCTTGAAACATCTTGAAATTTTCGTGATTGTTCAAAACATCACAAGGAATCTCTTCGAGTGCGTGAATTAAGGTTGAAGTAGCAGGCCCCTCACCATAGGAGTTTTGAATGCAATCAAGCAAGCAGTTTTTAATTAGATCGTTCCAGTAATACTGTCGGTCTTGATCGTTACCATTCGCGCGTGCCGCTCGAAGTGGTACCAAAGTCTGTTGGTCGTCCACCAAAGGCCTCAACAACTTTTCGCAAAACAGTTGGGGTGCCATTGGAAAGACGTTAGTGAAAGGAATATTTACAATCTTGATGTTGATATTCTTGCGAGGCAATCTATCCCACAATTTTTTATAGTAGTGGAAGAACAAATGAAACTCTGGAACGTGTAAGGATGTAAAAAAATCTCTCTGTGATTTTGTTATGATTGCAATCTTCCTGTTGCCCTGCTGGGTTTGTTGTGAAGTTCTCGTTAGATAATCTTGATCAATTGCCAATACAACTGGAGATGTCGGAGGTGGGGCCAACAAGCTGTTATCAACTGGCTGATCCAATAACGTTTCTAACATTGAGGCTTGATCATCGTCGTGTTCATCATCGTAGTCTTCCAGAGTCTCCTCCTTTTTATAGTAATAGTCATCGCTTACAACAGCCTCCTCGGTAAAGCACTTGCTGTCGCAATCAATAGTCAAGGCACTTAATGAGGCAAAGCAGCTGCAAAGTAACATATCGTACTTGCTCACCATTTGCAAGAGCTGAAGCTCTCTTACACATTTAAAGTACTCATGAAAAGACCTCAAGATGCCATTACCGGGCACCACTTGACAGGATTTGAGAGTAAGCTTATGAGTTGTTGAGTGGACATCGTAAAATCCTGGGGAATCCGCCTTCAGATGGAATGGTACGAACTCGAGTGGGGTATCAAGCGATTCCTTGTCTATAATGACGTTTTGTAAAATTAGTTCATTGACGATACCAAAACAACATATCAAATTAGGCCTCAGATACACTTGCTGCTTATTTCTCCTATCTAAAGCCGCTCTTATTTCCAAGGTGGGTACTCGTGCTAATCTGTGGAACCTCCGTTCATAGTCCTGCACAAATTGCTCTGAGAGCTCGAAAGCTCTCAAATCGTTTCGGTTCATGGACTGCTGGCCATTTATGATCTTCCTAAAAAAGTCTCTGGATCCATCGTTCATTATTGAGTACCACAACGGAATCTTAAAACCGGGCTGTACCTCATCAAGGATTATACGAGTCAAATTTGGAAGGTAATCCACAATATCAAGCAATAACTCGATGTAGGTATAATGAATGTAAGCCCCTTCCAGCTTGCACAAATTTCGGCACCACTCGGCTGCTGCATAATCAAGCTTATCAGAAGAACGTCGCGAAGAGCTTCTTGATCTTTCTTGGGAGTAACTTCGTGTCTTGCTATTAACCGAGGGCGCTGTCTCAAAACTATAGGATCCACCTATCATTGATTGACCTGATCTGTTGTGATACTTACTATATTTGAGAAGTGAATCTTGACATTGAGGGTTATTAAATCTGATGGATCTTACCAGGAATCTCGCATTCTGTGTGGAACGACAGACTCCTCCCCTTTCGTTCAATGCATTGGACGTATGAAACTCGGAATGTATTAGGGCGTTGAACTTCAAAAGAGACAGTTTACTATCCAGTGTTATGTTCCGGTATAAGAACTTATCCGAAGTCAGCCTATACAGTTCGGAATTCACTTGACATACCGATAGTAATGTGCTTATATCCAGCTTCTCGAGTATTCTTGACAGCACTATTGGCGGAAGGCTGAGTAAGTGTAGTTTAGGGTAGCTCTTCGTATTCTTCGACTCTGAGCGAGAAGGTTTTTGATAGCCAGCTCTTGCCGGTGAATGTTCTCTGGGCTTTCTTTCATCTTTGGCATTGCCTGAGAAGTATTTTGAGTTCCCAAAGAGCTGTAGTCGCTTCATTCAACGTCTTATTTTGACTTTGTTTCTACGCTGAAGCTAATAATGAAGAAGTTCCAGATAAACTCTTTTGTTGAATAAGATCGGTATGACTCAATTTCAATGAAAACGCAGTCAAACCAATTATACGGGTAGATAATTAGCCAAAATGATGATACTATGTACATTTGAGTCTTATAAGCAGATGCACGAACCGCGCTCATCCCTCCTTTGATGAGGCTGGGAGCGTATGAACACTTTCATTGTCTAGTTTAGATCTCAAGTTTTCGGGCGCATCTTTGGCATGGTGGCCTATGACATTTCTGAGTTCCTGTGGTATATCTTCAAATACTAGGTCATCAGTCGTAGAAGAGACAGACTCGCCTTTCGCCTTCAAGATGTCTTCAATCGTGACATGGTCATCTCGGAATATTTTCAGATGGTCTGCTATCAGATGTCTATTCTTGCATGATGGACAGGTAATCAAGACTGTTCCAGATGTATAGGCCTGCTTGGACATTGTATGCGAGGATCTCGTACCACACTTCTTGCACGTAAAAGCGATCATGAGCATTGGCTTGTCGACCTTGAAAGATCCTAACTTGCGGGAGCCGTTGTTGCTAGCCCCATTGTTATCTTGATCTAGCCCAACTGACGATGAAGCAAACGTGTGTCTTTGGTACAGTGGTATTATGGCTGGAAATCTCCTTAAAGCAACGGGAGCAGCCCTTCTCAGCGAGAAGATGGATTGTCTGGCAGCCAGACGAGCTAACATGATGGCCCAACGTGAAAAAGATGAAGGCCTTCCTTACCTTGTCTCAGCTACTTGTTTCTCCATTGTAGTAAAGCAAGAGGTTCGAGTACATATAAGAAAAAAGCATCTATTAGAAGGCGAACACGTAAATGGATCCGAGCCCAAGCACTGCAAGAAGGGGCTAGGAGAATGGCTAATGAATATGATAATAACGGGGAAGGGCAATTGTCACCAGAGAAGGAGCAAGAGATCACAAATCGGATTCTGGAACGAGCAGAGCTGGCTCAAATGACGCGACAGTTGAAGATGAAACTAAGCAAAGTGCCGACATCCAGGGAAGGTTCACCGGTTAAAAACCGCAGGAAAAGGATCGCTGATGGTAATGATCTGGAGATCCAGGAAGCAATAGCCAGAGTTTCCCCGGTCAAAAAGGAATGGGCGGGCAAGGAAGAGCAAGAAGCATTTGATCAAGCAAGTTCACCAGTTAAAGAGATGAGAAGGCCGAGTACTCCTCCGCCAGCACCACCCACATCGTCTTCCTCCTCCATGCGCGGCATACACTCCTCTATGGAACGCCAGACAATGCCCTCCACCCCAGCACAGACCAGACACCGCCAAAAGACGGCCTTACCGACTGTCATTTCCACATCTTGCGATGGAAAAGTGAGCTCGTACGCCCAAGCTACTCTTTCAACTCCACAGAGGGGGTTCAATGGCAAGAAAGGCGGCAACAGCGAAAACGAGGTCGGAGCAGACCTCCTGATGTTTCTGGCAACCAGTCCATACACTTCCAGCGCAAACGGCTCTCGCCAGACGAGAATGCCGTCAACCCCGATGGCTTATATGTCCCATGCCGCCGGCCCACAGGATCCAGAAGACCCCATTCGATTCTCCCACATGAAACCCAGCATATCCTCCCCGCAGAGCACTTTCAAAGTGCCGAACCATGTAATCGGTCACAGCTACAACCAGGGCTCATCCCACATCAACTCCTCTACGTCCGAAGCTCTCATCGAGGCACCTACAATCTATCCTAGTGCGGCCACCTCTCCCTCCCCGTCCAAGAGAAGACACATGGTCGATCCGGGGCTTATTCCAACCACTCCGTCAAGAGAGCTACGCTCCTCTCACCTGCTGAAGACACCAAACTTCAACATGGGAGACTACGTACATGCGCTCTTCAGCCCCTCGCCCAGGGTCCCAAGCACAGCGGCCAACCGGCCAGCAACTGCACAAGACTTAAGAAACGCCAGGAGCTAATACAGATAGCCGTTGGCCTGCCTGGGCAGCCTCAATTGACAACTATCTTATCCTCCATCTTCGAGGTTGAAGCCTTCGAGGCTCCCACACGTGGCACGAAGTGGTTCAAATTTTCAAGTGGAAGGCTTTTTGGAAGGAATTTGCCCTCTCTTGGGAAAAGATTAGGTAGTCAGTCACTTAAGTGGGAGATTAACTATAGTTACAACTCTAAAGCTGTTGGTTGAGTATTATGAAACAGTACTTTGCTCGAGAATAAAGAGCAGTTCACATTTTTCAAACTTCAAAAGTCTTTTTTGCGGGATTCAAGGAGAAACTTATAAGTTCACGTCCAATCAAGGATTCAAGATACTGGAGAAAAGTGGTTTTCTCTGAAGGATTGTGGTTTGAGTCTGCTAATGTAAACGCTGTAGAAACGCGTCAAGAGTGGAAGGATTTTTTTAATTTCCAATCGTAAGAGATTTACAATACGAAAAATGTCTGACGGGCATTCCAGGAACAGCTCCGAGTCAGCTTTATCGCCCACTACCTCTTTGGCCAGTTCACTGGTTTCGATGAACACGGAGGACCACAACGAGCTGTACGATCATAGGCAGCATATCGATTCGTTGCCAATTAATGTTGGGAGCCAGCATAGCCCGCTCGCGGGAGCAGCTGGTCGGACTTCGTGGGCAAGAACCTCTGGAGGATCGAATGCGAGGCTTGCTAGGCCAAGCGGACCCGAAATACCTCCCCATCACTCCCCGCTTCACCAGGAGGGCGGACAAACGCTTCCCGTTTCTAACGTTAGGCGGGGCTCGAGGACTCACTCTATCAACGAAAATGTTACAGGTGGTAGGACGAGTAAGAGGAACTCTCACCAGATGCCGAAGGCAAGTAACGTGGGTCCGGGTCCGGGTCGTGCCATGAGTGCGGTGTCGACCACTCTCAATGATCAAAGATCCAGAGCAAATTCTATGGCTTCGGCCGGTTCGACGAATCCCAGGATGGTTCTCTCGAAGACTTTGTCGCACATCAATGTAGCACCAAAGCAACAAAGGAGGGCATCATTTGATAGTGACGATTCGAAGGCCTCCAGGGACTCTCAAGAGACGGAAGAGGATGTTTGTTTCCCAATGCAACCCCAGTTGCACACGAGGGTTAACGGCATAGATTTCGATGAGTTGGAAGAGTTTGCCGAAGAATCGGCGGAGGAGAATCAGAATTTAGCAATGATGAATCAGCAGTCGTTGAACCAGATGTCGTCGGAAAAGGGTCCCATCTTCAAGAACGGCGGAAGTTCTACGTCTACATCGACAACCGTTTCTTCCGCTGCTCTCAAATATACACCCAAACAGCCAAGTGTTTCAGCTGAGGCGTCTGCCAAAGAGAGATATTTTAGTGGTGCTCCTGGTGTCTCATTTGGGCAGAATAAAGTCGAAGGTGATGAACCTGAAGAAAAATATGGTGAGGAGCAGCAAGGCACTAATAATTGTGAATCCAATATACCACCAGAAAAGGCCGAAATTCCCACCCAAGACGGCTACTATGACCCAAACTTTATGGTTCCCGATAGATTCTCCTTCTTTTCTTCCGAATCGGAGGAGACTGTGCACGCAACTGATATACCTTCTCTCGTGAAACCAGGCCAGCATTTCTCTGATTTATTCAGAAGTGGCGAGCCGACTTGGTGGTTGGATTGCTCATGCCCAACCGATGATGAGATGAGATGTATTGCCAAAGCTTTTGGTATCCATCCGCTTACCGCAGAAGATATTCGGATGCAGGAAACTCGTGAGAAGGTGGAACTTTTCAAGTCCTATTATTTTGTCTGTTTCCACACTTTTGAAAGTGATCATGAGTCTGCAGACTTTTTGGAGCCAATAAACGTTTACATTATTGTATTCAGGTCAGGAGTATTGACGTTTCATTTTTCCCCAATCTCGCATGCTCCGAACGTTAGGAGACGTGTAAGGCAACTTCGTGACTATGTCAATGTCAGTTCGGACTGGATTTGCTATGCCTTGATTGATGATATCACAGATAGCTTTGCCCCAGTGATTCAATCTCTTGAGTATGAGGCTGATGCTATCGAAGATTCTGTTTTCATGGCAAGAGATCTCGACTTCTCGCAAATGTTGCAAAGAATCGGTGAAAGTAGAAGAAAGACTATGACGCTGATGCGGCTGCTCAGTGGTAAGGCTGATGTTATAAAAATGTTTGCAAAAAGGTGCCAAGATGAAGCTAACGGCATTGGACCAGCACTGACCTCCCAAATTAACATCGCCAATTTACAAGCAGGCGATGACGAGGCCTCGAGATTTGCTGTGTTGAGTCCGAAGCAGAATCCGGCGCAGCAAACTACCCAACCAAGAGGTGATATCGCCCTCTATTTGGGCGATATTCAGGATCATTTACTGACCATGTTTCAGAATTTGTTAGCGTATGAGAAGATTTTCTCCAGATCACATACAAACTACCTGGCTCAGTTGCAAGTCGAGTCCTTCAACTCCAATAACAAGGCCACAGAAATGTTGGGTAAAGTCACAATGTTGGGTACGATGCTGGTTCCATTGAACATAGTGCCTGGTTTATTCGGTATGAACGTTACAGTTCCTGGAGAGGCAGGGAATCCTGCTTGGTTTTATGGTATTCTAGGAGTCATGATACTCCTTGCACTTTCAGCTTGGTTTACTGCTTCATACTGGGTGAAGCGGATCGACCCACCCACAACTTTAAATGAAGCGGCTGAAAGTGGAGGAAAATCTGTCATTTCCAGTTTTTTACCTAAAAGTTCTCGTAGTCGTCAGAACAAGGGGAATCTCAACTATCCTCATCCTTATAGCCGCCCTAACAACTCACATTTTCCTGCATCTAATAAGTCGGTGGCTAGCTGTCCCAGCAAGTATAGTCGCTACGACTAAAGATCATTGATCTTCTAACTCAAACACGTCCGCCGAGCGTTAACTGCGTTTAATCTGTCACACTGTGTAAATGGCCATTGATTGTCCTATTTAAACAAAAGCTAATATAGATCTTCGACATTTTCTCAAAAGTTTTAAGCGGACGTCTTGCGCTTCTTCCTCTTCTTATGAGAATCCTTCTTCTTCTTTTCCGTTTCAACGGGTAGCTCAATATAGTCATTGTCTGCCTCTAGTCCTTTTTCATTACGGAAAACTTCCTTCCTCCATTCCCTTAGTCGTTTAGACTTGGTTACTTTTCTCTTATCCTTCATTCTCTGCTCTTTTGGCCTGTATGGAGCAAACTTCTTCAAACCAATGAACGTGTTCAGTTGGGCATCGTCGGCAGCAAAAATCTCTCTAGTACTCAAGCCATAGCTTTCGGGTGACACTTCTCTATATCTAAACTTTAGGTCTTGCTCATCTCTCGTGCGTGCCCTCGATTTCCTCTCCTCAGTATCCTCTTCAACTTCATCGATGATGCTTAACTTGTTCTGCTCGACCGCATCGTCGATCATCTCTTCTAGCTCTTTCTTGCCCTTCTTCTGCAGCTTCTTGTCCTTGACCTTATCTTTTCTCGATTTCTTTGAAGAGTTTTCAGCTGCATCTTCGTGGTCCAGATCTTCTCCAGCTTCAGCTTCGCGCTTCTCCTGGTAATACTCGGCCATCACCTCATCATCTTCATCCCAAGTGGGTTTGCCCTTCTGTCCGTAAAATTCTTCATTGAAAAGCTCACTCACTACTGTATCCCATTCACTTTCTTTGAAGTCGCTGTTCAGTAGTGTGTCAGTGATCCTCTGGACCATTTCTTGATTAATGTCAGAGCCGTATTCTTTCTTCAGTTGCTCCAAAACATCAGTCAGCTTGTGAACTTTCTCCTTCTTTTTCTTCTGAATTTTCTTCTCCTTCTCTTCCTTTTCCACTTGCTTAGCCTGCTTCTCCTGTTCTCTCTTTCTTCTACGGGATGAAGTCTCTGAGCGTCTCAGAGTAGCCTGGGTACGAGCATACGATACAATAGTAGCAGCGTTGGGATCTTCGTAGCGGAAATTGTATGCGTTTTCGAATTTTTCGGCGGCATCATCGAACTCATCGTCATCCTCTTCCATGTTGGGATCGTTATCCAGAGGAATGACTTTATCTCCTTTCCTTGGTATCCACGCTTGGTTGTTAACGAACTCTTCTAAAAACTTCTCCTCATCCTGATTGGGGTCTGGCAACCTTAGTTTCGCGGTTGCTGTCTTACTTGAGGGTTCCTTCTGTTTCAAGAAATCACCGTCCTCTTCCTCACTTTCGCCCTTGTCATTCTCCTCCTCATTGAAGGCGCTATTTATCTCATCGATCAGTTGAGACCTTTCAGCCCGTTGCTGAGAGGCATACGACTGCTCGCCGTCTACAGTGGCTTCTTCATCATCTTCGAACGTGTTTCCAGAAAGAATATTCATTCTATGGTAATCTTTCAAGTAAATAGGCTTGTGTTTCTCATCTTTAACTAACTTCTCAACCGCTTTCTCTGGATCTTCGAAGAACCTAACATTGGGGTCAAGCAATTTATCTTTCTCATTATTCTTGATTGCGGACAAGACACGGTTGATACCGTCCTCAACTTCTTCGGTGATCAGCTCACCAAAATCGTCCTCCTCCTCACTCGATGAAGATTCGTCAGCAGCAGAATCATTTTCTGAGTGAGATGGAGCATTTTCTACTGGTTTTTCTTCGACTGGCTTTTCATCTTGAATACTCTTCTCGAGTTCCAACTTCTTAGCGGTTTCTCTGGCTTTTTTGGCATTGGACTTCTTTCTAGGCATGATTTAATAATTTACTACCAAATACCAGTAAATGAAGTTTCTATCTGTATTATTCGAGGCGATGAGCTCCGATGAGCTTCATTTTTTCAATCATTTTGATTATTTTTCACTTTTTTCCTTTAATTGGCATCTGAGAAATCGAGAGATGAAAGGGATTAACATTCACATAGTGAGGACGGTCGACTATAAGAGAGGGTAGTTGTTTGTTCTGATCTTTGAGATAAGATGGAAGGTGAGCAGAATACGAGGTTGTTTCGTTTGCCGTTCAAGTTTCCCAGTTTTGCAGGTCTAAGGAAGATCTCGGTGTACTTATCAGGTGTGTTTTACGCTCTGGGGTTTTGGTTCTTTTTGGATGCAGTAATATACTCTAAACATGCTAATGCGTCTGATGTTCACGTAACATTTATTGACTGGATCCCGTTTCTCTGCAGCACGTTTGGTACGCTGATCGTGAATTCTGTAGAGAAAAATGTCCTCTTGCAAGGAGCACTATCTAATGGTGGGGGATTTGCAGGCAGCGATCTGGATTCCGCAATGGCGTGGCAGGCGCGCGCTGTTCTGTTCTTTGGGTTTGCTTTGTTAGCAGGTGGGTTGTCCGGTTCCATAGTGGTGCTCATCATAAAGTTTTTAGCCAAAGACTACAATACGTATCCCACCGTGGGTATGGGGGTGAACAACGTCCTTGGCAATTTCTTCATCCTTTTGAGTTGCGTGGTGCTATGGGTTGCGCAGAACATGGAGGACGAGTATTCATATTCGTTGACTCTATAGAGAGAGGCTAGTCCATTCGTCTATAGAAGTAATTAGCACACAGAGTCAAGTACTATGTAAGACTTGGCGATCTCTTCATTACTATGTTACATTGCTATTAGGTTAGAAGGAAGTTGGGAAATGCGAGAATAATAATGATCCATATGAAGTACCTTCACTCGTCAGACACATGAGTATGTCTGCAAGGTCTGACCTTATCGGCAAGTTCACCCAAGATTTGATATTCAAAATCGCTAAACTCGAAAAGGCTTGGTAAATGGACAGGCTGGCTTTGTCCCCTGGGGAAAAAGTACTGTTCATTTCTCAAATCATCAAAGAAAGGATGTGCCAGAATACGTCTAGGTGATAATCTCAGTTGCGGCTCATACACTAGCACTTTCATCAGTAAATCAATTCCGTCGGGACCAGCATGACTGAAATGTTTTTCAAAGCGTTGTTGTGGTGAACCAGAGAAAAGCGGTTTAGAGAATAAAGGACCATCGTAAGTGGCATTGGAGAAAAAAATGAACTTCTTATCGGGAGGGCCGAGAAGCTTGGCAATCTCACGTAGCTGCAGCAGCGGCTCCTGGCCTTGGAAAACGGCCTTTCCCAGTAACATTTCCCCTATCACGCATCCCAACCCCCATATATCAATCTGAGTTGTGTATTGAGTACAGCCGACGATCAGCTCCGGGGCCCTGTAGAAACGAGAGCAAATGTAGCTGATAGAGGGCTGACTCTGTTCCAACTTCTTGGCCGAACCAAAATCGCAAATTTTTAGCACGCCGTTAGTGGGATCCACAAGTATATTAGAAGGCTTGACGTCGCGATGGCAGATCCCAAACGCATGCAAGTACAGCATACCGCGGGCAATCTGGTAACTATAAAGCTTCACATGCTTGATGGGCAGTTCCAGCTTGTTGGAAGCGTACCTGCTGATTTCGATCTGCAACGTCTCGGGCAGGCACTCCATGGCCAGATGTTGATACACTTTACCGTCCTGCGGAGACACATGCGTGAAGAAGTACTCCAGTTTAACCACATTGGGATGATCTGCTATCCTCAGAATCTGTAGCTCTCTCGACTTGTACTCAGTCTGCGCGGGCACTTTCTTTATCGCGTAGGGGCCGTACCATTTCTCCTTATCCGGGGTTATAAACGCCTGGACAACAGTACCAAACGCTCCATGACCAATTTTCCGATACTCTTTGATCAGCATCCGCCTAGTGTTATTAGATCGGTTCGAAGTCACGTCATCGGCGACAAACTCGTCGCATTTCGCACCATGGGTACTCGACATATCTCAAACGCAGGCAAAAGAGATCTTTCAATCCGAAAAAATACACAAGCCCACTAACCTATTCGAACGGGCAAACAACCCCCCAATACAGCACTCGATTCAGCCTAATAGACCCTGTTTTGTTCGAGTGGTTCCTTATGTTTATCCCATTACAAGGTGGCGTTTTGCTTTAAGCGGAGGATCTTGAGGGTCTCTTCCGACGAACTTAACCATTCCAAACCTCTATAACCTTCAAGTAAGTCAAAGAGCATTGTAGGTGAGTAACCGAGCTTTAGGAGGATCCGGTCAACGATGTTGAAGCAGGTTGGCATTCTAGCGAGAACCGGCCTACGGTTCAAATCCACTGGTCCCATTTCCTTCTCCAAGATAACGGAGTCAATCGACTATGGCAAGGAACTGTCGAACGTCGTCAACCCATCGAGTTCAAACAAGCAAGGGGAAGCTGTACGCAGTTCGAAACGTGATCTTAGACCTGTCAAATATGTCCTCAACTGCCTTTTTGCCAAGAACAATACGCATTTCACATACTCCGCAGTGGTAGAAGACGTGAACTACATGAAGAACAATCCCGGCGTTTCGTACAACGATGCGTTCTTGTACTATCTGAAACTGCCTCAGAAGGTCAAATTCGCTGTCTCTACGGGGTGTTTAGGATTCCGTAAGGCCGCTCGCGGTGAGTATGAAGCTGCTTTCCAGACGTCGGCCAAAGTGTTTCAGATGATCCAGGACAAGAAGTTACTCGATAAGGACATCGAGATTGTGCTCAAGGAGTTCGGGAAGGGCAGGGCTGCGTTCGTTGCTGCATTGAACGGGAAAGAAGGTACCGCCATCAGGAAGAACGTTATCAGAATAAGCGACAAGACGCCGTTGAAGTTCGGTGGTGTAAGAGCTCCCAGGGTCCGTAGGCTGTAGTGTAAATATCCATGTACATAAATTAACGGTTGACTGTTTTCCGGCCATGCTGTGGTTTCCGGGTTTTGCATCTTTCAACAATTTTTTTTTGCCATTTTCTATTTTTTGGGAGGAAAAGTTGCGTCTCTGTAAGGCCGGCGCATAGCCGGAAGCGCTAGGCGGAGCACGCTAGACAGACGGTCGCCGGGTCTGGGCAGAAACTCCCACTGGCCCCTTGTGGGCCCCGCTGTCGCCAGAACGAGTGGCAGCCGGGCGAGTTCTGCCCGCAGAGCTGGGCACCACTACCTCGCAGCACCGGCTGGGTGGTGTAGAATTTCAGATACTAGTAGAAGTTGATGTTTGCCAGCCATAACGACTGGTAGCCCCAACCCAACCACGACATTCGAAAATGGCTCCATCCGCTAAAGCTACTGCTGCTAAGAAGGCCGTTGTCAAAGGTACCAATGGTAAGAAGGCTTTGAAGGTCAGAACCTCTGCCACTTTCAGATTGCCAAAGACCTTGAAGCTGGCCAGAGCCCCAAAATACGCTTCCAAGGCTGTCCCACACCACATCAGATTGGACTCCTACAAGATCATCGAACAACCAATCACTTCCGAAACCGCGATGAAGAAGGTCGAAGACGGTAACACCTTGGTTTTCCAAGTCCACCTAAAGGCCAACAAGTACCAGATCAAGAAGGCCGTCAAGGAGCTATACGAGATCGACGTGCAATCCGTCAACACTTTGGTGAGACCAAACGGTACCAAGAAGGCCTACGTCCGTCTAACTGCCGACCACGATGCCTTGGACATTGCCAACAGAATCGGTTACATCTAATCGTTTTGCCCGTTTTATATGTATTTAGTACTTATAAGAAACTAATCATCACTATTTTGGCTGGAGAGAATGCGCAGTATTGAGAGGAAGAGGTTCACGATGTCGAGGTACAGCAACATCGCGCACCGAACCTCCTCACCGACGTACATCTTGCGGAAAATCAGCTGTGTGTCAATGAACAGATAGATCGAGAAGACAACAGCTCCGACCCATCCGTACACTACACTGACCGTGCTGTTCATGCCGCCTACAAACAGAGCCGAGAGCCCCACGCCGATGAGCAACAACAGCGCGAGATTAAGCCAGTAGTAGATCGACGTAGCACTTTCAAGCGCTATCTGGAACCTCCCGGAGAACGCCATCAGCGACACGCCCACCACGACCACAAAGGTGACCACAAGCGCGCTCAGCACGATCTCCAACGACTCGAACATCACACATGCACCCAGACAGTAGCTTTCGGCCGCCGTGAAGAGCCCCAGCATCGCGTACTGCGAGGTTCCTCTCAAGCAGTACCACGGAGCGCGGCCCTCGTACTCCTCTGGGCGCGGGGAGAGAGCGAGCCATATGCACGTCACCAGGGTTGTTACGGTAGCCAGAATGAACAGCCCCGTATGCTTAATAAGGAAAAGCTGCAGTCTGGGGCTCTTGAGGGCGAGATAGCAGAAAACCAGCGTGCAGAGCAGCTGTGTAGAGAGAATCGAGTACACCTTGGCCATGAACTGCTGACGGACCTCGAAGTCGCACGAGATTACGGTGGTCGAGTACTTGAAATCGTCGGGCACAGAGGCATGCTGGTCCAACCGGTCATCTGGAGCGCCGGCGATCGCTTGATATGGGGGTGGAGCGTTCATCTCTCTCTTGTTCTTTACGAGTGTGGAAGCAAGGGGCCCACGCACACGCACACCGGCTCTGGGCATCTGCAAATATATATGTATGCTAGCGTGTGGTAGCGCCGCATGCTACACGCGATTTCTAAGCAAAACCTTTACTAACTCCTATAGCGTATAAATAATTAGAGAGCGCTAGTATGCGGCTTCCCGCCCGGCCTCGATACCATTTTTAAGCTTCGAGAGACACAGCGGCAGCATCGAGTTGCGCTCGTACTCCGACATTGCCGCGACAACCTTGTGATCGACGTCCTTGACGCCGTCGTGCAGAGTCACGGCCACCGGCACGGCAAAGTAGGAGCACCTCTCCACCATAGCAAGCAGCTTGCCGGCTCCACACCCCAAAGGCTGCCCCGCACGGTCCAGCAGCGAGACGTAGTACGTGCCCTCGTATTGCTCGCAGACGCCGCTCAGCAGCGCCACAAACCCCTGCGCGCAGCGGAACGCTGCGTGCGCCATCGAGAGCGTGGCGGACCCGGCCCCGGCCTTGGCCTTGACGACCTCGTCACCGCCGAACTGCACACGGTGCACCAGCTGCGCGGTCTGCTCGGCGGTTAGGGGAAACTGCTGGTCCGCGAGCGAAAATAGCGGAATGATCGTGTCGCCGGAGTGGCCGCCGACGACGGGCACCCGGGGCATCACGTTATCGCGGGGCTTGTAGTGGGCGGCTATTGCGAGCTCGTGTAGGAAAGCGGAGGCGCGCACCAGGTCCAGGTTGGTGACGCCCAGCACGCGCCGAGCGGGGTCCGCCCCGGCGGGCGCCCGCTGCGCGAGCCGCTCGACAAACGCGGGCACGAGCGAGTTGACCGGGTTGGAGATCACCAGCACGAACGTGCTGCCCAGGTCACAGTGCTGCGCGACGGCGTCCGCCAGCTGCGTGACGATCTTAGCGTTGATCGCAAAAAGATCGTCACGCGTCATGCCCGGCTTGCGGGGCACACCCGCGGGGATAAGCACCAGGTCTGCGCCGAGAAGACTCTCCATCAGCCCATTGTTCTGCGGGGAGTGCGCGGAGATCGTGACGGGGGTGTCGACGTGCGAGAGGTCGACTGCGACGCCGTTCACGCCGTCGGCGTTCACGTCGTACAGGGCTAGGTGGATGTTAGACGGAGCTTGCAGCTGGGTCTTGAGCAGGAGGGAGAGCGACTGCCCGATCCCGCCTGCTGCGCCGAGAACGGCGATCTTGATGGCAGTAGGCTGTCTGTCAATTTTGTGTGGCATCTTGGCTTTGCTTGCTGGACGGAACGATAATCGGAGCCTGTGCCGATGCGCTTCGCTTATATACTTTTCGCTCGGACTTCAGCGGTACCGCTGTCCGAGACAGTACCCGGCCCCTGATCGGAGAGACATCCCGCCCAGATAGTACCCATACTTCGCCATGATCTGATGCAACCAAGCGATGATCTCCCTCCCGGAGCGTTCGCCCGTGCTTTTCGAGATAAGATAGCGCCTGAGCTAACGCACGCAGGGCCAGGACCCCCGGCGAGGAGCACTTTATACAGCTATATACTTTGGCGGAGCGCAAGCCGTCCTTCAAGTTTCCACAACTAGAACAAGTCTTGATGTGAAATCCTCCTCAACCTTATGAACACTTGCACCATGGAACTGCCCTGCCTTTATCGCAAGCGAGAGTCGCCATGCTGGACCCTGATTTCGGGTCAGCTTGGTGCAGTGTTTATAATTCGATAAAAACGTTCTTGTAGGATTCGCACAAGAAGAGGCCCAATTTCTTGTGCATTTCCTGACGTGCGAAATCTTTCCGTCCGTGTAAGGCTTTTCGATGGTTCTGCCTCTTCTTGTGCAAATTGCTGTCGTCGGCGCTTGAGTTTCTTGATGCGCACAACCGCGTCCTTGCCAAGGCGAGCACAGTCTGCTTAGAGTCATATCCTGTTAGGAAGTTCTTACCCCAGGATCTATGAATATAGACTTTTGTGCGGGGATTTTTCTATTGATTTGCTCTCCAGCCATAGGAACAACCGGTAATATTTGTTGTTCCTTGTCCTTTGAAGCCTCGAATCTCCTGGAAACTCGTCTGGAAGCTGCTCTGCAGCACGCAAGTCGAGGGCCAGGACGCTTCGCTCCCCGGATCGTACCAAGAACATAGCATCCGATAACAATCGGTCCTCAATTGCCTTCAATTTTGTTTAAAGGTGTAATGCAAGGTCTTGTAATCGACAATTGTGGCTACTAGTGAGGTTGAAAAGTGTTATCATCGCAGTTCCTACACCTTTAGCCGATCTGGTTACCATCGGGAGCTTTACTACACGCTTTTAGAAAGGTTTGAAGCATATTTTCGGGAGGACCAGTCAGGCAATAAGCAGAGTGCACGGTATACAGAGGGTCGGAACTGCTCAATTTCTACGCCAAAGGTGTTTCTAAACAGAAATGTTGGTCTCCACTGTCTGAAATGGCAGACTCGCCCCGATGGGTCCTGGGCCTAGATAGCACGTCGTAAGTCCCTCGTGGATTTGCCCAGCCGCAAGATGCGAGCAGCTGATAGCCAGACGGATCATCGACGAGGGCAGGGCCCACTGGGTCAAAGAGTAGCTCGGCCCCGACCTCTTCAGATATGTAGAGGCCCAGGTAGAGGCCAGGTGTAAAGAGCCGGGTAACGGTCTGTGTCCGCGTTTGTGAATTAGAGCATGGCTTGATCGGCCTCGAGAGGTACATAGCACAGATCCACGAGGCAGTAGGGGCCCCAAAGCAGCAGGATGTCCCGGAAGAAAAGGTACTCAGTGCATATCCCGGTGCCCCCTCTATCTCCGGTTCTGCCCATCTACCCCTCACCTGTTATCGACACACAACGGACGTCTAGCGCGAGCTCGAATCCGTCCAGCCCGCTAAGCGGGCACGATTCGGCGTCCTTCTACAGGGTACGGTCTAAATACGAGCAGCTGTCCAGGGATACGCTGGCGCAGAACGCGTCAAACGTGAAATTGTTGCTTATTGGGGATGCGGGTGTGGGTAAGACTGCAATGATTCTGGGCTACTGCAACGAGCTCCCCACAAAGTCACAGCTGAAGCTTATGAGTGCTGCTTCGACCCCGATCAAGCAGCACCGGAACCAATCGCGAAGCAGGAAGAAAATCGAGATGAAAAAGAGGTACAGTTTGAACGATTACGAAGAGCTGTTCTACAAGAGACAGAGGCATTCGGGGCTGATGATTGGAAGTAACCAGAGCGCAGACGAGATAATACCGGAAGTGCAATCGGATGAGGCCGTGGACGAAGAGCTGGTGCTCGACACGAGATCGACCATCGGGGTCGATATAAAGACTAGCATCATAAACATAGACAACAGGTTTTTCAAGTGCGTCATGTGGGACACGGCGGGCCAGGAACGGTACAGGAACGCAATGATACCGATCCTGTACAAGGGTGCAAATGGGATCATTCTGTGCTACGACATCTGTAGCGCGGAGAGTTTTGCCAGTTGCTGCGACCACTGGCTGAGGGAAGCGCTCGACAATTTCAATACCGGTGATCTGGAGAGAGTACGATTCTACCTCATAGGGAACAAGATGGACCTGTACAAGAAGCGCCAGGTGACACACGAGCAGGTCATTCACGCGATTGATACGATAAGACGGCGGTTTGACGTGGAGATCTGCGGGAACTTCGAGATCACTTGCAAATGGCCGCATGTTGTGGAACGAACGATGAACCTGATCATAAAGGACCTGGTCGAAAACGGCTGCTATGAAAGCATAGACGATGTAAGAAATACGACGCCCTCTTTGGATACGACCCCGGTCTCGACCGATTGCGAGTTGCCCCGGCGAGACAAAATAGACATTACCAAGCCATTGGATCACTACGAATCGTCGTCGTCTTGCTGCGTGTAATATATATATATATATACATTTTTTTTTTTTTACTTTTAGGTAGCATTAAGGACTTTTTAATTAAAATTATTAAAGTACCGGTCTCTAAAGTTGGCTGTAGATCGCGAAACGCCCCAGTTGGTCTCCCCATGATAAGAGGAGCCACGGTTGATGTACACAAGAAGCCGTCTTGACCATTTGTTGAACTCCTGAACGCAGTTGTATTTCAACTCCAAATTGGCGTGTAACGGTATGATCGTCTCAACGTTCTCGTCATTCGCAGTAGGCATCCAAAACGCAAGGCGACCGCCAATGGGTAGCCTCTCTGACGCAAACTGTAGCAGATCATCCAACAGCGAATCTAATGCGTATGGCTTCTTGGTAGGGATGTAATCACGACGCAGGAAAGCCTTTTCCCCATCTATCTCGACGTTTTCCTTGCCGACAAATCTTTCAGGGTCCTTAGCCCCCAGGACTTTGATGCTTTCCCTTATTCCGTATGGAGGGTCGCACAGTATTGTGTCTATAACTAAATTCGACCTCAACGAGTTATGGGTGAAATCCATTGTTAGAACATCGAGAAATCTAGTGCTCTCTTTGTAATGCTTGAAGTTGGTCGCTATATTTTGGGAAGCTCCCTTTCCTCTGATCATCCTGCCGTCTATGTCAGACCCTATGACCATTGCACCGTAATGGCCGCCCGCACACAGGAAGGATCCTGTCCCTGCAAATGGATCATACATCACAGTACCAGGTTTTACCTGTGCGATGTTGGCGCTCACTAAAGATAGCTCGGCTTCAAAGCTGGTCGTGCCCTTATATGGTCGCTTCTTCAAATCGTATTTCTCCACGGCAACCCGATCACTGTGTTGAACCAACCTCCCGAAATATAACTTCTCTGGTACCGTGCCAGACACATTATCGGAAATTGGCTTATACTCCTCAATCAATGAGTAAACTTGCTGTGGCGACTTCAAGTTGATCTTTCCTTTAAAGTCCAAATAAGCGAAACTCTCTATCTGCTTTATTCTATCTGACCTGCTTGCTCCTCTATATGTTTCAAAATCAAACTTGAAAGTGTCGTTCTGGTATAACTTCTTATATTCCTCAAAGGCTGGTTGCAATTGAATGTTCTTATGCAATTCCTCTAAATCTTTGCCCTCGCCCCAGTATTCATAAATAGCTCGCGTTAAAATTGACCTTTTAATCCAATTCGCTGCCTGATGATCATCCTCCAGTTCAACAACGAAAAATGGGCTGTGCTCGTCGTAATGATCGAAATTAACAGACGTTATGTTATAAAGATCCGCCAGCGATTCTAACTCTGCCCTTCTGAAATTGGTATAGACCTGAACCATATAAACAAGGTATTTTTTGACCATAATTCCTATGGAAAACTGACGTTTAACTATCGACCAACCCTTCTGTTCTAATGATCAACTGTTCCGGCATCGCTATACTCGATGAGATGCCCATCAATAATACCAAGTTTACTTGAAATTTCAAAAATTAGGTTGTCCGAATGAGTCCGGATACTCCGGACAGAAAACTTGTCCGATAAAACCCGGAAAAATCGGACAGAGAATTCTTTTTTTTTTTCTTTGCACTTTTTTCATCATTCTGGGGGCGTATATAAAGGAGGAGCTTTTTGGAGCGCTTTTCCTCTTTATTTTCCCCACCTAATCATCCTAAGACTATAGCCCAGGAACCTGCGAGATACAGAGTTGGAGTTTCAATAATAACTGGAACACTAACAATACTAGAAGCGAACGAGAACGAGCGAATTTCGAAACTTTAATTTCGCTATTTTTCCTAGCCTCTGTATCTGTTTATATTTGGGATTAGACATATATTCGTTTTATCATTTTTAGACTACTTAACTCTTTTTGATAGACCTCATTAGAGCATAGGTATTCCTTTCCTTCGAACGATCCACCAATAACACGTATTTGCTGTATCAAAGGGGGACTAATAAGAACTGGAAAAGTCTAAACTAACAGTATCCGCAGTATCGTAAACTAACGAGAACCAAACTCACTCTTAGCGACTCCAACTGACAGAATGAACTCTGACGACGAAGACTTTAACGACATTTACGGAGACGACTCCGCTCCTACAACCACTTCTGCACAGACCAAAGAGGAACTCAAGAAGGACGAAAACCAAGAAACCACAAAGGCACCAGCCAATGATTCCACTAGCAATGCTACTTCATCCTTGGACCAATTGGCGGCACTACAAGCACTATCATCAAATTTGACCGCGGCAACCAATGCAAATGCTAGTGCTAATGCAAGTACGAATGCAAATAATAATAATTACGACACAAATAGTGATAATAAATCTAGTACAATTAGTAGCACCGAAAACAATGGATCCACTACAGCTTCAAATGATAAACCAAGTGCGCCTACAGGAATGTCATGGGAACAACTACAGCAGACTATGTCACAGTTTCAACCACAGGCCCAAGCCGCGGCCCCAGCACAACCTTCTGCTTCGAACCCTGTAAAGGCGGATTTGTCGAGGGACATATGTAAGATGTTCATCGGGGGTCTGAATTGGGAAACAACCGAAGATACTTTGAGAGACTACTTCAGCAAATATGGTAAGGTCATTGATTTAAAAATTATGAAGGACACTAATACCGGAAGATCTAGAGGTTTCGGTTTCTTGACATTCGACGAGCCTAGCAGTGTCGATGAAGTGGTTAAAACTCAGCATATTTTGGACGGTAAAGTTATTGATCCCAAAAGAGCTATTCCAAGGGAAGAGCAGGACAAGACTGGTAAAATTTTCGTCGGTGGTATTGGTGCCGACGTTAGGCCAAAGGAATTTGAAGAGTTCTTTGCTCAATGGGGTACGATCATTGATGCCCAACTCATGTTGGACAAGGACACCGGTAGATCAAGAGGTTTCGGGTTTGTCACTTATGACTCTCCCGACGCGGTAGATAGAGTGTGTCAGAATAAGTTTATTGATTTCAAAGGCAAGAAGATCGAGATCAAAAGAGCTGAACCAAGACACATGCAAAAGCAGCAGCAGGGCAGTGATGCAAGCGGAGCACAAGGGTTCTCAGGCATGGCGAACCCAATGGCTCAGATGTATCAGAATCCAATGATGGGTGGATTTAACCCCATGTTCAATCCACAGGCAATGGCAGAATACTATCAAAAGATGCAAGAATATTACCAACAAATGCAACAACAAACCGGTATGGACTACACTCAAATGTTCCAACAGCAGATGCAACAAATGTCTATGATGATGCCTGGTTTCACAATGCCTGGAGCAGGCTCGCCGGATTCTAGCGCCCCTAACCAAGGTGATGACGGCAGTTCAAATGCCAACTCCGGTAGTGTGCAGACCGTTGGTGGCGAGGGATCTGACAGCAGAGCAGCGGGGTCGAATGATTCCAGTGACAGTGGCGAGAACAAGCTGCAAATAAACTTGCCAAGAGGCCCAAGAGGTCCATCCTCTTCTGACGAACAAGGCTCGCATTCCCGAGGTCATCGTGATCGTGGAGACCGCGGAGACCGTGGTGACCGTGGCGACCGTGGCGACCGTGGCGAACGTGATTATCATTATCGTGGGGGCCACCGTAACGGTTACCGTGGTGGAAACGGCGGAGGCTACCGCGGACGTGGTGGATACAACAGACGTAACAACGGTTACCACCCCTACAACAGATAAGGTATCTTTCATGAAATACCTGACCTGATATCATAATTATGTGTATAGTAATAATTTTTTGTACTAGTCAAGGAATTGCTCATCAACTAGCGAAGTGACCCAAATAATTGGGAGCGGAGTTTACTATTTTGATTCAACTTTGTATTAATTGCAAAATGAGAGTAGATAATAAATGTACACAAGATAACTACGATCAGTGATAGATTTATTCGTCTTCTTCCAAAGTTTGAGCGGCGATACGGTCCAAATCTCTTTGACCATTTTCAGAGATTCTTCTACCACCCTTTGGAGAAATTTCGACAACACCAATCTTTTGCAAAGCTTGCAAAACCTTTCTGTTGATGGAACCAGAAGCATCAACGTGCTTGTGTGGTCTGACACCTCTGTTCTTGGCACCACCGTACAACTTGTTCAACTTACCGACACCGACTTGCTTTCTCATGTAGATGTGTCTAGCAACGGAAGCGGCACGCTTGTAGAACCAACCTTCGGCATCTTGTGGAGGCATCTCATTGCCTGCAGAAGTCTTGACAATGTCAACGTAACCTGGGACTTCCAACTTACCTTGTCTTTGCAAGAAAGAAGCGTAAGCGTTGATGAAATCTTGAGCAGCAACGTCTCTGTTTAACAAAAGTTGTTAGTAAAAACAGTTCTCGATGAAAGAAACAGTGCTCATAATGATGGGGATGATTCAAATACACTTCAAAAACACAATTATAGTCCAAATCTTATTCCAAATCTTAATAACACATCTCTGCTGCGGAAACAATCTTTTTGTTCTAAACGGTCAAAAGTAATTTGTCGGATATTGCCACAACTTTCCAGCTCTTCCCCTCATCTTCCTCTCATCTTATGGCAGTTCAATTTCTAGTTCAAACGGGATACGTACCTAACGGAAACACCTGGCATCTTGTCCTATTGATCTGTCTTGGCCTTTACAAACAGAATATCAAAGACTCTGCTTGAAATATCACGATTCACCTATACCTTTCCAAAAGATTGCCAGTTCCATTCCCGCTAACGGTGTAAACGGACAGTATGCGGTGAGTGAGCGTCTGCCCGATTCCTGTCCAGCCAGGAGGAGTCTGCCTAGCTGGCAGGACCCAGCGGGACTCGACACCAACAACTCGGTGAAGTTAGAGGGGGAGGCCAGGCGGGTTCTCTGCCCAGCTCTGCCCAGCCCTGCCTAGCCACCACAATTGCCCGCCTACGCGTGAAAATTATAGAAAAGAACGACGCAAAAAAAGTGAACAGTTTTGAAAGATGTTTGATATAATAAGATGGTGTGTGGGTTCAAGAGCATTAAGCAGTCACAATAATGGTTGCCGATGAGATCTACAAGGTTATACTTGAGAGCGGCGCTGAGCTGATAAGGGCACAATTGGTTCTTAAACCTGGTCGTTTGTTCCAACGCCTGCGACAAAGTGAGGGTTCTTCGTACGTAGATTGAACATGAAAGAATTCTCTGTAGTTTTACTATTCTGAGCTCATGCGATTGCTGATGATCAAGAGGACCATAGGAAGTACTTGTGATATTAGTGACTCTTTAGCTACAGTAGCGCACATGCATAAGGCATCAGGTTGGTCTACTCTCAGAAAATGTGTGAAACAATAGTATACAGATTAAAAGACAGCGATATGCAATTAGAACCAGCGATTGTCAAGAATTACTACAAACGATATTTATATATATCGATTGAAAGTAATCCTAGAACAACCGAAAGTGCAACGGGAATGTAAAATGTAAAACAGCGCTAGCTAACTTACACCTTGAAACCCTTGGATCTACGTCTACCTCTAGCTCTCTCGAACTTTCTACCGGTGGACAAGATTCTTGGGGCCTTACCCTTGTGAGGACCGAAACCAAAGTGTCTGACGGCCTCTCTGGAGTTTCTTGGACCTCTCAAGATCAAAGTGTTTTGACCCTTTGGAGCTCTGACGGCCAATTGGTCCAAAGTGATGGCTTCACCACCAGCCTTGATGATCTTGGCTCTGGCACCAGCAGTGAATCTCAAAGCAGCAACAGTGGTCTTTGGAAATTCGAAGATTCTGGAGTCGTCAGTGACGGTACCGACAACGACAACAGTCTTGTTGGCAGCACCCTCTTGCTTCAAAGCTCTGGAAATTCTAGAGACAGAAACAGGTGGTCTGTTGATCTTGGACAAGAACAAAGACTTCAAAACAACCTTATTGAATGGAGCATCGGTACGACCTATTAGAAAACATACTGTTAGTAAATGAACGAAGGTTCGACGATTATTATTCCAAATAAATCAGAATGCGATTCTGCTCACAGGTCGCACAAAAATTGCCATTTTTGCACTCGCAGAATGTCTCAAAGCAGTGGAAGGGTTCGTGCAGCACACGCCCCAACCACTGCCTGATAATTCATTTCTCCAATCACTAGATAGCTAGTGATTGAAGAATCATTTTACACCACTAGGTGTCTCTGTAGCAGAATCCTTCTATCCATTTTCAAATCTTCAAAAACGCACATACGAGCTAGAAAAGAGTATAGCTTGACCAACAACTTTAGGTAAACGTTGTCGGACTTTGGAGCGGTTCTGTGACCAGATCTCTTGTGTTGTTTAGAAGTGTGATCGATACCCATCTTTAAACTTGCTGCCTTTCTGAACCAGAAGAACTGTAAACACAGAGGTACGATGAGCTATAGTACTGCTTGTCTTATAAAGATACAGTCCTAGAGTGAAAATTTACGAGCTCGACAAGTTGCGTCTTCCATGATAAGCCGTGAGAAAAAAAAAAGCTTAGAATACAAAAAACCCATACAATATCACTTATAAATGCAGAACCTTAACACCACAGTATTAAGGAAGCCAACAACAGTCACAAACCATTGGAACTCGGATCTGCAGTAGCTTCGCTGGTGATGTTCAGAACCTACATATGGAAGTTCCAACACAGATGTACCGTGAGACCATGTAGCAGACGGAACCTGCCAACATCAGTACCGATACGAAAGCAATGAATTTATTGTACTCGGCAGTCGAACCCTTGTTGATAATAGCACCGGCAATTGGTAGAACCGGAATCGTTATGATGGCTTGTAGGAAATAGGCTGTAGAGTAGCGTTTACCAAAATCTTCTGTTCTAGATATCTGTCCTATGCAGACTGGCGTCAGAGAAAGAATTGAGCCTGTGGCAAAACCGTAAATACAGACATAGGTCCATAAAGCGCCTTGGTGTCCTCCAAATGGTAACCATACGACTAAGTTGACAAGCCCGGCGAGAAGCACGGTTACTATGACAACGTTGAACCTTCCAACGTACTTGTCAGCTAGGTACCCCGAGAGATACCTGCCAAGGATGCCGACACCGTTTGTAGCAGTGATCAAGGCGTAAGCAGTGCTTTCGCTGTTCCCTCTTGCTAAGGCATAAGATGCCAGATAAGTGGAGGAAGCTGTCAGGGAGCTTTCCGCCAACGAAGACCCCAATGCAGCAAACAAGAACTTGTTGTCAAAGAAGTATCTCCAGTTGAAAGAGGAAGATATGTACCATCTGGCCAACTGTTTTTTGGAATCGAATGGCTGGCACTCGACTTTGCTTCGTTCATGACACAGTACAATAGAAACTATTAGGCAGGCAAGGCAAGTAAACCCAACAATTCTGATGGCCCACGGATAGCCAACCTCGTGGTAGAGCTTCCGCAGCATGATGGGTAAAAACATACCACCGACGGACCCTCCCGTCGTGGCAATACTAGTGGCGGTACCTCTCTTCTTGAAGAACCAAGTGGCCAAGACGCTCACCAGCGGAGTCATGAGCACTCCCGTCCCGGTGCCGCACAGCAAGGAGAAAGCCAGGATAAACTGATACAGTTTGGTACAGTTAGCGAGGCACATGATGCCGCCAACAAACATGACGGTACCGACGCACATAGGGGTCTTACTGCCGTTACGGTCAAAGTAACCGCCGGCCAAAATGCAACTCAGGAAGCTCACAGCCAGGTACAACGAGAAGATCCATGAAGTGACTGATGCTGCAACGTCATATAACTGATGCTTTGCAATGTACGATTCTATCGCACCGAGAGAGTTTATCAGCCCAAAAACAGGCACTAGGCCTATGAAGGACCCAAGAACCACCAACCACGCCTGGACTCCGCCATCGGGATACTTGTCTTCGTCATTCTCCGCGGGAGACTCGTCCAGGTCCCCATCGTGCGATCTAACGCTCCGAAGACTACGCCTGATGTCGACCGCATCCCCATTCTTCGCGAGAACAGCGTCCTGGATACCGTAGTTGGCATCATACCCAGAACTAGCCGGGTTCTCATTGCTAATGATACTACTCAGCTCTAAACCACGCAGATCTTTAGAGCTTGTGCTCCTTGAAAAGAATATTTTTGCAGGCCTGGCAATCACATTAACTGGGAACATTACACAGTCCCGACTCCGTCTATCTGAACTTACTCTATACTATGCTACTACAAGGGGCCTTGATCTATGATTCTATCTTATCTCCAGCTTATAAACGAACCGATCCGCTGCTTGCTATCAGGGTTAGCCATAGATTAGTCATAGATTGACAAAGAAGCCTCGGCGTTTGACCTCCGATGTGGAATCGCATCAAAAGAACCATCAGTTGCTAGGTACGCCTATATAATAGTGGTACAGACAAGGACAGTCATATACGATCGTACAACCTCAATTGTCGTGCCGTTCGTTCGAAGGTCATTCACAATGCCACACAGAGGCATCCAGGACAACTCACAAATGTCTCAAAACACTTTCGGCAGAGGAAACATCGACTCCAGTCTTGTCGGGCTCAGCAAACTCTTCGACGACTTTTCCGTCCTGCACAATGGCAGCGTATCTGATTGACCGCTCGTTTCCGAAGAGCTTTGTGGAATCGAATAGGTGATTTCCGGCTTTGGCGAACGCTCCCTCGGTGTCTGCGATGATTCTTACGCCCTGTGGCACGTTCAAGCTCTTGCCCCAGGCAGCAGTAACAAACGGATCGTTGACAGTAGTGACCAGGACTTGTTTCACGCCCTTTTCCATCAGCTTGGGCAGGTTCTTGACGTAGCCTGGGACGTGAGAGGCAGAGCACGCTGGGGAAAAAGCAGCTGGGACCCCAACAATGACATATTTGCCCTTGGAGACTTCCTTGCCCAGATCGACTGCGTTTCCTGGGGAGTTCTCCCTGAGGCCCGGCAAACCAGTAGGAATCTCGTCACCTTTCTTGAACAATTGGGGGGTCAGTGTGCGGAACCTACGGATGAGGGTGTTGCGAGTAGCGGGTGAACGATATAGATGTAACATCTTGTTCTTGGTTGGTACTCAGTAGTCTGTTGCGTTGTACGTCGTCCTGTTGATCATGCTTATATAGGGAGGTTTCGGCTTAGTGAGGGTGGCATCCGTGTAGCCAATTACATTGGCTCACGTCGGGACAACTGGACAGCTGAACGTTCAGCCGTGGTGTTTACTATATGTTTACTGCAGGACAGCTGAGCCTGTTTGTGAGTTTGTGGGTATTTTGGAGCAAGATATAGCGACAGGAATGGCCGACGACGACGAATACGATGCATCTATAACATCAGATGAGGATGCCAACTACGATGATTTCATGATGTCGGAAGAAGAAGGGGCCGAGGGCATCGAGATGGAAGATGAGAGCGATGAGCAGTGTGATGGGGCCAGCAATGCGGAAAACTACGATGATCAAGGCTCGAATGACGCCAGAGTAGATACTCTGTATGAAAATGCAATCATGTTTGCCGAGAATCAGCAGTTTGAGCAGTCAAGGAGATTGCTGGAGGATATTGGACGTAGAACCGATGATTTGACGTGGAAATGGAAGGTTCTGACTCAGGCGCTAAGAATTTGGGCGCTGGAAATGCACTACGATCGCGAGTATAGCGATGACAAGATGCTGGACGATTTTGGAGAGCTTCTGTCTTTTCTCGAGGAGCACGAAAGCCCAGTGAATGATGACTTATTGACAAGATCTTTGGAGGAGCTACTGGGTGAGCTATTCCCGTTCGTTGCTCGAGAGTTTCTATACACCACGAAACTCTCGGCTCTCCCATACGCATTGATGAAAATGGGGAAACGGAGTAGCAGCTTATCACGACTGAGGGCAGTTCTTGAGGCTGGGCCGACAAAACGGTTTGAAGACTTGCTTCAGAGTGTGCGATTCAAAACCTTGACCACCCGCATTTGGTGTACCAGGCTACAGAATGACGCTATCAACACGCAGGCAATGACCGAGCTAGAGGCGGATTGCCAGTCAGCCAGTGTTGCTGAGGCAGTGAAAGATCCGCATCACGCTGCTAAGCTCAGTCTGATACTCCAATGCCACATTTTTCGTTTCATGAGATCACCGGACAGCATCTCTGTTCCTCAGCTATCGTGGTTTATCACAAGATTAGAGGAGCTCTCATCCAACTCGCTTGCAATGTCGCAGGACCTTGGGCTGATGCTTCAATTGAATGCATCAAGGGCCATTTTAATGCTCACCAAAGACTTAAGAGAAGACAACTATGGCGAACTGCCGCTTGCGCGCGACGTTAACAAGCTGAGAGCGCTTTTCTGGGATTGCCTACAACATCTCGAGGAGTGTGGAGGTTCGCAAAAAGATTTCTCATCGGTGTTCGAGAAGTTCATATTATCAGGCTTCATATTCTGCAACATGATTCTTTATCGCACTGAAAAGACAAAGGTCAACCCTTTCGACCTAGAACAGATAAAAATCGCACAGGACTCGTCATCCGTTGTCCAGCTGAATGCCATCTACCACAGTTTCATCGACTTAAAACTGCCGGAACTGTACTCCTCGATCCAGCAGCTGACCCCAGTAAACGATCTCCTGAGCGGACTTGTTGACAAGGTCTACTATTTGGCCCAACTGATCAAATTATGGGTGCAGATAGCCCCCGTGTACTCCTGCATAGCGCTCACGGACATTCAGCGCATGCTTCAGTTGGACAGCACCAAACCATTTTCACGCGACGATCTGCTGACAGTGCTGATGCGATCCATCATGAAGGACACTGCCAAAGTCTTTTACAAGCTAGATCTCACCGAAGACCTGGTTTTTTTCGGTGACGAGTACAAGTTACAGCTATGCCAGGTCTCGAAGGAGAGCCTCGCCAAGGGTTCGCTGTGCAAGAATGGTTCTGACCTGGATTGGACTAACAACGTGGGCATTTTTCAAGAACCAAGTAGACTAAAAAATCTCGACACCTGCACTTTCTTCGACAAATTACAGCGCTCGAGAGACACGATCCATAGCAATGTCCAGGCAGGTTTCCAGCCTTCCAACATGCGCTACGGCGATAAATACGACGAACTGGCTCAATTGGCCGGGTCTTCGTTGTCAAACAGTTGGTGATGAGCTTGTTTTTTCGCGCTCAGTACGCGAAAGCGCGAATCCGCGAATAATAACAGAGAATACAGGCCAGATAGTGAAGGGTGGTCCCTGAAGCTGTCGTAAGGGCTCTTCAGACTGACAAAGCTGGTGGGACGCGATACGTTTCGCGTACCAGGGCAAATTTGCGCAATAGCTGGATCAAATTGTTCCGGAACTCGCTGAAAGGCCGAGTTGGCAAACCGAGGATATAAAGAGCTTTGAAATACTAGATATGAAAAACGCCCTGCTTGTATGTCCCTTCTAGCTTCCTTATCTCTCCCCAGACAGCCAACCTTTTCAATCCGCTCGCTCAAAAATGAACTTTTTCGTTGCTTCCGTCGCTATCGCTTCTATCGCATCCTTCGTCTCCGCTGAAGATGTCTCCTACGTTGATGTCACCAGCACTCCTGAAGTCACTACTTCCATGGTCAAGACCGTTGAATCCACATCCACCCCGTACACAACCACCACGTTGAGCACCAGCTCCGCTTCGAATGCCACAACCGCGCTCACCTCGAACTCTTCGTCCACTTCGCACAGTTTGAGCTCCTACGAAGGTCAAGCTGTCAACCATAGAGGCGCTGCAGCTGGTCTGGGCGCTGCAGTCGGTGCTGCGCTCTTTGCTCTGCTGTAATGGGGTCATCACGCTTCAGTAAGCAAGACTACATGTAAACTATACTCCAACGTCAACCAAAACTGTCTCATACATAGTTGTATAAACGAATTCAATCGCCTGGGTGAAGCCCAAGTCGTCCTTCACATTTCCACAACTAGGACAAGTCTTTGACGTGAAATCCTCCTCAACCTCATGAACACTTGGACCATGGAACTGCTCCGCCTTCATCGTCAAGCGATTGTGGAAGTAGCAGTGAGCGAGAGTCGCCATGCTGGACCTTAGCGCAGTAGCGGTAATTCAACTTGGGAAGAAAAATATTGTCACAAGACTTGCACAAGAAGAGGCCCGATTTCATTGTTCATATCCTGAACGACGTGCGAAACCTTTACGTCCGTGTAAGGCCTTTCGATGCTCCTGCCTCTTCCTGTGCTTCCTGAGCTTCGCCAATTTCGACTGCGACAGCCGTCTTCTCCAGAACAACGCTTGGGAAACTGCATGTGCGGGTCAAAAGTTCTGGAATCAAGCATCTACAAATTCGACACATAAAGTTTAAGCAAGTGATTAGTTGACAGTCTGGGTGATCAGATTGATATACAAGTGGGCAGGATGGATCGGGAAACCTCTTCGACCGACCGATTGGGGGCCCTGGAGCGACAAATGGCGATGCTGGATCGTTTGGTACATATGTTGGGCAGTAAACTGGACAGCCAGCAGAAACGGTATAACGCAATCATTGGGGCACAGCAACAACAAATCAGTGAACTTAATGCTGTAATTGTAACTCTGGTAAACGACCAACACAGTCATGCGGAAGCACAGAGAGACAAGTTATCGGGAGCTTTGCACGGGCTGTCGTCGATGGCAGCTTCGATAGGCGATACGATACACGCTGGGGCCAGGTATGGCGCAAACCATGGAATGGAGGCCGACAGTTTTTTCGGGGAGATATTGGGGAACGAGGATAACGGTTCTGGGCAGCACTCAAAGATCAATGGAGGCGGTCGTGGGCCATACGATCAGCAGTATGAGGCGAACGGACACAACAAGGGTCCACACAGCGAAAACGAGACGAACGAGAGTAGAAGCAACAACAACCCCAGCGGTCCGGGCTCCGATAATCGCCAGTTCAACCAGACTCTCATAGGGTATGACGATTTCAGCCAGCTGAATGCTCCGCCGGGGAGAGAACATGTGGGACGTCCGGAGCTGCACGATCGGCCCTTGTACCCGAGCTCTGTGAATCAGAACAGTCACCCAGGCGCCGTTGTCAACAACGAGCGTCATATCCAGACCAGCGATCCCAACGGCGAGATCGACACAGGTATGCCTGAAGATCAGTACGTGAATATCGCAGGCCGCAAGAGGAAGAAAAGCGTTTTTATGGGGAGTTTCCAGTTTCTGAAGTCACCACATTCAGTAATGGATATCTGGAAAGAGTACACCGAGGGTATCAACGGACAACCGTCCATCAAGGAGATGGAATCCCTCTACCAAACGGGCTGGAGAAGAGACCCCGCGGTAAACAAGAGATATTCAAGGAGAAGGGTGCTTTGCAAAGCGATCGAAACAGGCCTGAGCAAGGGCTACTCGCTGGAAGAGACTGTAAATTTATTGGAAGATTATCGAATTATCGATCGTGAGAAGGGGCTCAAACAACCCATAGGCTGGTTATGTCAAGGACACAGTATCCCAGACGAACTTCGATGACCTGATAACTGGCCTCTTGGATGAGAGACTGCTGGAGTTAATAGTCTTAATTGTATAATAAGTGTATTACTGTCACATTGGACGTCCTGGAGTTTTCTCGGGTATTTTTCAATGAGATGAGCTGTAATACTGGTGAAATACTGACGAAACATGACGGAGGACGTTGAGTCACAACAGTTGGTGGCACTTCAGCGTTGTTAATGGGACGGAGTAAATCACCGAGTGGATCCAGTGGTAAAGGAAATGCAGCCGGGTCTCGTAAGAGTAATAAATCGTCCGAAAACAGACGTAATAGGAAAGGTAAGGCAGTCAAGCGAATGAGGAAATCGTCATTAAGTAAGGCTCAGGAAAAGTTTAGGATTTTCAATGAGGTTGATGAGCACGTTAACAAGTACGAGAATTTGGCGCTTGACGCAAGTGACTCCGAGACCAATGGTCCGAAAAGGCTTCATAAAAAAAGCCATGTATCTAATGATATTCTTGTGATCGATGAAGAGGACAATGAAGATGGGTACGATGATTATGATGGTCACTATGACAGCCCGAGACCATCAGTTCCCGTGATTGATCTGGACTCAGATCAGGAGCAGTCGGAGGAGAAGGCTGAGAAAGAGAGTCCGCTGGCCGATGCTGCTTCTGAAAATGGGCTAGAGGCCAACGAGGACTTTATTGCGTTTTCCAACAGTTCCGGAGAAGAGGACAACGAAGAGCCCGAAGAAGACGAAGCCGCTAATGACAAGCTGCCCACGTCTCCAAAGAGAACAAGCAACACCGACTTTCCTTGGATCTTAAACCATGACCATTCTAAGCAAAAGGAGATCGCTGATTGGCTCACAATGGAGATCAAAGACTTTGTCGCATACATATCTCCCAACCGCCAGGAGATCGAAATCCGTAACAGGACTATTGCGAAAATACGGGCAGCTGTCAAAGAGCTGTGGCCCGACGCAGATTTACAGGTTTTTGGCTCTTACGCTACTGATCTTTATCTACCTGGTTCAGATATCGACTGTGTTATCATTAGTAAAGGTGGGGACAAGGAAAACAGAAATAGTCTGTACTCTCTAGCGAGTTTTCTGAAGTCGAAAAAGTTGGCCACTAGGGTGGAAGTGATCGCCAAGGCCCGTGTCCCGATCATAAAATTTGTTGAACCTCAGTCGCAGATTCATATTGATGTGTCTTTCGAACGTTTAAACGGTTTAGAAGCAGCTAGGCTCATAAGAGAATGGTTACAAGAGACACCAGGCCTACGGGAACTGGTCCTTATCGTGAAACAATTTTTGCACTCCAGACGACTGAACAACGTTCACACTGGTGGATTAGGCGGATTCAGCATCATATGTCTCGTCTACTCTTTTTTGCATCTGCACCCCAGGATAGTTTCCGATGAAATTGATCCTCTGGACAACTTGGGTGTCTTACTGATAGATTTTTTCGAACTCTACGGGAAAAACTTTGGCTATGACGATGTTGCTTTGACTGTTCGGGACGGCCATGCTGCGTATATTGCAAAGCATGATTGGAGGGAGCTGCAGCCAGGCCGGAACCCGTTTACTTTAGCCATCCAGGATCCTGGCGACCCTTCCAACAACATCAGCCGTGGTTCTTTCAACCTTAGGGATATAAAGAAGTCATTTGCTGGTGCTTTTGACCTTCTGACGAACAGATGTTTCGAGTTAGATATGGCGACTTTTAAGGATAGAGTGGGCAAAAGCATCCTGGGTAATGTGATCAAGTACCGTGGCAAGCTCAGAGACTTCAAAGACGATAGAGATCTTGTGGAAAACAAGGCTATTGTCGAAAACGAAATATACCATAAAAGACGTAGCAGAATCGTCCACGAAGAAGTCTTCGTCGACCCCAGCAGTGATGACGCGATCATCGATGAGGAAGAAGACATGTATCGTGTTGAACAGCCGCCTAAGAAGAAAAGGGCATTAAAGAAACCCAAGACCGAAGCGAATAGTCAGTCTGTAGACAAACTCATGGGCATACCCTCACGCGAAGACGAGGAGGACGAGGACGGCTACAACCCTCTGGAGTCTACGAGCAGCACCCACGGCGTCACTGCCGAGAGCGATAGTAACGACAAAGAGAAAAATGACGAAGGACTGAACAAAATCACCGTTGATGCTCAAACTAGAAGGGACTACTGGTTGGGGAAGAGTAGCACTTTATCCAACGGAAACGTCGACCACAACAAGTAGCCCTGCCGCACCACCTATACAGGAGATAGAATCTTACGCAAAATGCAACGTTGTAATAATCAGCATGCGAAGTCTGACTTGTTTCGTAGCCTCTTCTTGTCACTGTGCTGTTTCTTCTGCTTCAGTCGGCCTTCCTTGGCCCTGGCTTTCACCGCTTTCCACTTCTCTACGGTTTCCAATCCAGTCTCTTTGGGAAACCAACAACACTTCTTGATCTCCCGCACCAACTTCTCGAGACACAACTGCCTGTTCAGCTCCCTCGAACGCTCCTCGTCTGATTGGACCACAAGCGAGTCGCTGTTCTTCGCATAGTATCTGATCGGCCTCTCCTTCAGCTGCCGTCTGACATCTTCCGGCATCCAGGAGCACGAAGAAAAGTTGTATAGAACTAAAGTACATTTACTGTTGGTCTTATTGACTTTCTGGCCTCCAGGTCCACTCGGCCTATCGTATCTAATAGAAAACATCTTGAGTGGCACAGAACCAGCGGTCAAAGACCTAACCCACTTCTCAGCGGGGTTTTCCCAGACCACTGGACCAATAACACGGGATGAGAGAGCTCTCAGTCCCCAAACCATGCTCAATTGACCATTTGCAAGCCTATTATTACAGTGCGATGAGCTTCTTCAGATGAGCTACTATTAAATATCACATGATATTCACGTGACAGTCACGAAACTTTTTCCTTTTTAGTCAATTAGCCTATTATGGAAATCCGTTTCCGAAACAGGTAAATGATTTTTTTCTTGTAATATCGAGGTTTCTTCATCATCTTGAAACGATTTGGTGAATGGAGAGATGTCAACGCCATACTAGAGGGCAGTTCTAGGAGTTTCGTTGTCGTTGGAGGTATTGGACGGTGATTAGGGCCTGTTTCTCTGTGAATTTCCGTGACAGGTGGGAAATAAAGTACTCCTTTTTTTCTATCAGTTTATCTGAGTAGTGGTTCCAACTATCAGGATGTCGCTCTCTGCTGCTGCTAACAAGATCTCAGAAAACGACTTCCAGAACATAGGACCCGCTCCGAGGCCGCCTGGGGTTGGTAAGCAGGCTTCCGGGTATAATCAAACTCAGCCAATCTCGAAGATCTCGGGCCAGCTCGACAGAAGCCTAAACGTGGGTTCGCGATCTGTCTCGCAAGCGTCAATGCATTTTAAGAAGAGGACGGGGTGGGTGTCATACAAGGATGATGGGTTGCTTTCGTTTCTGTGGCAGAAGCGATATCTGGTCCTGAATGACTCGTATTTGGCTCTTTACAAGAACGACAAAGTGTCCGAGGACCCAGTGCTTCAGATCCCGTTAACAAGTATAGTGAGCGTGAGCAGAAATCAGTTGAAACAGAACTGTTTTGAGATCGTGCGCTCCAATGAGAGGATTTCTTCGTCGTCCAGTTCAGTATCTTCATCGGGATCTAGTGGAGCAGGAAGCGTGGGAGACTCGGGGTCCAGAAAATCGATCTATATCTCTTCGAAAACCGAGCAGGAGTTGCACAGCTGGCTGGATGCCATCTTTGCAAAGTGTCCCTTGCTGAGCGGTGTTTCGTCCCCGACTAATTTTACACATAAGGTGCATGTTGGGTTTGATCCGGAAACCGGGAGCTTTGTGGGTATGCCTTCTAACTGGGAAAAACTACTAAAGCACTCCAGAATTACGGGCGAAGATTGGAATAACGACTCCGCTGCTGTCATACAGGTCTTACAGTTTTACCAAGAGTATAATGACATTTCCGGTAGTGCAACTCAGGCCAACTCAGCGGCGCCAAAACCTGGCAGTAGCTCCTTGAGAAATGTCACCAATTACAAGAGTTCAAACGGGAGTAATGCCTCTGTGAATCCAGCTGGCTTGTTACCGCAGAGACATGCTCCTGCCGTTCCCAATACAAAACCTGCAAAGACAGCGGAAAAGTTTCCAATAGCTCAGTCTCGTGCTAACACTACTTCACCACAACACATTTCGCCATATCAACAGCAACAGCAGCACCAAAAATACAGTCAGCAAGCTCATGCGCATCAGATAAGAGCTGCACTATCATCAAATACAACACCAGTTGGTCCTCGCAGCGTGCCACGGAACAATTCTCAAAACTATTCCCAACAGCATCAGCAACAACAACATGTTTATCATCGATCTCCCTTACAGGTTAATGGTTACAGGCCTCACCACAACATGATAAATCCATACGCTAAACAAGCTCCAACTTTGAGCTCGAATTCTTCCCAACAGAGTCTGCGAAATGGCACCTCAAGCAATCTACAGAAGGAGAACATGGTACCAACCAGGCTGGAGCCTGAGCGGGCAGCACCTAGGCCCGCCTTGGCTGTAGTAACTCCCCAGAAAGGAGATAGTATAAACCATGATCACGCACCTCCTTCGGCTGGCTCTATAAAACCGTTTGGGGCCCGCCAACCTTCTCCATCAAGTCAAGCGCCTCCACCAAAGGTGCTTCAACCCATGAGAGAGGCGCCAAAGAAGCCTGTCACTGACCAAAAGAATGATGTTGGTATAACTAAGCAAAGAAAGCCCGGTAAACCGTCAATGTCCAATGCGGAGATAATGACAAAATTGAAAAGTGTTACATTCAATGTCGACCCTTCACCATATTTTAACATGATAGAAAAGGCCGGGCAGGGTGCTAGTGGGTCAGTCTATCTCGCACAGAGAATAAAGCTTCCCCCTACACTTGCCGAAGCGGATCGAAATGATAAGCAAGATTCATCTGAATTAGGTGATAAAGTAGCCATAAAGCAAATGATACTGTCGAAACAGCCTAGGAAAGAACTTATTGTCAATGAAATCCTGGTTATGAAAGATTCTCGCCATAAAAATATAGTCAATTTTTTGGAAGCATATTTGAAGACTGAGGATGATCTATGGGTCGTAATGGAATTCATGGAAGGGGGATCGCTAACCGATATAATAGAGAATAGTCCATCAACTGGTTTGAACAATTCTCCACTAACAGAACCGCAGATTGCATATATCGTGCGCGAAACTTGCCGAGGTTTACAGTTCTTGCATGATAAAAACATCATTCATAGAGATATCAAGTCTGATAATGTCCTGCTTGATACTAGAGCACGGGTGAAAATAACTGACTTTGGGTTTTGTGCTAAGCTAACAGATAAGAGGAGTAAGAGAGCTACAATGGTTGGTACCCCGTATTGGATGGCACCCGAGGTCGTTAAGCAACGCGAGTATGATGAAAAGGTCGATGTCTGGTCCCTAGGGATTATGTCTATTGAAATGCTCGAAGGAGAGCCACCATATTTAAACGAAGATCCGCTGAAAGCGCTTTACCTCATAGCAACCAACGGTACACCTAAGTTAAAACATCCCGAGACGCTATCGCTAGAAATCAAGAGATTTTTAAGTGTATGTTTGTGTGTTGATGTGAGGTACAGAGCAACAACAGAAGAATTATTGCATCACACTTTCTTTAGCATGGCGTGTGATCCAGCGGATTTATCTTCTTTGTTGTCCTGGAAAAAGTAGTTTACCAGGCATACATTTAAACTACATTAAAAGACCTTGCATCCTCGGAGTAGAGTTGAAAGTTTTTATCAATAGTCTGCTGAGCCTAGGTCGATTCAACAATTAGTAACTTATTTAGTTTTATCTTAGATGATGGGTGCAGTCTAGTAAAGATGTTATGGACGTTTTATGTCGGACGAAAGCTTCGTAAATCCTAGTGCAAGATCCAGAATCTCTTTCTGAAGCACTTTGACCTTATGCGAAATTGGGATTGCTCTCAAAACAAGCGGGTGTAAGATCTCCAAACTACCGGACAACGGCCCCTTCCAATTTTCAGGATTCTCGAGAGAGTTTTCTATGATACTGTGAAGCCCTTTGATCATGATCTCAAGTTCTATTTTGCGAAGCTTAGGAACAGGGGCGCGGCCGACCAGCGATTCATTTGATATGAATCTTCTAAGAACAAACGCTATCCTGGACACCAAATAGGGCGTGCAGAGGTTTCTTAAAGGCCTATACTGCTCACCAGATAGCTGAACAAAATGTATCAAGTCTCTTAAACAATTCACTGAGCAGCGGATCTTGGTTAACATAGGTGTCTCGACTGTCAAACCTGCGGTATTGGCAAAATCAAAAGACGACAGATTCACAGCCAGTTGCCTTAGCGACTCACTTTCTTGAAGTAATTCCTCTTCAATATCATCTTTCTCATAAAGAAATGAACCACTCCATAGTGCGGTGACGAGCTCATTTAGTTGATCTTCTCTGAAAAGTGATATTACATTTTTCTGCAATAATATATCTCTGAAGTTGGTGAACTCATCCGCATCGGAAGCATCTGTCTCCTTGTCAACATTTGAGTCGATCCTCCGTAGCGAGAATACTGCGACACTGACGAATATGTCGCAGAAGTCTTCTCGTGTTTTGTTTAGAGTATCAGAGTCAAAAGGAACACTGAATAATTTGACGGATAGTTTTCTAAAAAGCTGAGAAGCTATCTCATATGCCCACTGGGTTTGGCCATCCTTGGTGACCGGTATTAGTGACTTTCGGCGTGTCACTTCACCTAAATTCCTCAGAACCTTGATCATGTGCCTATCTTGCAAGAAAGACCAAGATTCGTCGCCCTCAAGCTCCACTCTTTCATCCAAGAACTTTAATGCTTGAGCGCTGATGGCTTTGAAGGTTGGAATCCTTGACTTTGATGAACTTGGTAGCTTGGGTGACAGTTTTCTTTCGATCTTGTCATGAGTTTCGAACGGCAATGTTACGATGATGCTCAATTGATACAAAATCAAGACTTCGACCTCAGCTTCCTGTGGAATAGTGAAGACCTCGAGCGCCTTCAACACGGCGGACTGCAAAAGCGAAGGCTTAGTCGTATCTTTTGTATTCTCAGGCAGTAATGGGTACCGGACAGCGGAGTTTAATAGACTCAGCGTTTTTTCAACAAATTCGACAGAGACTGCTTGATACTTTACAATGACCTCGTACAAGTAAGGAAATGATACAATGAGCTCATGCACACAATCGTAACCATTTTTACTCGAAGGGTCGTTGGAAACTGAGAGATTGTTGTAGACAACATTGTAATGGTTCCAGATTGCTATGCTTTTGTTCAAAACTTCAACAGGCAGCTTTCCCAAAGTCCCCATGACCTTCAACAAATCTCTGTAATTTGTTATGGCCACATAGGATACTTCAGAAGACTTAGAGTTGAACAATGATTGTAGAAATTCCAGGAAGAGTAGCCACTGTTGTGTAGCAGATGCATTTTCACCGAAGTTCGAGAAATGAGATGAATAGAGTTTTACAAGACCTGACAGAGTATGATTCCAATATTCCCCACTCTCCACAGTATGGTCCTTGCCTCGTTCGGATTCAAGTAATGGCTTGACGACCTCTAGAAATACGAGGTCCCATTGCGGAAAGTACGCAGCGTGCGAGTCAACAATTCTAAAGAATGTTTGAATCGCTCCATTTTTCACTTCAATCCGATCGTCCCCCGAACATTCAATGAGCTTTTTCAGCAAGTATAACCACAACCCATTCAACATCGCGTATGGAGTTGAATCATCAGCTTCGATTATTTCTTCTACATTTCCTTTCTCAATGTCTTTGAAAAAATTTAGACGTATTTCTTTGGGACAGTTCTTCTGTTCATCATTTTCTTGTGTCCTGAGGTAATCTCCTATTAGCCAAAACTGACTGATTGACGAGAATGATATGTTTATGTTCTGTTGTTGGGTCACAAAGTTCATGATTGTGTCAATAACGCACTTCAACACTTCCAGAGGTAAGGCCTGCAAAAAGTCATCCGATATCAGTTTGAATACATCATACGATACTTGTATCATTTCAGCGCGCTTTTGGATTATTCCATGAAACAAGGACTTGTCGTCACTGTCTTCATTCTCTGATACAAGCTTGTATATCTCTCTCGTGTCCCACTCGAATGGTGAATTAACTATTTGGAACACGATTGACCAGGTTGTGCTGAGAATATCTCCAAACTCGTTCAAAACATCCTTTATAGTCGATAGAATTTGCAGCAGAATCTCTGACTCTGCTTTGACAACGCCGGTATAGATGGCGTCCTTGGTAATTTCGAGAACAGTGAGCGAGCTTATGCAATTCATTAAGGATGTCGTAATAACTTTTTCAGCTTCGTGAAATTTTGAGCAACGTAATTTCTGGTCTTCAATCTGTCCTATCTCAAGACATGCCTTTCGAATTATATCGGTCAAAGCTTTAGAAGCATACAGACGTATCGCCACTGCAGAAACTGAACGGTCAGATGCTAGGCGGATAAAGTAGTTTGCTATGAGCTCCCACTTCCCGTTCCCATTAGCATCAGTTATAAATCTGTCAAAATTGAAAGTTGCCAACTCACTCAACTGTGTAATGAAAAAGGTCTTAGTATAGCAACAGCTTTGAATCACCCCATTTTTGAAAGGATAATTAGGAGCTCGTTCATTTGGTACTCCTACCGCCACATCGTTGGATATACTTATTGATTCGTCTGATTCGCGAATTAATCCTTCTGCTAGAGCGCGAAATCCAGGATCAGGATAATCGACTGTGCTCTCGAGAAGTTTCCTAGTGCCAGTCTCTATTGAGATCATTTCATTCTTACTGATCGGTGGGGGACGAGGAACGTCTTCCAGGTATATGCCCTCCATGAAGTCCGCTGAAGGACCATAAAGATAGTAAGAAATCCATTGCCACGTCCTGAGCACAAAAGTCCAGCTCTCTGGGGACAAAGCCTGACCTAGAGATACCGACAAAGAAATCAAAGCCCTAAAAAGACTTATCCGTCGTGCATTTATATTTCTGGAAAGTAGCTGCTTTTTCGTCGCTTGATTGTCTTGAGCATAAACGATCCTGTGTGAATCATTTGCAGACTTGAGGGCGGCATACTGCTGCGGTTGTTCATTCTTTGGTATTTCAATACCTGGCTTTTCATTCATCAAAATAGCGACCGAGAAAAGTCGTAAACATTCGTTGAGGCTTTCAGTGGCACCTAAAATGCCAGCAGCATGTGCCATCTTTTGGAATGCTCGTATCAAGGAATGGTATAGTGGTGTGTCCAATGACGTGGAATAAAGGAATTTTTTGTTGATGCTGTAAAGGTCCGGAAAAATTCCAGTGAAAATAACCAGTAGTCTTTCATTAGCTTCCTTCGTCTCCTTTTCCTCGCCAAGCTCCGAGATTTCTAAAGCCTTGAGGCTCAGACCATTTGACCACTCGTTAGATATACTCAAAATAAGCCATAAGATATAAGTGTACATCACTGAAGGAGGGTGCGTTTTATCGAGCATATGAACTACTTGCGTTCGGCTATCAAACGTATCTCCTGAAATGATCGGCAGCTCCATTTTTTTTACCACAGGAGCTTCGCAAAGACAGTTTTGCAAATCTTCCGAAACAAGTAGTCGAAGAAACTCATGAAGTAAACTCGTTAGTATATGTTTCCGGTCAGGATAGTTGTCATAGCACATGAATATTTCACAGAGTAGCTCGAAGTCGTGAGATGCATTCTGGAACAGTTCAAGAGACAAAACCTTTTTCCATATCGGAGAGTCAGAATCGGCAGATATACTGTGAATGAGTAGGGATAGGACCACTTCCATCTCAAGCTCCAAAATTGATAAAAATTCTTTCTTGATGAGTAACTTGATGCAGCGGTAACTTCTCAAAACAGTTGGAAAACTTCGACTGGAGGATATGCAGCGTAGTAGAAACGGCACAGTCTTGGTCCTGAGAAGAAACTGGAGATCCTTGTGAACCAAAAAGAGTGATTCAGTGTTCTTCATAACGGATTCAAGAATTTCTAGTCCATAGTCCAGTGGAAGATCTCTCACGTCAAGCAAGTAGGCTCTATTTGCGGCGCTTGAATTATCGGCCATCTCAAAAGAAGAACACAGATCGGCAAAAAGTCTGTTTGCATCGTAACGATACACGTCGACGTTAATATACTCATTGTTGCCAATCAGTACTTCATACTTTTCAGTCTGCTGGCCGTGAATTTCGATGTTCTCGCCTTCGGGAACCAATCGCTCGAATATCTCATCTATCAGTTGTTGCAAAGTAGCACTGGCAGTCCCTACAACCATTGGCGCCTTGCTGGCAGAGTGAAGAAGATTGGAGCAACAACTCAACATCTTAGAGCATAGGGGTCCGTGTATATCATATGCGTAATTCTTGAAAAAGATCGGAAGCACTTGTAAAACTTTCAACTTCATGTCCACAGCTAACTGAGTGGCTATAATAAATGAGTCCAGGACATCTGACAGCTTTTCTCGGGGTAAACAGGAAGTAGATGACAGCCTCTGTAAGCATTGCATTGATATCGCTGTCAACTTGGCATTTTTTGACGAGCAGGACATGAGAAAGGGAGCTAAGAAATCTGCATGCTTTGAGATGTCCTCGTAAGACCTAGCTGTTCTCAAAATCTCAATTGATCTATCACTGGCCTGCTTGATAGCGGAGCTCCTCTTCTTCGCCTCGGAGGATAAAACCTGCAGTTCCGAATTTAACTGCTTCTGAAACCCATCAAACTCACTGCCCATAGCAGTCATTACGCATGCGTCTGGCTTGTAAATGCCGATCGTTAAGTTCAATTCGGTCGATAGGGTGTATTCAAGCTACTGTTCTGCCTTGTTATTGTAGTTTAATAGTCAACCGTTTACCGTGACGGTGATAATGAAGAGGGCAGAGTATCGGCTGGACTAGTCGATCTGATTAGCATTAAAGACTGCTGTTACTGTGAGTTGGTCTTTCTGCAATTGAGGTAGATTGTCAAGGTTGCTTGGAGTACTTTCCGTTGGCCGAAGAGTTAGCCTTTCTGCTTTTGAGCTGACCTGGAGATTTGACGTTATTGGGCTGAGTCCGCCTTAAGATGAATTTATGTTTGACAGAATCCAGATTGACGCTCATTCGAGCTGCTAGACTACCACTTTATTTGCCGAGGCGATACCAATCACATAGGAGGGGTGGATCCGCCAAAATTCACAAACTAGCCACCAAAGACGATTCTAAAGTTGAGCAGGATAAAGAGGCATCAGAGACAAATCGACCGGTTGCATTGAATTTTAACAGAGAAGATGTCAATCGGGGGAAGAAAAGCTATTTAGTTCCTCGGGTGCCATCCACTGATTACATTCCCACAAGCGAGGTGCAGACAGAAGGCTTGTTCGCGGGGTATAGACCGTTGTTCCTGGGTAATTTGTCTCCCCGTACAGAGTCAAAAGCTAACATGTTGAATAACTTCTTCTCATCGTTTGCTAATCTGAAAGTTACTAGCGACTCCAAAAATTCAACTGAAGAAGACGTTCAGGATGTCCTAGAAGAACTCAAGAGAGACAGCGTACAGCTGAATTTGAAGAATAGTAAAGGCAAAAACCGAAAACCAATAATCCCTTGGGACGCATCCATAAGTGGTATGGTGTATAATGACCATCCTTTCAAAGACGTTCCGAAAAGCATAATGTCAAAATTGAAGCCTTTCAGGATGGTCAAGCTGCAGAGGGCCAGCGACTCTAAGGAAAACAGTAAAGCAGCTGGTATGATCAAAATGAAGTTTCACAGCTCGAAAGTTAGTGAGGAACCAGAGATGATCAACCTGATGAGTGTCCATCGAGGCAGGAAGAACCCCAAATTTAAAGAGAGTGACTCGAGTAAAGAACGTCACGATTTATTCGTTGATGCACGCAGAAGTTATGGAAAAGAACTAGAGGAGTACGCCTACAAACATAAATTCATTAAAAGTGACCAAAAAGTTCTCAAAACCGAGGCCGACAAGCTCAACAGAATGCTGGCTAAGGAGTTTTTTAGACAGACAAATCTGGCGATCAAAACCGAGTTTAATAGTGACCTTTTACCACTGTACATTTACGTGGATAAATCAATAGTGTCTCGAAGATCATTCAGATCTTTCTTGAGAAAACAACTGATGGCACACGCGGAACCGGTCCTTTCAACGATCTTGGCTTCCTACGAAAACAAAGAGGCTGCCAATAAATTTCATGCTAAAGTCAAACTAAAAATCAGTAATATGGTTCGCGAGATTCCTAATTACCTTCCGTCAGTGTATTTTACGGGACCTTCAATCGATTGCGTGACACATTCTAGTCCCGTTCCAGGCTTCAAAAGAATGCACTGGATGAAACCAACTAAAAGGCGCACGGTATTTTGGGGCAAAAACATTGACATGGACTACTTCTTCAATTTGAACGGTGAGTATACTGTCACCAGGAGCGGCGTGAAGTATATGAAGTATCCAGTTAATCTCCAATGGAAGACGTTATCTGCGGCGTTCTCTGAATGGGATTATTTTGCATAATTTGATATTCTAAATCGAAAACCTATCTCCTTGTTTATACTTATCCTATACCCTTAATTGCATTACCTTGATTTAACTTCTAATTGTTGCCTGAACATCTTGTATGGTCACATTGCATGTGGACATTAAGTTATGCTACTAGTAGAGCGCGTGTCACAATCCTCATCGTGGTCGGACTCAAACGTAACGTCTTTCGTAGTGTAAACGTAGACGTCATTCGGCCTATCTAGGCCAATTCGTTTTCTGACTATGGCTTCGCGATCAGCCGATGTGATAGATTTTCTGGAGCTCATGCTTAAGGTTCCCAAGCTCTTGAGTATTACTTGATCCGCAAAATACAGTAATCTATCACAAGCATGCGTCAGCTTCTGTTTTGCAACCTCTGAAAACGGTTGTTTTTGCTTGAAGTTGACTTGACAGACACTATCTCGTTCGATGGAAGTTTCTTGTATCGGTTGGCCTGCAAATGGACCTGATATACCATTACTACTAACATTATCCTGAGTAGAGGCGCCTGGTTGGGATGACGAAGACATTTGCTCCAGCTCGATGCCGTTACTATCGGTCTCATTATTGTTGGTTCTTTGAGTCAATGCGTGCTGGACCCTTAAAGCATAGTTGGCAATGCGGTAGTCACCTTGTTCGTCCTCGAAGATGGGTCTCCCCAAAATACTCTGGGCCTCTTCTTTCTTTCTGACAACGGCTAGTCTCTCGAGCCACTCCCACACGATTGAGGTTGAACCCACATAACAGGTAGAGTTGAAAAGCTCTCCAACTCCGGAAAGCCAGACATTGGACACATCAGCCAGGAAGAGCGCTGGTTGCAAAAGGACAACAAGTGCTGTGATTAAGCTCAATATAGCCATTTGGCCCGATGCCAAACAATAGCGTCGTTTCAAGATGCCATATGAGATTATTGTGCTGGCGTAGGACGCTGCAACCGCGATTCTGAGAAGGTAAACAAACGGTGCCAAGATTTCCCAGCGATCTCGCTGCAGTTCATCGGTTTTCGCAAATTGCGGGATGGACCATAGCACGTTGGCCGCTAAGACCAGTAAAACGCCCAGGAAAAACGTTATCCGTTTCTCAGAATCACGATAAAAGAGTCTGGTAACGATCATCACCTGGCAAAGCTGTAACAAAAAGAAAGATATTAGGTCGAGAATAGAGTACACCAGACGCTCGTAGAACAGGTCCATAATACCCTCCGTAGTGGTAACGCCGTTCTTATCATGCTCCGTGTTCAACTGTTTCAACGCATATGTCACAAATATGACAATGTTTACGGATGAAATGGTGGACCCTACTTTCAGTAGCACAGCAGCACGCTTGTACCTCTTGCCTTTGATATTGATAAATGACAGCAACGTAAGAAACACTGTCATGACAAAGTTAGACGTAAATGAAAGTATCACTGGGTATATCCCGTACGAAAAGGAACCATTCTGCTCCTGCTCAGCGGTAGAGATATACTGCTGCCAATCTTCTTGCTGGAGCGCCGGATATTGGAAGTGCGGACCATTAAACCTGACTGCGTTGTACACTGGATAATCGTGTTCACAGAAGCTTCTGAACGTAACTTTCTCGACAAATGAAGCCACTCTTGGGAGAACGCTACTTATGAGGATGCCACTCCCCACGTCCTGCGGCTGGCAGCTCTCATAACTCCTTCCCGGGACAACCATCCACGGAGTATACTGGGTCATTGTTTGGAGATCATTCAGCAGTGGATTTGAGTGCTAATGTACTAGTTGCTGGGCCTCTGATAGTATGGTTCATAACGTTCGTCATAGTACGGTTATTCGTTGTGCGCGACGGTAAACTTTTCATTTAAGTTGTTACCATCCCGCTAATATGATCCTGTTTGAACAGCTAAGAAAGCCGATAGTTAGGCCTCTTATTGGTGGTTAGGGTAGCTTTCCATGGGCATTGAGCAACTTAGGCTGTCAATGAAGCTTGGTGGAGCTTCTAATGACTCGAACAGTGAAGAGATCACCGGACAGTGGAATGGACAACCTAGAAAATCGCCTTCTGCTCCCAGCTTTCACGAGAAGGTGTATATCAGTCGAAATGCTAGCGAACCTGTACTGCCGAACCAAGCTCCTACGATTGATGTTTCGGATTCGCAAGAAAATGCGTCGTTGAACGATGCGGATGCTAGTTTGAGCGTTATTAATCTATATGGTGATGAGGTTGACTCTCGCAGAGCAGTCGAGGGAACACCACAAGGCCTAGAAGAGATCCTTAGTGATGAGCCTGAGACATCTCCGACTCCCTTTGGCCAAAGAAGTAGTGTCACTGAAGGAGCCAATTTGGACCGCTACGGATTCAAAAAGCATAATAATTTTATCACAGAAAAGGAATACAACAGGTGGTGGCGGGACTACTCACAGTATTGTGTTCGACGTAAGCATAAGTGGAAGCTTCTTTTGGAGAAAAGTGGATTTCCATTGGATAATGACTCTCCATATAGGTTCCCTCCTCGAAGTGAAAAACTCAAGAGATACGTGAGGAAGGGTATACCCGCAGAATGGAGAGGTAATGCATGGTGGTATTTTGCTCGAGGACAGGAGAAACTGAATAAAAACAAAGGCGTGTACGATACACTTCTCTCTAAGATGGATGAGCTCATCCGAAAGAGAAAAGTAGTTACTGATCTGGACATCATCGAGCGTGATCTCAACAGAACGTTTCCGGATAACATGCATTTTCAGAGGGAGTCATTGCAACATGAGGAGCCACCCATGATAAAGTCGCTACGTCGCGTCCTCGTTGCATTTTCCCTCTACAATCCCAAGATCGGCTACTGCCAATCGATGAACTTCTTAGCTGGGTTGCTGCTACTTTTCATGGATGAGGAAAGAACATTCTGGATGCTAGTAATTATCACTTCCAGGTACCTACCAGGTGTCCATAATGTCAATTTAGAGGGCGTTAACATTGATCAAGGCGTATTGATGCTTTGCGTTAAGGAATATCTGCCAGAGTTTTGGCGTTTCATTGCACCGTTTGAAAGCAAGGTGACTGGCCCCGACTCTGTCCCCAATTCTTCGCCAACCTTGGGCAAGAATGAGTTTTTATACAAGCTTCCACCAATAACGCTCTGCACGGCCAGTTGGTTTATGAGTTGTTTCGTTGGAGTATTGCCTATCGAAAGTACACTCAGGGTTTGGGACTGCTTATTCTATGAAGAATCGAACTTTCTGTTCAAAGCTTCGCTAGCCATTCTAAAACTTAGTGAGCAAGAGCTGGCTAAGGCGAGATCTGTCAAGTCATTGAGGCATCATTCGGTTTCCAGTAGCGGTGACTACAAAAAGGAGCTACAGCTTAACCAGGATGAAGCCGAGATGGAAATATTCCAAGTGATCCAGACCTTTCCGAAACGGTTACTCAACCCTAATGACATGTTCGATAAGGTGATATTTAAGAAAAGGATAGCGCTCAATAGGCTGGACCAGGATGAGGTAGACCGCTGTAGAAAATATGTGGCGGCGCAAAGGTTGAAATACAAGAACTATCATGAAATTGTTGGAACAAGCAATCGCAGCAACGACAACATGTTGAATGGCAACATCATCAACAGTGGAAACCAAAACGGCACGAAGCAGCCCAGCTCCAGTAATCAGGAAAGTGCTGAGTCCGCTGGCGCTTTTGAGTTTGACGAGGATAATAACGCCAGTGACTTCATAAATAATGCACTTTCATCTGAAGTATATGGGTTCAAAAGAGGCCTCAGCGGGGTGCACTGGAACAATAGCATAAAAGAGAAGGTTAGGCAGATGAGGAAGAAAAAGGTGCTGAGTAACGACCAATTGATGAAAAATTGATGGCACGACGAATTTATACCTACACTTAGATAAAACACTTATTATAAAAGCACGCTTCATCTATTACGCTGAGCTCTGTGTCAGCTCCCAGCCTCTTTTCAACCTATCGAGAATTTCTGCCACTTGTGTAGGGTTCCCCAAGCTCAGGCTGAGAGTACTTTCTATCTCAGACCAAGGAACCTGTGCCTGCTTTTGACCTTCTGTTGCAGTAGTTGATGGAGTTGTAGCTGCAGGTGCTGGTGACGCTGCTTTGGAAATCATCACATTCAGGGTGGCTGCCTCCTCGATAAGGGCCGACAAAACTTCGCTATCATGTAAAACCTTACCCTTGTACAGTAGCTTCAATTGCCCCAGACTTTGCGCCTTTTCCTCTTCAACCAGCTTCCGCTTGACATAAGAGATTGTATCGTTACGGGAAAATTGGCATTCTAGAGAGAATTTGGGTGGCCTAACGCTCTTGAGGGTAAGTTTAATTGGTGTGTTCTTGTTTCCGCCTCCTAATGCATTTCTTGATCTTTGTGGGTCGTACTTGTATCTCAACGGAGGAAGCGCAACACCCAGGCTGGTAACTTGTTTCAAAGGCTTTTTATAATCAGCTGGTAAAGCTGGTTCCGAGAGAGTTGCCAGCGTCAGGAACTTTGATACAAAATCGTGCTCGGGTGAGGTAGCCATTGGGTCTCTTGCTGCTCTTTATAGCATGTAACTTTCTTCAAGAGCTCTTTTAAATTATCAGAAGTTAAGACCTTCTTCGCGAGCACGATAACAGATACTAATGTGGCTTGAGCACCATGGAAACCGAAAGTGGTGTTCCCGACACTTTGAATAGCTGTGTACTGTCTAAGAGTGCCACATTGGCTCAAGACAGCAATACTGAAAACGGGCTTGAACACGGGCCACTCTTCTTTAACTACCACGAGTTTGCGCAAGAATACTACGTTGACGCTGGATCTACAAGTGGTTTGAAAGAGCACGATAGGGACCATAACATTTGCGTGACTCATTTCCCAAATGTATACGTCGCTGAAAACTCATTGGAGTTCCGCTCTACAAGGATTGTGAGAATACCAAGAAGGTTTGATCTAACACTGAGTAGTCCATGTTTTAGCACTTGTCTTCCCGGTCTGGAACCGGCAGCTATTTTGAGCGACATTGACGGGCAAAAGTTTGTCCCACATGGGTATTATGATGACGATCAACTGTTTGGATATTCATCTGTTAGCCCTCTTTCACAGTATCTCACTCAGGCAGAGTTTGAGAGTATTGTGACGTCAATTAACGAGTATCTGACAGTCATTTATGGTACCTACAGCTGGCGCAACCTGCTTGGACTAGTACTGGATATCATCACGTTGGGTGTCTGGTCTTTAGTTGCCAGATGGTTCTTCGAAGAGCCTACCGTCCGGTTGGAAAAGTTTATTGCTGAGGTGAATAGTTCCCCCACTTTTCAAGATCACAAGATAAGGATTATATCCCCCAGAAGATCGGGATACCTTTCAGTAAGTATTCAGCCAGTTTACTGTCTCACTAGGCCTATTTTACTAACCTCCTCTCTTATGTTGTACCAGCTAGATTTTCAGATTTCGAAGCCATCGCTCTCTTCCTACTGAAAAATTGAACAAGTTAGCATACCAAGAAAGAGATCTAAAGTCGAATATCCTGAGCTAAGTCATTCATAATCCGACAAAATGAATGGTATATTTGCTATAGATAAGCCTAGCGGGATCACTTCTAACCAATTCATGATGAAGTTGCAGCATGCACTCAATAATAGCCAAGTGTTCTCGAAAGAAATCCAAAGGGCTACAGCTGAAAGAATCAGACAGTACCAAGAGCAAACTGGAAAGATTGCTAGTAAAAGAAAGCTGCGCAAAGTTTCAAAGGTGAAGATGGGTCATGGAGGAACGCTTGACCCACTAGCTTCCGGAGTGTTAGTTATAGGCATTGGTACGGGAACGAAGAAGCTCAGTGATTATCTCTCTGGTACTGTCAAAGAATATGAAAGTGAGGCTCTTTTTGGTGTTTCCACAACCTCCGGTGATGTTGAAGGCGAAATTATGTCGCAGAATTCGGTAAAGCACCTAAATGCTCAGGAATTGCGGACAGTAGAGGAGAAATTTACTGGATCCCTAAAGCAGACCCCACCAATATTTGCTGCTCTTAAGATGGATGGTAAGCCGTTGTATGAGTATGCTAGGGAAGGCAAGCCTTTACCCAGAGCTATCGAGGCCAGGCAGGTCAATGTGTATGATCTCAAGGTCCTCCCAGACTCTCTTTCTAGAAACCATGACTACACTTTGTTGAGACCGAAAACTGGAGAAACAAAGGAACTTGTGAACCGTCTAAATGACGGCCTACTCAGAGATCCTTTGTATTTCTCGGAAGAGTACTGTACAAAGCTAGGCTGGCAAGATGAACAAGCCAGGGTTGAGAAGCCTCTACCTCTCTCCGAAGAAGAGTTGGCCGAAATAGAGGCCCAAGGCGATGCTTATCGCGCACCCTTGTTGCATTTCAGAGCCAAAGTCTCATCGGGAACCTACATACGATCTCTCGTCAGTGACATTGGCAAGAGTATGCGAAGCTCTTCGTACATGGTAAAATTGATTCGTCTTGCACAAAAAGACTGGTCACTTGATAAGCAGAACGTCTTCAAATTGGAGGACTTTACCGATAGAAACGAGCGCGTATGGTCTGCTGTTCTGCAAGAAGTATTGGAAAAGGGGCCAGAGGTCAATGTCACTGAAGCACTCTCAATTGCTCAAAAGAAGTTCGACCAAGAGCATGAAGCTGTTCCCGAGCAACAGAAGGTTATAAATGATGAGGGCACAGATCAGTCGGTAAACTACAGTGAGCTGAATACTGAGGATAATGGGCAAGATAGAAAGAAAAGAAAGATCGAAAGTTCAACACGATAAACAAGTGGTAACAATATTTACTCTATAAATATAAGTTTGCGTCCAAGTTAGTATATAGTTCTGTGCTATTACCGATGAAATTGCAGGTATCCAGTGCGTTATCGGGATCAAAATAGCTGTAGCTGCCAATCTTCTTTTTGTACATCGATGGACATGAGAACCCGAAGTCACTGGGGCAGTCACGGGCAATGGCATAGCACATATCAATGCATGGCAAAATCTCATAGTAGTCGTCTATAGGCGTAATGTAATCATCCAAATAGTCGTTCCTGTTTTCTCCCTTCTTCCTGTGAACATAATACTCAGATTTATCATCGGTGCATCTAGGTATCGTTACTCCACATAACCAGCTGCGGTAAGAGTTGGCACAATCTTCACACGACCGTACTGGTGAGTAATTTGAATCCAATTCGGAGTCGCACGGGATGATTTGCAGCGCTTTGCTGAAGTTTGCGTAAAGCGATTCTGCTATGTGGTCGTACGTCTGGGCGATAAGCGTCTTATTATAGGGAGAAATCGATGGCGAGGGAACCGAATATGCCACCCCGAGGCAAAAATCTAAATCGAAGATCAGTGAGCATGAATTACTTCCTCTCGTTGTGAAAAGCTGTTTAGAGAAGAGTACTCCTCCGACGTCCGACAAATGGCCCTTTTTCCCTATCTTCTTGGTCAAATAGGCGACATATGTAGATGAACTGTTGAGGCCTGTAACGTAAAACTGTTCCTGAACAGTACCTGTGCGGTTCGTCAATGATTTACCAATTTTTAAGCCCGTTTCTTCCAATTGGTGATTTCGGCTGTCAGTTTCATTCCCTTTTATCGATGAGACCAAGTATGGTCCGTTTGCGACAGCGCATAAGGAGATATTCAATTGAGATCCTAGCTTCAGTGATTCTTCGAAGGAGTAAACGTAAAGGTCGTAAAGAGAAACGTCATAAATGGAGTAGTTTGAAACCTGTTGCGCTTCGGACGTAACATTCCCCGTTGCCAATAACGCGGAGTTGTAGTCTGTATCCAACACGTCTAGCCACGGCCTGGTATCCCATTGGTACACCAAATCATTCTCCGAGATACTTAGCTTGTAGTCCCAGATGTCGTCGGAAGCGCCTGAGTCCTTCGGGAGAGGTAAACCGGTCGTGATATTTACAGGTTCAACGACCACGTACAAGTACGAATATTCCGCTGTAGCATTCGAGTCCGACACAGTGAGCGGACTGACGGCCAGAGCTTGCATATAACCGTTCATGAAAGTAGCATGCTGACCCGTCGATGAGTCGGTCGCCACTGATTCGTTGAACGAATAGGACACTCTCAGAACTCTGTCCCCGATATCTTGGGGCTGGGCACAGATGTTTCCGCTAAGGAAGATCAGAATTTCGTAAGTTGGTAAAAACCCAGTACCATTGGAGTTCATGTTGACTGTGAAAACAAACACATTGCGCTCCCCAGCTGAGATGTTCCCAGCAACAGGTGTCCACTCATATATGTTATCAGAGTTAAGTATGCCACCAGATTTCAGCATTTCATCCATAGCCTGTTCTGTCTTCAAAGACTGGTTCTGGCCCACCTGGTCGAGCCCATAGTCGTTAAACGGATTGAATGCCAGCACAAGCGGCAGGAACCATGCCCAACACCACATATAGAGCCTTCTACTCATCCAGCATAACTCTTTAATACTTCGTAGAGTCCATCACGTGTATTGTATGTATAAGCTCTCTAGACCTTTCATTACATATAAAAGTATCGAAGTTACCATCAGAAGGGCCACCTTGGATAAGGATCCTCCAGCTGATTGTTTCTAGGATGGTGGAAGGAGTGGCATTGAACGATGGGTTGCCCTGGGTTGAGAAGTACAGACCATCCTCACTAGATGATGTGTACGGACAGGACGAAGTGGTTGGTACGGTTCGAAAATTTATGCAAGAGGGTCAATTGCCGCATTTATTATTCTACGGCCCTCCAGGTACTGGTAAGACCTCTACAGTTGTTGCGTTAGCGCGTGAGATTTACGGCAAGAATTACTCCAATATGGTCCTAGAACTGAATGCGTCGGACGATCGAGGGATAGATGTGGTCAGGAATCAGATAAAGGACTTTGCATCAACGAGGCAGATTTTTTCCAAGGGTTTCAAACTCATTGTATTGGATGAAGCTGACGCTATGACAAACGCAGCGCAAAATGCATTGAGACGAATCATCGAAAAGTACACCAAGAACACGAGATTTTGTATTCTTGCCAATTATGCACACAAGCTGACACCTGCACTCTTGAGTAGATGCACAAGGTTCAGGTTCCAGCCGCTCCCTGCAGAGGCCCTCGAGCGTAGGATGAACAAGGTGCTGACGAACGAGCATCTAAGAATCAGCACATCTGCCAAGGACGCCTTGCTGAAACTTTCTCGAGGCGACATGAGAAGGGTACTTAACGTCCTGCAGGCCTGCAAGGCCACCTTGGACAACCCCTTGGAGGAGGAGATCTCGGACGACACGATCTACGACTGTTGCGGGGCGCCAAGACCTGCGGACCTCGAAACCATCCTGGAATCGATCCTGAAGGACGACTGGACTACAGCCTACTACACTTTGACCCAGGTGCGCAGTGCCAAGGGCCTGGCCCTGATCGATCTCATTGAAGGCTTTGTCGATATCCTAGAGACCTACGAGCTCAAAAGCCAAGAGGCGAGAATCTCCATACTTACCCAACTGAGCGACATCGAGTATTCTATTTCCCGAGGCGGTAACGACAGGATACAGGGAAGCGCAGTTATTGGGGTTATCAAGAGCGGATTCGAGATGGAAGCAGCGAAAAGCTGATTCGGACGATATGTAGCACTACTTAGGAATTAATGGCCCACAGCCTTGCATTGTACAATTGGCGATCTCCGTATCTCTTTCCAGTTAGGCACACGAAACTCGACGCCGACTACGCGAATTCGCGAAAAGTGTCTCAACCTGGAACACCTTGAACAGAGGTTACAAGCGATTCGTGCTTGAACTATCATCGAAGAATATAAATATGGCGAATCAAGATGTATGAGACTGTGATGGCAGATGTTTGAGCTTCGAAACAGACCGCAAACCGACCTAGAATGAGCGAGTACCACAAGGCCTTGAAAGTATTGATGAAATCCCCGGTCACAGATGACATGATCAGGTTTTTGACCAATTGCACTCTGAAAGTACTTCCACAGCACAGCTACCCCTCCCCACCGGGGTCTCCTAAGACCAACAAGCTGCCCTCCTTGATGGGGTTTATCAGCCGCTTGGTTAGGCATACAAACGTCTACACCAGCACGTTGTTGACTACTGCCTGCTACCTGAACAAACTGAAGTGTATCCTGCCGAAGGACGCATCGGGGCTCCCCTCCACAGTGCACAGAATTTTCCTGGCATGCCTTATCCTCAGCGCCAAGTTCCACAACGACTCTTCGCCCCTGAACAGGCACTGGGCCAAGTACACGGATGGTCTGTTCTCGTTGCAAGACATCAACCTCATGGAGAGACAGCTGATCCAGCTGCTGAACTGGGATCTACGCATAACGAACGATGACCTGATCCTCGATTTGCGCGCGCTGCTGGAGCCCATAGTCGAGGACATCGACCGCACGTCGAGGCAAAGACGCAGACTGCACAGAACACAGATAAGAAAGAGCAGCGCGGGCGCGGGTCTTTATCAACACCACAGCAACCTCTCGGTGTGCTCAGAATTGAGCAGCGCGACACTGGTCGGGTCGCGCTCGAGCTCGAGCTCGAGCCTGCGACTCGACAAGCACATATGGAACGACCAGGGGCTGCCGATGAGCGACAGCTGCGAGTCCCTCACCGGTGAGGGACTCGCAGCCAGCTGGCACGACCAGATGATGCTGCAGCACAGCTTCTAAGAGACTGTATACCGCTACGTAGATACCACCTAATCAGCTGACTTTCACGTGACACACCTACCTCCCGAAGCCCTAACTGCAAAAACAGAAAGCGGGTAACCCCCTTTGTTTTTCAACTATATAAGCGGGCCCTGCCAGGCGCCCTTCCCTTCTCTCCTCTCTACAGAAAACCACCGAACGCACACGGGATAAGCATATCCCGTGACGGTCGCCAGGAACATGACGATAAAAACGCTGTGCACCAGTCTGAAAGCGCCAAAGTACTCAGGTCGCTGTGAAGCATTAAGTATACCCAAATTTCTGATTCCTCATCTTGCAGTAACCCGCCTCTACCTCTTCACTCTTTCTCTCTGCTCTTCCTCCCTCTTGCTCCCTCTCCCCATGTGTCTTCCCACGGTGGCACCACATTCCCAACCCACCTCCCCCTAACGCCTTGTTACCCAGCCATGCACCTCCCCCTAGCAAACCTGAGCCCTAACGCGCTGGCCGGCTGTCCCGTTCTGTCTCGTGGCGCACCCGAAAACACCGTGCTGGGCATCTCTCGGCTATAAAAAGCGCCGCCCTTCTCCCTGCATTGTTCCCCTCTCCGAAAACAAGGACACAAAAACACAAAAACAAACAGATACTGATGTCTGCTGCTCCAACGTCTACTACTGCCGCTAACGCTTCCGAGACCGCTCCAGTTGCTGGTGAATCTCCAGTTGCTGCTGTTGAGCAAACTGCTGCTGCTGTTGAGCACAACGCTACCGAGGGAGCTGGTGCCACTGAACAGACTGCCGCCAAGAACGAGACTAAGACCGAGTCCAAGGCAGCTGAAGCCGCCAAGCCTGCCGAAAAAAAGACCCAGGAATCCAAGAAGGAGTCCCAGGGTATTTTCAAGAAGTTCACTGCTAAGTTGAAGTCTATCTTCTAAGAGTGTTCAGCAACCCCATTTTTAATCTTCTACTCTCCTAATAACTAATATCGCCTATCTTATATAGGGACCATATATACTTAATACATAATCACACTGTACGTGAAGGGCAGTTCTCGTGTCGATATATCGACGCAGGCTTAAGAACTCACCGGTGGTGGAACAGAACTTGGTGTTCAGGAAGCGCAGAATGTTTGCTACACAGAACCTGTATGGTGGGGACCAGCGGCAGAACGCGGCGGTTGGGGCGGCCGGAGGACCGGCCGCTCCAACGCACGCGCTGGATGATCCCAACGTTTACCACTGGATTTGCCAGCTCAACTACGGGCCACAGCGTGAGCAGGCGCTTTTGGAGCTGGGGCGCAAGCGGGAGCAGTTTGACGACCTGGCTGTCGTGTTGTGGTCGTCGTTCGGGGTCGTTACCTCGCTGCTCAATGAGATTATCTCGGTGTACCCGATGCTGGAGCCGCAGTTGCTGTCGAACCAGCTGTCGAACCGCGTGTGTAACGCTCTGGTGCTGCTGCAGTGTGTCGCGTCGCATCCGGAAACCAAACATCTATTCCTCCAGGCCCATATTCCGCTTTTCCTCTTCCCGTTTTTGAACACCACGTCTAGACAGCGGACGTTCGAGTACCTGAGGCTCACCTCTCTCGGCGTGATCGGTGCGCTGGTCAAGAACGACTCGCAGGAAGTCATCAGCTTCCTGCTCAGAACAGATATCATTCCTCTATGCTTGCGGATCATGCAGTCCTCCTCCGAGCTCAGCAAGACAGTGGCAATCTTCATCCTGCAGAAGATCCTACTCGACGACGTTGGGCTTCAGTACATATGCGCCACCATGAAGCGCTTCTACGCGGTCACCAACGTGCTCAAGGACATGGTCGACCAGCTCACACTGCATACCCCTCCGGGCAGACTGCTCAAGCACATCATCCGGTGCTACCTCAGGCTCAGCGACAATTTGGAAGCCCGCAGGTTGCTCCAACAGGCTCTTCCGCAGAAACTAAGAGACAATACTTTTACAGAAGTTTTACGCGACGACGTCGGGTCCAAAAGGTGTCTGGCACAGCTTCTGTTGACACTCAACGAGGGCTCATCTCAACAACAGCAGCAGCAGCAACAACAACAACAACTACAACAACAACTACAGCCATAGTAGTAGTAATTCCAGTTCTATAATGGTTACCCTATAATAGTCACTATATACGCAGTTTCGCGGTTAAAGAACAACTCATAAAGGAATCAAACTGCAAACAAACGTTCTCGAAAGGATAGCAGCGACGCTTGTAAAGGGGTCAATTGCTGCCTTAGCCTCCTGAATGTCGACCCACACGTACAAGAAGTTCGAAAATGCAGAGTCTGGGGAGCTCCCAGACCGCATGACCATCTATCAGGATTGTATGAGCGAGTTCAACGAATCTCCCATTAACAGCAAGAGGTGTCGTTTGTTGATCTCCCGTCTACTTAGATTGCTGGCACAGGGTGAGACTTTCCCTGAAAGTGAAGCTACCGCTCTTTTTTTTTCAATTTCCAAACTTTTCCAGCATCAGAACGATTCACTCAGACAGGCCGTGTACCTCGCCATCAAGGAACTCAGTGGGATCTCGCAGGATGTGCTGATGGCCACTTCTTCTATCATGAAGGACATCCAGAACGGGTCGGAGCTCGTCAAACCTAACGCTATCAGGTCGTTGACCGCTGTGCTCGACGAGTCTACGGCGTTTTCCGCAGAAAGACTGTTGAAGAGCGCTCTGGTTAGCAGACATCCGTCCGTTTCCTCTGCGGCGCTATGCACTTCCTACAATTTGCTGCCTATCGCTGAGGTTACAGTCAAGAGGTTCGCCAACGAGACCCAGGAAGCAGTCGCAGATTTGAAATCGTTCCCACACAAGAACCTGATTGGTGAATACTACCCTAACTCCACGTTTATTACCCAGTACCATGCCTTGGGGCTTTTGTACCAGCTCAAAAAAAACGACAAGATGGCTTTGTTGAAGTTGGTCAGGCAGTTTTCCAGCAGTAACGCCCTGAAGAACCAATTGGCCAAGATCGAGCTTGTCAAGCTTGTGAATGAGTTGATCAGCAGGGACAGTCAGCTGTTTGCCGATTTCCAACCTTTGCTACATGAATGGCTCTCCCACAAGTACGAATCGGTTCAATTGGAGGCTGCCAAGCTGATCACAAATTTTGCCACACACAACTCTCGTTTGATCTCTTCCGAATTATTTGCTTCGGCAGTGACCACTTTGCAGTCATTATTGACCGTTCCAAGAGTCTCGGCAAAATTCTCTGCCTTGAGAATACTAAACAGAATCTCAATGGTCTCTCCTGAGAAGATTGTTGTTTGTAATCCAGAGTTGGAATCTTTGATCAATGATCCCAACAGAAATATCTCCACTTACGCGATAACGACTCTTTTGAAGACTGGTACAGCTAAGAACATCAATTCTTTGATTTCAACCATCACCAAATTCATCCATGATGTCTCAGACGATTTTAAGATCATTATCATCGATGCCGTGCGTACCCTATCGTTAAACTTCCCTGACGAATGGAAAACTATCCTGCAATTTCTCATCGATGTGTTGAAAAATGGCGAAGGTGGTTTTAAATTCAAGAACAACATTGTGGAAGCCTTGATTGACATGGTAACTTTTATTCCACAGGCCAAGGAGATGGCTTTGGAAAACTTGTGTGATTTCATCGAAGATTGTGAATTCAACGAGATCTTAGCAAGAATTTTGCACCTTTTGGGTAAAGAGGGTCCATCCACTTCTAATCCCTCATTGTACGTGAGGCACATTTACAATAGAGTCGTACTTGAAAATGCTATCATCAGATCTGCCGCGGTAGTCTCGCTATCAAAGTTTGCTCTTACAAACAATGACCCTTCATTGAGCGATTCAATTATCAGCTTGTTGAGGAGAATTTCCAATGACAAGGATGACGAAGTTAGGGATAGAGCTACTATTGCCCTCAAATTCATCGAAACCTCTAAGAAGGATTCAAGCTCAGAAGCTCAAACACTCCTTCAATCGCACTACTCATTTGACTTTACAGCTCTAGAGTCAAAATTGAGTAGTTATATCTCGTCTAACGCCGATTCTTTCAAGACACCATTTGACGTCACTTCGATCCGCAAGCTGTCAGAGGATGACGTCAAAGCATCGAGTTTGAAGAAGAAGCAGAACAGATTTATCAAGGGCGAACTTGAAACCAGCGTCGAAAGTACACCTGGCTTGATCGACGAAAGTTCGGCTGCCGAAAGAATTGATAGCTCTTTTGCCGGCCCATCGATTCATGACCATCAGCAGGATTTGTTGGCTACGAAATATGCTGAGGATTTGATGTCCATTGAACAGATAAAAGAATTTGGTCCATTGGTAAATAGTTCAAAGATCGTTCCTCTCACTGAGCAAGAAGCTGAATTCGTTGTCCGTGGTGTCAAGCACCTATTTGCAAACAACGTTGTCTTCCAGTTCAACATTGTAAACACTTTGAATGATACTGCCCTAGAAAATATCACTGTTACCTGTACTCCAGAAGTTGAGCCGTCTAGCTTGGAGGAGCTGTTCACGATACCTATTGAGAGATTACTTCCTTCAGCCGAAGCTGCCTGTTACGTGGCCTTCAAGAAGACTGAGGATATTGTTATGGAAAGTTTCTTGACCAGTTTGGTTTTCACCACAAAGGAAATTAACCCAGAGACTAACAAGCCATACGACAGTGAGGAGGGCTTCCAGGATGAATACGACATCGATTCCATTTTCTTGAACGCGGGTGATTATATTAGAAGTTCTTTCGTTGGAGATTTCGCAAAAGCATTTGATGAATTGCCAAATGACGAAGTCGCAGTATACAACATCAAGGAGAATATATCGTTACAAGAGTTGGTGGACAGATTGGTAGTGGGCACTAGTTGCTTACCACTGGAGAATACACAGTATGCACCAAGCGACTCCAACTCGCATACAGTCAAACTGTTCGGACAAAGTGCGTTGAAGGGAACAAAAATCGCTTTGGTTGTTAAACTAATCAAGACCTCGAAAGGTATAGCAATAAAGGCACAGGGTAGGGCAGAAGATGCGACTTTATGTGCAGACCTTGTGAACGGGCTGATGTAGATTGATCTTCATTGGATATATAAGACTTTAACATCATCATTGTGTATATTGAACGTTTGAACTGACTTTTTTCGAGGCCAGTGTGAGTTCAGCCCTTCAATTTCAAACAATCTGTAGGCAAACTTGATCTAAAAGGAAGCACGACAGGTTTCAGAGATCATGGACCAGGATGAATTGGAGTTGAAAGAGCACTTGAAGGAACTTAGAAAGAGGGAGCTCGAAATAAGAAAGCAAAGGCCAACTTGTCGCCACACAGGGAACGGTGAAAACACGTACAAGCCCAATGCCATTTACTTATCAAACTTGCCGGAGAGAAGCAGTATTGAGGATGACCTGATCAACGAGTTTTCGAGGTACGGTATAATCAAGAAAGATCAAGAAGGAAATTTGAAGTGCAGAATCTACAAAAATGATCGGGGTGAGATGAAAGGTGATGCTTTGATCGTTTATGCCAGGCACGAAAGCGTGCCCATAGCTATCGAGATGATGAACGGGTATGAATTTCATGGAAATAGAATCAAGGTCGAGGAGGCTACTTTTAGTAGCGTTAAAAAGAGGAAACATGAGGAATTAAGTGCTGATAAAGATCGTCCCGAAACTCCAAACCAGATAAAGCTGCGAAAAACGAAGGACTTTGAGGACAGTGACGGAGGGGACAAAGCAGAAGTGCTCACGAGGACACTTGTTATAGCCAATATCATAGATTTGTATGACGATCTTCATGATGAGGAACTCGCTGATATTCGCCTCGATTTAATAAATGGTTTAAAGGCAATAGGACCAATAGAGAAAATGGAACTAAACGCACGAAAGGGAGAAGCTACAGTTGTTTTTGAGAAGGAATCAGATGCAAGGAAGTGCTGTCGAAGCATGCACAAAAGATACTTTGATGGTAGGGAACTCGCAGTCTTTATGCTTGATGAAGAAAACGTTTCCCAGCCTAGCGACAACTATGAGCAGCCCCTTGAGGACGATTTAATTGAAGTCTGACGTCCGAGAGGATAAGAAGCTAATATAGTCACTAGATTGCGCGTACTTCTCATCATTCTGTCGTCACCGAGAGTGGGTTCAATTTCTCGTTGCTGGTTTGAAGTTCTGTCTCGTCGAAAACTGCACGGTTGGTTATTGAGTGATAGGATTATGCGTTTGCAAAATTGTACAGAATCCAAATTATATTCAAGGCTGCAATAGCCAAGGCAAGACCTTTGAGTAATTGGCAAGGCATAGTATACTAATGTAACATTCTTTCATGTTCCTAGCGAGAAACAAGACAACTAATATTTGTACCTCAGAGGTGTTGGGTATGTCTCTCCTCTTTTTATTGATGTATGTGCTTCGAAATCGGATTCAAATGACAAAATCTACAGCCAGGATATCAAGTTAAAACTTGTTCGAGCGTAGGATAATTTACTTTGTATCTAAGAAAATATTTTTAGACACCATCATGACAAGACCTATGCCTTAGTTTGTTATTTAAAAAGCTCTTGGCAACAATGCAATAAATTGAATACAATAAATGAAGTTACGACAATGCCAAGTGAATTTCGATTTCTCAATAGGAATTTCCACCAATTTTAAAGGCACTTGACGACATGACCGGATAGAAAAAAATTTGAGCGGTACGAGAATCGAACCCGTGTCCCCACCTTGGAAGGGTGGGATGATAACCACTACACTAACCGCCCAGTGGATCTGTGATTGTAATAAGTACGAATCAGAGTTACCAAGGATGATTCTATTAGGTTTAGGCCTAACCAGAAGATGAGTAAGCGCAGTAGGCAACAAACCCAGCATTGGCAGTCCTAGAAGTGAGGTCTGGTCACATTGGAAATGTGAACACGGCGCCACGAGTTGGACTACTTAGGCTAACCTGGGTTCACTTCTAGAGAGGCAGAATTAACTCAGTTTTGTTAAAATATTCAGTAATTAGTACAAACGTATCGCTACATTTGGTAGCGCATTGTTACGATCCTCATCATAGCCACCGTCCCAGTTCGATCCCAGCGCCCCATTTCTGACTATCAAGAAGCCCGGTCCACACCTAGCCGCCTACCTCCCGTAGATAACCGCCCAAAGCCATTCAGAGGAGGCAGAGACGCCTTAAAAGTCGCTGACTTCCAGGCAAGGGTGGAAACCCATATGTTGCGTTTTGATTTCCATGACGGCCTCGACAAAATCACCTACTTTGCCGACTTCCTTGAGGATGAAGCTGCTCAGTGGTACTCTGCTGTCGTTCGCGGTGGTATCCGAAACATGACCTTCAGAGACTTCTTGGACGCCTCCGAGAGGAAGTACTACAATGGAAACGCCATCCGTGATATTATGAACCGGATGTCTGTTGTAACCAAGATGCGACGTTGACGCAATACAGCACTGAGTTTGCAGCTTTAGCAGCTGCCCTTCCAATGACAACCTTCAATGAAGAGGCTAGGTTGAAACGTGTAGTTCGAGCCTTCCATCCCGAAACTCTCGAGGAAGCTATGATAACAGCCACTGACATGGCGGAAGGTTCACAACCATTCGCCCAGCCTAGACGTAGGCCAACCCTGCCATATGGCGGATGCCAACATGATCCTATAGAAATCGATACCATCCAGGCATCAGTCGTCCAAAACCAAAAAGTTAAGCTAACCCACCAAAAAAGACAAGTTCTATTAAAATTTGGAATCTGCTTCAGGTGCAGAGCAGGCCAACACATGGTCAGTAGCTGTCACAATGCGAGTCCTTCCTCAGCCCCAAGAAATTAAGTGCACACTGTTACAACAAATAAAACATAAGCCTTCAAAAAAATCAAAAGAACTTCAACCACGGAACCACGGAACCGCCCTTAGTCGGAAAGCGTTAAGAAATCGATGTTTTACTCGAGGGAAAAACGATCCGACTACTTTCAGATACAGGTGCCAGCACATCACTGATCTCGATCCGTCGCGCCCGAGCACTAGGGTTGAACACCTCCGAAATAAACCCAATCTGCATCCGGGGTGCAACTACCAATGCTCAAGGCGTCCCTTGTAAAGAAGCCGCCAACCTGTCTTTTACCCACAAAAACCAAAGATACGATGTAGTCGTATATGTGGGTGACCAGTTACACACGGACATCATTATCGGCAACCCAGCGCTCGATCAGTATCCAGAACTTGGCACAACACAGCGAATATGAGCCCTCCAACGACACCACAGACATCACAGACCACAGGCCCTACAGAACCCCCCAGGAACCACAGGACTCACAGAAATCACAGAACCCGCAGAAACCACAGAAACCATAGAACCCGCAGACAACACTAAACTCACAGAGCCACCCGATTCCACGGCAAAGCCCCACCACCGGACCCGAGAAGCCCTGTCCCATCGGCCTGATCGTCAGCGAAGATGACCGCCAGATCAACAGGGTCCGGAAGAAAAAGATTCGGAGCCTAAGTGGCTGCATCGTATACGTCCAGGCAACGGAACTTGCGACTTGCGACAAGTGATGCAATTACCGAACCCAGCACCTTTGACAGGCTACCGACCCGATTGCAGTCCAAGTACCGACAAACAGTCCGGAATGATCTTCCCAGGACCGCCCTCGACAAGAAAGAGGTACACCACGGGATCGATATCAAACCCGAAGCGCGGTTGCCTCGTATTTCCCCTACCGGCGATCTCCCAAGGAGGAGGCAGAGACCATGAAAATCGTTGATGAACTCCTCGACAAAGGATTTATTGAATCATCAAAGAGCCGCTACAGTTCGTCGGTCGTACTCGTCAAGAAAAAAGACGGGTCTTATCGACTCTGCGTGGATTACCGGGTCCTAAACGAGGCCACGGTCAAGGACCCATTCCCAATACCCAGAATCGAAGTGCTCCTAGCAAAAATCGGCAAAAAACCTCGGTGTTTTCCACCCTCGACCCGCATTCCGGCCATCACCAGATACCTGTGAAGAAAGAAGATATCCCCAAAACAGCGTTCACCATCCACAATGGGAATTTCCAATATAAGGCAATGCCCTTCGGCTTGGTTAACGCCCCGTCGACCTTCTCGCGATATATAGCGGATATCTTTAGGGTCCTACGTTCGCCCTAGTCTATCTCGATGACATCTCAGTAATGTCGAAGACGGAACAAGAACACATTCACCACCTCGACACGGTACTAAATAGACTGCAGGACCACCAGCTGATAGTCAAGGAAGGGAAGCGCAAGTTCCTACAAAATGTCGAGTTTCCCGGATATCACATCTCAGAGAACTGCATCAGGCCCATAAAAGACAAGCGTGAAGCCATTAACGCTCTGCCAATTTGCAAATCTGTCAAGGAGACGCAAAGTTTCCTCGGCATGATTAATTACTATCGCAGATTCATCCGACGGTGCTCCATCATTGCTAGACCGTTGATTGACTTCATGGCCAAAAAATGCGATTGGACAAGCGAACAGACGCAGGCGTTTAATGAACTCGAGAGACTGCTAGTCTCTGCCCCACTACTGGTGCCATTCTGCTTTGAAAGAAACTACCACCTCAGCACGGACGCGAGTAAATTGGGTATTGGCGCGGTCCTAGAAGAAGTATCCAAAAAACAGGTAACTGGTGTAGTTGGATACTTTTCGAAGTCACTGCAGGGGGCACAGAAGAACTATGCTGCTAGAGAATTGGAGCGACTAGGTATTATCGAGAGCTTACGCAAATAACTCCTCCATGGAAAACGCTTCAGCCTAAGAACTGACCATATATCTCTGCTGGCCCTGAAGAACAAAACAGAGCCGTCTATGCGTCTGGCGAGATGGCTCGACGAACTAGCCGAATACGATCTAGAGCTGGAGTATCTGAAGGGTACGGACAACGTAGTAGCAGACGCCTTGTCCAGGAATCTCCCAATCTGCGAACTGGCCTCCACACCAGCTCTGAACCTGGACCATGGACCCGGACAAGGACAGCAGGCTAACCGCCGAACAGTTTCTGCTGCAGAATGAGAGCGAACGAGGCCTTCGGTCACTCCCAAAGGAGACTCAACAGGTGGTGGCCCGCTTGCGAAGGTCCCCACAGGCCCTCTCGAAATACGAACTTCGAGATAGAACCCTGCGATTTGAAAAAAGAATCTGCGTACCGGTAAAACATCAGAATGATGTGTTATTCATCCACCATGATCACGGAATTTTTGGAGGCCACTATGACGAAACGATCACTTACGAGAAGATAGCTTGTAAATTCTACTGGCCAAAAATGATGAGCTCCATACGCAAGTATGGTAAAAGCTCATCCAATGCCAGGTTATGAGAAACTCTTCCACCCGTTCCCAAGAACTCCCTCTTCCGCTTCCAGTTCCCAAAGGCCGATGGCTAGACATCGCCATGGACTTCCCCACAGATCTCCCAACAACCCTCTCCGGACACGACATGATCATGATTGTGGTTTGCCGCTTTTCCACACGGGCACACTTCATCCCATGCACTAAAAGCTTAGATGCTCGGAGAGTCATCGACCTTCTTTACCGCTATGTGTTCGGCTAACCGCGAACATGTTCAGGGAATTCACAGAGCGGATCGGCATAAAGCTTACGATGTCGCCCTCCAACCACCCCCAGACAGACGGTCAGTCAGAACGAGCTATCCAGGTACTCAACCGGCTGATCCGCACCTACACTAGTAACGGTCACGATAGATGGGATGTATTTTTGCCACAAATTGAACATGTGTACAATTCGACACCATCTAGATCTTCCACTTTGACACCGTTCGAGGTTGACTGCGGGTACATCCCAATGGAGCCAACTATTAACACAGATGGAGAACTATCGGCCCGATCTTTCTCCGCCGTCGATTTAGCCCGACACCTGAAAATCCATCACCGTACTCACCTGGGACTTCCTCATGGGCGCCCAGCAACGTCAGGAAGCCAATCACAGCAGAGGGAGGAAGGAGATTACGTTTGAAATCGGAGAATTAGCTCTCTTACACAGAGATGCATACCACAACACAGGAAAGTACTGGAAGGTCCAACCGTTTTTTGTAGGATTATTTCGAGTTGTTCGAAAGATAAACGACAACGGCTACGAACTTGATTTACCGATTATGACGAAGAACCACAGAGTGTGCAACGTCAAATGGTTAAAAAATATTCATCGTGAGGGAAGGTATCTTTTATCAGGATCCACTAGAACCGGAACATGCCCGTATGAAGAAACTGCAGGATATCACAACCTAAACGTAAAAAATAAATATACTTAAGATCGCTATGATGACGGTCGAGATCAATTACATTTAAACTGACCATGGTTGTAAGCGAGCTAACAGATAATTACCTCCTTATATGAAGTCTGATGTTTTCGACCTGCCATAATGTCATGCTGAGAAACGTCATACCAGCGGCTGTAGATGCTTCCGACTAATGCTGAGTGACCTGATCTTTCTTCGATCCATCTGTATCAGAGCCTTTGACCAGTAGCTTCGAGCTGGTTTTTCTTTGACTTGACGGGCGTCCCAACGCTCTATTATCCGTCGCTCTCCCGTTGTCATGGCCAGATAATAACAATCTACCAGAGGAAGAAGTTGTTTGCTGTGATTCGAGTGCTCGAAGATCCGTCTGAGATTTTCTGATCAAATTAGAAGTTCTTGCAACGGTGAGTTCTTTCAGCCTCTTATCCCAGACAGGTACTTGCTGGTCTAAGATGGCGGATAACTCTAATAGTTTTTCCTCATTAGCCAATCTCTCCTGTGGGTCGAACTTGCCAAACTGGTACCCACCCTTACCATCGAATTTTAGCAAATAATTGTGAAAGTGCCAGAGACTTGTTCTATGACAAACGGAGATCAGCGAAATGTTCAAACTCTGGGCCGTGGCGTACATTTTTTGCTCCATCTCAGGAGACACGGCAGATGTGCATTCGTCAAGCACCGCAAACTTGGGCTTGTGATAATACATCCTTGCCATAGCCAGCCTTTGTTGGACGCCAATTGAGAGTTCCTCAGGCCAATTTCTGACAATATCGAAACCTTCCCTTGTATCTACCACGGTAGCTTCATTACCGTCTTCTGAACTTAGCAAAGTCCTCCGAGTCAATGCCAATGACATATTTTCTGCGATTAAGTCTTCCAGCTCTAGCATACGCAAAATGTCCATTAAGAACAAATCTCCTTTGCCATAATCTCCATCAAATCTAGCTTCGAACTGCTCAATTGAGTCCGGATAGATTACTTGCTCTCTGAATGTCGATTTACTGCCCATATGCGGCTTCTGAGGCAGGTAGAAAATGGAACATTCGTTATCAAGGGACCTAATGGGCATTACTAGCCTCGTCTTCCTTATTCTAGAGCCTTGTCTTAATGGCCAAAGACCGCCAAGGATACGAAACAAAGATGATTTACCGCAACCATTTGGACCAATTATCAGAAGATGGTCCCCGTGTCTCAATTCAAAGTTCAATTCTGGGATCAGTACTTGTTCAGCTGGAGTTATTAGCGGAACATTTTCGAATCTGATTAGTGAATCGTTGTTCTCGATTTCGCCAAATTCCTTCTTCGCGTAATCATCGGTCGAGTCCGCACCCTCTGCTGAGTCCAGCAAAACATTAAAGTTGTTCAGACGTAGCCACACCCCGCGCAATTGCTGAATATTCCTCTTCAATTCAACAAAGCGACCAATCGAGCTGGAAGCGGTCAACAATAGACGCCTATTAGTGATGAAATCAGCTGTTACATCAGAATCTATGCTAGAACTCGTTTTATTCTTGAAGAAAATTGGTATTGAACAGAGTACCAAGCCAGCGGCACCCCAGGTGTACTTAATGACAAAGCTCGTCGCTAAATCATAAAGAGCTCTTGCCTTGATTTCTCTATTGAGGAAAAGCACCAGTTGATAAAACGAATAGTCCAAATTGCTCAACTCTGTTGACTGTCCCCTCAGTAGAGCAATTTCTTCACTATTGAGGTGCAAATTTGAATGCAAAGACCTGAACCAGCTCTCTAAAGATGACTTTCTTATGGTCAACCTCGTGAAATTAGGCTGAATCATTTTTAAGAATGAATTCGAAATGTAGACAATGAGCCCCAGGGCCAGAGTACCTTCGCCCATCATGCTTGAGTTTGACATCAGTAATTTGAATGAACAGAGAATTAGGTCCAGCATGGGCTTCAATAGCTGGTTGAGTAGCAGGGAAGAGTTGTTGGAAAATGCATAAACATCACGAGTCAAGTTATCCTGGATCTCTGACGAGCTCTCTGAGGCAGTGACCGAGTAAAATAGGTGGTGGTTAGCCAAATACTTGTTCAGCAGGAATACAGAAACCCGCCTGTTAATAGAAATCGAACAAAGCTTAGTAGTATAACTGATCAGGGAGTTGATAAAGCTTGCAGGAATCCCAAGAATCATCCACTGGCCCAAAAGAATCTTGACAAACTGCGAGTATTGCGCTTTGACCAGCGTCGAGACCAGTTTGCCATCCAAAGTGGCCACTTTGAGTGACAGTAGTGTTCTCATAACCAGCAATATAGCCTGAGATGCGAACAAAAGCACACACTTTTTATCTCGTAATATAATATTCAGCAGAAAGTCCGAAGACCGCTTCATTTTCCTCCTGTGAACGTCCTCTTCCGACGTCTTTTTATCACTAGTATGCCTTTCCGCTGAACCCTCATCATCCTGATTTCCAGCAGACGCTCTATCATCGGATGGTTCATTACCACTAAGGTCCCCATGACTTTTCTTACCCTTAGCAATCCGTCTGATTGCATTTTTTGCACTTGTACCACTGGTCAGACTATGTAAAGTCGTGAATAGCAGTATGATATACGATGATCTGAGTATATTCAGCCTATGTTTCTGGTAAAATGTAACTATGGATGATGACATTATCGGCGGCTGCCCTCAAGGAAACTCAGCTCTCGAGAACAAGTAGTGGCAAATCATAAACATCAAGAGCTGGTTCTTATGTACCTCGTCTCAGATCCTTTGTTCAAGATACTTAAGGGTTTTCCCCACATTCTTTTCCCAGCACGAGGAGCTGAAGAAAACTCCGGCCTTAAGAATCCTAACACCGGAGGCTCTTTTAAAGCCTTACAATGACGAACAGCTAAACAACAAGAGATTAATTAAGTATTAGTTGTAATTGGCTTGTAAACAGAAAAACATTAAATAGATCGTATTAACAATAACATGTATGAAGAAAGGTTATTTAGTTAGCCCAAGGGCGAGAGTCTCTTTTATTTAACAGCAACAGGTTCAGGCTGAATCTTTTCAACATCAGCCTCCTCGCTGCCATGGCTGAAAGAAGAAGAGGATTCAACCGGAGCGAGGGAAATTGTGCCATCCATAGCAGCAACCTTTCCTTGTCTTGTGTAGTGTCTTTTGGCTTGTAGGAAGGCGGTGAAAAGTAAAACAGGAATAATCAAGGCTAGAGCGAACGAGGTCCACAACAGACCTAGGAATGCGTGACCGCCCTCGAAGACCACATCGTATTTGTCGTCAGATGTACCGGATTTGAGGATTCCAACAATTGCAGTAACGATGATGGCAGCTAGACAGGTGAACAGGGTGTACCACATACAAGTGAACAGGACACCGAACCAAGCCCATTTTTTGTAAACTCCAGTAACCATTAGGTAGATGACAGCAGGTATCAAGAAGAATGCAAGTATGATGGAAATCAAACAAAATGCCAAAGTAGCCCTAACAGCCGGCACATATTCATGTTGTCTGTGCAGCAGTTTACCTTCCAGATGCAAAGATTCCTTGGTGACATTCAGAGCGTTTAGATAGGGAGTGAAATCGGACCTTGCCAAATCATCCCAAATGATACCTCTGAAATCCAGGTCTTGGACGGCGTGGGACTTGGAACAGGTCTTGATCTCGTCGTGGACATCCCTTTCGCATAGCGTGAAGATGGACAGCTGGAACTTGGAGTTGACGTTGAAATACTCCAAGATCTCTGGAATCAACTCTTTGACCGTCTCCTCAGAAGGTGCAGGGTTTTTCTCAGCACTCTGAAGAATAGCGGCTACCGGCAGGGCGACATCCGGGTTCTGTTGAGCCCATGAGGTGAATGACAATAGTGAAGTGAAGGTGATCATTGGGTCGCTGGAGGCTTCCATCAATGAGACCAAAGATGGAATGTATTGAGCGGAAGAGTTGTTGGAGGCCAGACCGCCTTGCAACGCACCTAGCAACTGCAGAGTCTCGGTGCTATTGTTGGACGACTCCAGCAACCGTTGCAGAGAAGTTAGCTGTTGGGTGGAAGTTGTCGTGTTCGTGACCGCGGCTAGGGACTGAACAGACTCCAGCACTAGGGTATCATTTTGCCCGTATGCCAACAGGGCCGTGAGAGAAGCAAAAGCCTGTTTAGCCGAATCTGAGCTTGCCACGTCATTTTCCAACAGAGTCTGCAGAGAGCTCAAAGTGGAGTTTGGAGAAGAAGAAGACTCGACCAAAGTGACGAAAGCTTCAAACGCAGGTCTGTCGTTGTCTGGAACCACCGAAGCCAACTGTTGCAACGTTTCATTCAAATTGGTCGACTGGTCCAAAGCTGAGAACAAGCTTTGCGTTACGTCGTCGGAAAGACTCGACTGCATCAAAGTAGCCAACGAGCCTAGAGTTGCGCTTTCATTTGTGGAGACTTGGAAGAGAGCAAAGACAGGAACCAGCTGTTGCTTTTCTGTTCCACTCAAGTTGTTCAAAGTCACCAACGCTTCAGTGGAAGATAGCGTATCATTCGAGTCTGCCAAGAGTTGCATTACAACCCGGGAAGAATTGCTCGTGGGGTCCTCCATGGAAGCTTCAAGCAAGCCTTCCAGCCCAGTCAAAGACTCTGAGGCGTTAGACGACAAATGCAGCAACTGGTAAATCCCACCCATCTGCTGAGCGGTGACAGAGTTAGCATCGTTCGACAGAGCCAAGGGAGCAAGCTCACTCAATGACGTAACAGTGGCATTTGTGTCCTCAGCGCTAGCAAGCAAATTCAAAAGTGGCACGAAACCTGGAGTAGAGTCCAACTGATGCAATACAGGAAACACGGTCTCGACAGAAGCGTTCTCGGAGTTCAGAGCACCGCCCAAGATGGTCAAAATTGGTGCAAATGCCGGAATCACTTTGGTCACGTTGATGCGTCCGATATCAGCCGTCCCGATGTAGATATTTGTCAATGGCTTGTAGTTCGAAGTCGAACCTGCGATGGCCACGATGACCATAATAAAAGTAGCAAACAGAAGCAAACCACATATTCCCAGATTTACTTTTCTAGAAAACATCATATTTTACTGATAATTTTGGGATTCTCTCCTACCTTATTCGAAAGCACCAGATAAACTTTTAGAAACTACAACCACCATGTTGTTGCAAACTCTTATATACATTTAAGAAAAAAAAAGCATCCGAAAAGTTTCTTCTACATCCAACCGATGTTTCTTACAGAGAAAGTTGTACTCCGCCCAACGACATCCTGAACAATTAAAACCCGGTCTTCTCCTCAGCTACTATTCCCCTCTAGCATCATTTCAACGAGAAAAAAATGATGCCAAGATGCCTTGCCGCACCTCAACAATCATCATCGCTGCTAGGGTTCTGCGGAAGAAGAAGTGGTGATCGTCAGACGAACCCATCTCGACTTCCTGAAAAGGCAAAATGGTGTCAGATACAGCAGCGGAACTGTAAACGGAACGGCTTTTTTCTTTCCAGATCTTATTTGCATTAAACGAGAAACTTGTTGGATCCTCGCTTTCAGCCGTGAAAGACAGATGTTACCCGCAGGTGGATGAAAGGATGCCTGTAAATCGGGACCATACCCATGCGTACATGGGATTCTATAGTATCTTCATGAGCGAGTCGTCTGGCTTGTAGACCATGTTGTAGTTAAATACAGATATGACGCCGTTCATGTCGTTGGTAAATATGCGCTCGTCGACCACTAGTTGGAGGGAAACACCGAAATAGGTGCCCCAAAGCGGCCTGGTGGTCGGTCTGTTTCTGTTCTGTTGCTGATGCTGTGATTGGTTCTGCTGCACAGTGGCGTCTAGCCCCATCTTGTCTTTCCCACCCTCATCGAAGCGTACTTTGCAGTTGACGTTGCAGATGAGTGTCTGGGACCCGGGTATCACGTGATAGTCGACTGCGGTCAATGCGTGTTGTGTCTGGACCACTTGGGTTTGCCAGGTCTGTAGGAATAGTGATAGGTTGGCGAACGGGGCTGCGTTGAACACTATCTTCCCGGCGTTTGGGTTGAAAAGCGTGAGAAACTGGTTGAGTTTTTGGGGATCGGTGTCGTCGAGGTGGGCGAGGACTTTCTTCACGAAAAGCTCTGTGATCTGGGATCGGTTGCTGCCTGAGCTGGAGGGCGCAACGCTGTTGTATCTGCTCATCGAGGATCTTGCTCTTTCGCGCTCCCTGGTAGCTTGTAGGTATGGACGGCGATAACTGTTCTATGACGATGGAATTCCTTTCAGTGCGCGCGGACTGAGGGCCGGGTAACAATAGGGTGACCGTTTCTTCACGGGAGGTTGTTGTCGTTGACTAGGAGACTGTCAAGAGAATGCGTTGCAACTGCTTCGATTCTTGAGGCTTGGAGACTTCGCAAACTTTCTCTTTTTTTCAGGCTCCTGGTTGTGCTTGTCTTTGACCATGTTGCCTTTTTTAACAGTGCGCGCAGTGCACTCCGGGATAAATTGAAATGGCTGCGTCCGAAATGCTGGTGCTTACATTGCATACGCAGATCAAGAGCCAGATCGAAAGGGTAGACGAAGAAACAAACACTTCAGCATTCAGACTAGTTTAGCGATTCCCGAAACGGAGTACTTATCTTCGTCTGCACCAAGAATAGAAATGTAACTCGTCCTTTGATCTGCATCAGTGACCCGATTGGGATGCGACTCAGCCTTACAACATCAACCCAGCTGTCTTTTATTAATGTCCTGTATATAAGAGAGCGTATCCCCTCGCAACTTTGGGTTAACATCCGGGATAGTCGACATACCCAAAAAATTCTTTCGCTACTTTAAACTCTCTAGTTTTAAACCCTTCCACTCTTTTGATTTAACATGTTGAGCGCTATCAACGGTTATCCACTTTCTGACACTTCGTCCGAAAATTCTAAAACTGCTGGTCCAGATTTAAAGAAAAGATCGCTCGATGACTTACTATTAATGCCCTCGGCGCCGTCCAACGCTCCTTCAAGAAATTACTTGTGTTACTCCGCGAAAGTATCTCCCGTGCTTCCTCCAATTTCTAAGAGCGCCGAGGTTCAAAGGAAATATAGCACAGCACCCGCCTCACCTAATCACCACAGCTATTACTCTACGACTGTTACGCCACAGACCTCGCCGCTATTTAATCGTGCGCAATTGGCGCCATCGGCCGCCAAGGGCCTTGCGCCAGGGCGTACCAATCGGCAGCAGGAACCTTTACCTTCACTTAGACATTTACAACTTTTGCCCGATCCTAGAATCCAAGAGTACGCATGCTACTATCCGGACACATCGGAGCACACGCCAATTTGGAAACGCACTCTGGTCCACTGGTGCAGGGAAACCAACTACCAGGATTACACGAAAATCGTACACGAAGTCTCTCACGACAGAACTCAGCTCTCGGCACTACTGCGTGGGTCAACAAACACAACCCCGCTGAAGAGCGTACCGTCGGTTCTGAAGCCCAAGGATGCATTCCAAGGCTTGTCAGATTACGCCAGAAGCATTTCTGCACCAATGACCCCACCCATGAGTCCCGTAGGGGAGACTGATCGAAATCAGCCGCCGGAATTCACTGCCTTCGTTAGTGGTAAACTAATCCAAACTGTCAAGCAAGAGAACAACAGAAGCCATAGTGCGCCAGGACGTCACAAGAAGTCTGACAGTTTCAAAGCCATGCAATTGAAGAAGTTATTCAGCAGCAGGGACATACTCTTCAATGATTCTAGAACCTGCCACGGTAGACTTAGGGTTTCGAAGCCAACAGCCCCGAACGAAAATATTCACAGACTCACAAAAATTAACATCGAGAATGCGGCCAGGACCCTGGCCATCTCCTTGGATACGCAGGCAAAACGGTCAAGTAGCCCCACCAGATCACCAGATTCGGGCAGTAGTACGACGTCTAAATTCGTAACGCAGCCTGCCCAGTCTCGGTCCAGATCTCCATCGCCAGAGCGCCCCTCAACACCTCCAGGGCCTACTCCTACTGCCACGTCCAAATATCACAAGTTCGCTTTTGACTCACCACAGAGCCCCATCTCTACGTTGAAACAAGGCTCATATAGTAGCAGTACGAAGACTACACCAAAAAGAAGACGCTCCAGCGGTTCAAGCGTACACGGTGGTGTAAGAAAGTGCGTCTCTTGTCACTCAAACGACTCACCCTGTTGGAGGCCCTCGTGGTCAGGAAAAAAACAGGACCAACTATGCAATTCGTGTGGCCTACGGTACAAGAAAACGCACACCAGGTGCCTCAACGAAGGATGCCGCAAGATTCCCACCAAGGGTGAACTAAGCATAATGAAGGCCAACGGTATCCATCGGCAGCAGACAGATGACGGGACGATTACTGAAGGCTACAGATGTCTGTTTTGCAATTCGATTGCTGAGTGTGTAGACACGATTCCCCAGAACACCTAATGAGTTCGTTCTTGATTGCTATAATTTTAGTTTAGGTATGTATTATGAACTTTCTTCCATATTCTTTTGTGGCACTCTTTGACCTCCGCACTGAAAGCTTAGATTTTTCACCTTCGTTAGTATATGGCAAAAACGTAGATAAGCAAGAAAAAAATTTGAAAAATCAGTCAAAATCTCGAATTCTATCTCTAATCACAACTTTCACCAGAACGGTTCCAAGATATGGCAGCTGTAGAATTAGACCAAAAATTTAACAGCACCTCCGCACTTGTTGGGCCTTCCGACATCTCCGGTCCGGTTGAAACCGCTCTAAAGCCCCTGGTCAAGGAATTGCCTCATGAACAGGCTCATAACGAGATTTTCAAGGCTCTGAGGGAGAGAATAGAGGCCATTAATGGGGAAACCTGCGAGCCTGGCGATGAAAACTCATTTTTTGTGTGCGATATCGGAGAAGTACAAAGGCTATACGACAACTGGCATAGGCGCTTACCACGCATTCAACCCTTTTATGCAGTTAAATGCAACCCTGATCCCCGTGTGCTTGCCAAACTTGCTTCTCTGGGCGTCAATTTCGACTGTGCGTCCAAGACGGAGATCGAAAAAGTGCTAGCGCTTGGTGTCACTCCGGATAGGATCATCTATGCGAATCCCTGTAAGGCGTCAAGCTTCATCAGGTACGCTGCCAAGAACAGGGTGTTGAAATCGACCTTCGATAACGTCGAGGAGTTGCATAAGATCAAGAAATACCATCCCGAATCACAGCTGCTGCTACGTATCGCTACAGATGACTCGACGGCTCAATGCCGATTGTCGACCAAGTACGGTTGTGACCTGGAAAAAGTGGACGAACTGTTGGAGGCAGTGCGGAAACTGGACCTCAACCTCGTTGGAGTTTCCTTCCACGTGGGCTCTGGTGCGTCTGACTTTACCAGTCTTGAAAAGGCTGTTCGGGACGCACGTATCGTATTCGATGCGGCCGCTTACAAGTACGGCCTACCTGCGCTACAAGTCCTCGATGTCGGTGGGGGTTTCCAGTTTGACACATTTGCGCAATCCAGCCAGGTACTCAGCGAAGCAATCGATGAGTTCTTCCCCAGAGAAACCTTTGGCCACTTAACGATCATCGCCGAGCCAGGTCGCTACTTCGCTGCCACAACGTTCACACTCGCCGCCAACGTCATTGCAAAGAGAACCCTGGGCCAGCAAGAGGCAATGATATACATCAACGATGGGGTCTACGGGAACATGAACTGCATCCTGTTCGACCACCAGGAGCCTACGCCGCGCACACTCTACCACAACGGACAGTTCCACTACTACGACTTCGACTCCTCTTCTACCAGGAAAACACCCTCCATATCCAACAAGATCTCGATGTGGGGACCCACATGTGACGGGCTTGACTGCATCACCAAGGAACGCTACATGAAGCACGACCTGGTCACGGGAGACTGGATCTACTTCCCCAACCTGGGTGCCTACACCTCGTCTGCAGCCACACCGTTCAACGGTTTCGAGCAGACCGTAGACACGATCTATATCGAATCCAGCGCTACCAACTAAGTCACATGATGCTTATTCGCCTTGTCTCGCTTCCACTGTACATTTTTTCACCAACACGATATACCTAGCATAGTTAACAGCATACGATCTCGCCAAAAAAAGTCCACCGTCCCAGCTGACCCAATGGAAGAGGACAAACCTTCGTGCCAACTGGTCTATGTGAAACCCACTGTCGAGAATACCATTGCTTACAACCGCTACAAACGCACACAGCCCTTGATCAATGGTGTGCCGATGATCAATGTCCCATCGAACGATGCTCTTGTGCTTTTTGGCGGAGGACGTGATCTCGAGTTGCGCCTCTTGCAAGACCCAACCACACTAATAGCCTCGATCGACTTCTTCGTGCTGAATAGCGCGATACTTCTCTGGTTCAACAACTCGAACTGTGGGGTCTCTGTCCCCTACGAATCCGTGTTCTACCACGGGTCGCTACCATCTACACAAGAGCGCGAGGGCCACCAATTCGCGCTCTTACTAGCTCTAGAGCGAGACGCTCTGCTGGACAAACTTCTACTCTCACAATCGCCGCTATTGCCACACAATCAAGAAAACGCGGCTCCGACACTGGAGCTCATCCTACGACCCGCATATTCTCTCTACGACCGCCACTACAACGCGGAAATAGACGCTTTGTTCAGTTTCCACGATTTCGGCGTAAACAGGGGAGATGAGCTAGTCAACAATTGCAATCAAGCAGTGGCCACCTGTCTGGAGATTTACAACGCAGAGCCCGAAGACAACGACGATGAGGCATCCATGTCCTGTGGTGTTTGAGAATTAAACAAGAGAACGCACAGCTTAGGGAGCTATCGGCCAGAAACACCAATCCCGTCTACCGCTACTACCATTTACTCAACAAACGAAATCCAACAAACTGTAGCCCTCACCGTGATACTCCCAAGGCCAGGCCCAAGCCCGTCCTCGGTGACACTCGCCAGCAGCTTGAAAGCGATGAAAAAAATAAGTGCCAGAGGGCGCAAGAGTAAAGCGCGTAGAGACCAGTCCATTTCAAAGAATTTAGCCCGTTTGTTGGGTATTTTTTTTTTTTTTTGGTTAGGTGGTGGTTTTTGTGTACAATGTGTAGAGAATTAATTAAGCGATGGCGGCAAATGGAAGGGGAAAATTCGCCACCTTATCAACAAATACCTTTCTCATTCCTAGGCAACTAGCTGCATTCGCCCATAGCCCGCAAGGACAGGTATACAGACTGAAAGAGTTGGCTTATTAAGAGAAACAACCAGTGGGCATTTATATATATATATCTTTTTGCATACTTTTGATTTGGGTAACGTCTGTTCAATCGTTACTGTACATTCACTACTACTACCCTTTAGTTTTTGCTGCAGATTTTTAAACAAGTTCTTCAGGATACTCGCTTAATTGTCAAGACTTTCCCAACCAATCGCAACTCGTTAGAAGTATATTAGTGCCAGTTGTTTCCCAAGCAGTTTTCTGGATAGTATAACTTTTCTCTCGAGAAAGCACAAAAGAGCATATTATTGTTATCCCAAAGGTACGCTTGTCGTTTATATTACGGTCCAGTTTTTCCTTCCCAGAACTACCGTATAACAACAATAAAACAATAATTAAATTGAGACTGCTAGCTAGCTAGCGTTCCTCACAATCAGAATATATTCCCAGATTCACATCCAACCCGATATTATAGATATGTCTTCGACCACTGCTACTCGGCCACTGATCCTGTCACATGGGTCTTTGGAACACGTACTACCGGTTCCAACCAGCTGCTATTTTGCTGCCTCTGAGTTACTAGATCAATTCAACAAGACTCTGCCAGAGCCCACGGAAGGGTTTGCTTCTGACCAGGAGCCATCCTCGCCGGTTGAGCTGTTGGCCAAGTTTCTTGGATTCGTCGCAGATTTCGTCGATGAGGGAGAGACCAAGTTCGCCCCCGTTCTAGAGACCTCTCTGCATGAGTTCGAAATCGCTTATTTGCAAGGTAATGACGTGCACGCAGTCGCTGCTAAATTGCTAGAAGACGAGGACTCCAATATCACTATAGAGAAAGTCAAGGAACTGATCAAGAACTATATCAAGGCTAGGTATGTCGCTAAGAAGCCATTTGACAAGAGTCAGTCCGCGCTTTTCAGGTCTGCTAAAGCTGGTGAATCGCAGATAGCTGCAATCTTTGGCGGTCAAGGTAACACAGACGATTATTTCGAAGAGCTACGTGAGCTTTATCAAACCTACAACGTCGTGGTACTCGACGTCATCGAATTTGCCGCAAACACCTTGAAAGAGCTGGTGCAGTCGACGCGCGACACCAAGAAGGTTTTCACCCAAGGTTTCGATGTACTACAATGGTTGGAAGAGCCATCAAAGACTCCAGACACGGATTACTTGCTTTCCATCCCAATTTCGTGCCCCTTGATCGGCGTTATTCAGTTGGCTCACTACGCAGTCACCGCCAGATTGTTGGGTTTCACTCCCGGTGAGTTGAGATCCCATTTGAACGGTGCTACCGGTCATTCACAAGGTTTGGCAACAGCCGTGGCAATCGCTGAGGCCGATTCCTGGGAGTCCTTTTTCGGCTCGATGAAGAAGGCTATCTCTTTGCTATTCTTCATTGGTGTCCATTGTTATCTGGCTTACCCAAATACTTCGCTACCTCCTTCTATCTTGGAGGACTCTCTAGAGAACAGTGAGGGTACCCCATCTCCAATGTTGGCCATCACAAACTTGACCCAGGATCAAGTACAGACTTTTGTCGATAAGACCAACTCACATCTGCCAGAAGAGAAACACATTGTGATCTCGCTGGTCAATGGTGCAAGAAACCTCGTCGTCACTGGTCCACCACAATCTCTGTACGGTTTGAACTTGACCTTGAGAAAGGCAAAGGCTCCTTCCGGCTTGGATCAATCCAGAATCCCCTTCAGCGAGAGGAAATTGAAGTTCTCAAACAGATTTTTGCCAATTGCATCTCCTTTCCACTCTCACTTACTGACATCTTCCAAGCCATTTATTGCTGATGATTTGGACAAATACAATGTCACTTTCTCTAGCAAGGATTTGAAAATTCCCGTCTATGACACCTACACCGGTAAAGATATCAGAGATTACAACGAGAGCTCCATTGCGCAAAGGGTCACGGATTGTATCATCAGTCTCCCAGTGAACTGGGAGAAGACCACTGGTTTCCAAGCTACTCACCTACTAGATTTCGGCCCAGGTGGTGCTTCTGGTCTTGGTGTGTTAACTCATCGTAATAAGGATGGTACTGGTGTCCGTATTATCGTTGCCGGTACTTTGGATACCAGCAACGACGATGAGTACGGGTTCAAACAGGAAATCTTTGATGTTACTTCAAATGGCTTAAAGAAGAACCAAAACTGGTTAAAAGAATTCCAACCTAAATTGATCAAGACTAAAGCAGGTAAAGTCTTTGTCGATACTAAATTTTCCAAGCTTCTAGGAAGAGCCCCATTGCTGGTCCCAGGTATGACCCCATCGACCGTGTCCCCCGACTTTGTTGCCGCCACAATCAACGCTGGTTACCACATCGAACTGGCTGGTGGTGGATACTTCGCACCTGAGGGTATGACAAAAGCCATCGATGAGGTTGTCTCTCAAATCAAGAAGGGATACAGTTTAGGTATCAACTTGATCTACGTCAACCCAAGAATGCTACAGTGGGGTATCCCATTGATCAAGGAATTGAGAGAAAAGGGTTACCCAATCCAATCCTTGACCATTGGTGCCGGTGTCCCATCTCTTGAGGTGGCTACCGAATACATTGAAACCCTGAAGTTGACCCATCTAGACTTGAAGCCTGGTTCCATCGATGCTATTTCTCAGGTCATCAACATCGCCAGCGCTCATCCAAAGTTCCCTATAGTGTTGCAATGGACTGGTGGTAGAGGTGGTGGTCATCATTCCTTCGAAGATTTCCATGCTCCAATGTTGCAAATGTACTCTAAGATTAGAAGACATCCAAATATCATTCTAGTCGCTGGTTCTGGGTTTGGTTCTGATGAAGACACTTACCCATACCTGACTGGTGAATGGTCTACCAAGTTTGACTACCCACCAATGCCATTTGATGGTCTATTGTTTGGCTCAAGAGTCATGATCGCTAAGGAGGCCAAGACTTCCTTGGCTGCAAAAGAATTGATTGCTTCTTGCCCAGGTGTCCCAGATGACCAATGGCAACAAACCTACAAAAAACCTACTGGTGGCATCATCACTGTTCGTTCTGAAATGGGTGAACCAATTCATAAGATCGCTACCCGCGGTGTTCTGTTCTGGAAGGAAATGGATGACACTATTTTCAATTTGCCAAAGAACAAACTTCAACCTGCTTTGGACGCCAAAAAGGATTACATTATCAAGAAGTTGAATGCTGACTCTCAAAAACCATGGTTCGCCACTGTCAATGGCGAAGTTCGTGAGCTGTCTAATATGACATACGAAGAAGTCGGTAAGAGGCTAGTTGAACTGATGTTCATCAGAAAGCTGAACAAGTGGATTGACGTCACTCTGAGAAACTTCACTGGTGATTTCTTGCGTCGTGTTGAAGAACGTTTCACCAAAGTCAAGACTCCTTCCATTATTCAATCCTATTCAGCTTTGGACGAGCCTGATGCTGTTTTGGAAAAGGTCTTCGACGCCTACCCAGCATCTAAGGATCAATATTTGAATGCTCAGGATGTGGATTACTTCTTGAACTTGTGTCAAAGGCCAATTCAAAAGCCTGTTCCATTTGTTCCTGTTTTGGACCACAGATTCGAATTCTTCTTCAAGAAAGACTCATTGTGGCAATCGGAATTCCTAGAAGCCGTTGTTGATGAGGATGTTCAGAGAACTTGTATCTTGCATGGTCCTGTTGCTGCGCAGTACACTAAGAACGTCAACGAACCAATTAAGAGCATCTTCGATGGCATTCATGAAGGTCACATCAAAAGATTATTGAAAGAGCAATACTCTGGCGATGCTTCCAAGATTCCTGTTGTGGAGTACTTTGGTGGTGAAGAACCTATTGCAGTCACTTGTGACAAGCAGAAGCCTGACGCTAGCGGTAAGGTGACTTTCCGTTCCTCTGCATCGACTGATCCAAAGAACTGGTACAAGTTGTTGGCTGGCCCAGAGAGGAACTGGAGAAATGCTTTCTTTTCCACTTCGAGGGTGGTCCAAAACAGCCTGTATGTCGATAACCCAGCTCAAAAGGTTTTCAAGCCAGCTGATAACTTGGTTGTCGACATCACAAACTCGGACACACCTTCAAAGACTGTGGTTACATTGTCTGAACCAGTTCATGGTGAGTTGAAGCCTACCGCAGTCTTGAAACTAGCCAAGGACGATTTGATCCAACTTGAGTTGATTGAAAACAGAACAATTGATGGCAAACCTGTTGCCTTGCCATTGTTGTACAGATACAGCCCTGAAGATGGCTTCGCACCAATCGCTGAAGTTATGGAAGGTCGTAACAACCGTATCAAGGAGTTCTACTGGAAGCTATGGCTAGATGAACCAGTCAACTTGAAATTTGATCCAAGAAAGATTATTGAGGGTGGCAACTTCGAAATCACTGCTAAGAGTATAGCCGAATTTACCCACGCCATTGGCAACAATTGTGAAGATTTTGTTAAGAGATCCGACAGGAAGCTATTGGCTCCTATGGATTATGCCATCGTTGTTGGCTGGAGGGTTATCATCAAGGCCATCTTCCCAGAGACTGTCGATGGTGATCTACTGAAATTGGTTCACTTGTCAAACGGATATAAAATGATCCCAGGTGCTAAACCATTGCAAGAAGGTGACAAGATCTCTACACACGCCATTGTCAAGTCTGTTGTGAATCAACCTACTGGTAAGATCGTGGAAGTGGTGGGCACACTCTCCAGAGATGGTAAACCAGTGATGGAAGTTGAGTCCTCTTTCTTCTACAGAGGTTCTTACACTGATTATGAGAATACTTTTGAAAAAACTGTCGAACCTGTTTATCAGGTCAAGATTCAGTCACCAAAAGACGTCGCTGTTCTACGTTCTAAGGAATGGTTCCAATTGGACGATGAAGATATTGATTTATTGGGTAAGACTTTGACTTTCGAGACTGAAACTGAGGTCACTTACAAGAACGCCAATGTTTTCTCTTCCGTTAGATGCTCTGGACCTATCAAGATGGAACTACCAACCACAGAGAATGTGGAGATCGGTGTTGTTGACTACGAGGCCGGTGAGTCTTATGGTAACCCAGTTGTTGAATATCTAAAAAGAAACGGCTCAACCTTGGAACAAAAAGTCAATTTGGAGAATGCTATCCCAATCGCTGTTTTGGATTTACAGTCTCCAAGTACCAACGAACCTTATGCCGAAGTCTCTGGTGATTTGAACCCAATTCACGTTTCTCGTCACTTTGCTAATTATGCCGACTTGCCTGGTACAATCACGCACGGTATGTACTCTTCTGCTGCGGTCCGTGGTTTGATTGAGAATTGGGCTGCAGACAGCGTTTCTTCAAGAGTTCGCGCTTTCGATTGTCAGTTCGTTAGTATGGTTCTTCCAAATACCCCACTAACTGTTTCCATTCAACACGTCGGAATGATCAACGGCCGTAAATTGATTAAATTCGAGACCAAGAACAACGAAGATGTCGTTGTTTTGACTGGTGAGGCCGAGGTGGAACAGCCCGTTTCGACTTTTGTCTTCACCGGTCAAGGTTCTCAGGAACAAGGTATGGGTATGGACCTCTACCAGAACTCTGAGGTTGCTAGAAGAGTGTGGGATAGAGCCGACATCCATTTCAAGGAAACTTACGGTTTCTCCATCTTGGATATCGTTAGAAACAACCCAACTGAGTTGACCATTTACTTTGGTGGTGAAAAGGGTAGAAAGATTAGAGACAACTATTCTCAAATGATCTTTGAGACTATCGTTGACGGCGAACTGAAAACCGAAAAGATTTTCAAGGATGTTAAAGAGGACTCGACTTCTTTCACTTTCAGATCTCCATCAGGTCTATTATCTGCCACTCAGTTCACTCAACCTGCGTTGACGTTGATGGAAAAAGCATCTTTCGAGGATTTGAAATCTAAGGGTTTGATCCCTGCTGATGCTTCTTTCGCTGGTCACTCTCTAGGTGAGTACGCGGCTTTGGCTTCTTTGGCCGATGTTATGTCAATCGAATCCCTTGTCGAAGTTGTCTTCTACAGAGGTATGACAATGCAAGTCGCTGTTCCAAGAGATGCATTAGGTAGATCCAACTATGGTATGGTTGCTGTTAACCCAAGCAGAGTCTCCCCTACATTCACCCAGGAGGCTCTACAATTTGTTGTTGAGAAGGTTGGTAAGAGAACTGAGTGGTTGGTCGAAATTGTCAACTACAACGTTGAAAACCAGCAATATGTTGCTGCTGGTGATTTGAGAGCTCTAGACACCTTGACCAACGTGCTAAACTTCATCAAAGTGCAAAAGATTGATATTGTCAAGCTTCAAGCTTCTCTATCACTGGAAAAGGTTGAAGAACACTTGTACGAGATCATCGACGAGGTTTCTAAGAAATCGCTCGCTAAACCACAACCAATTGAGCTAGAGAGAGGATTTGCATGTATCCCACTTCGTGGTATCTCTGTTCCATTCCATTCTTCGTACTTGAGAAACGGTGTTAAACCATTCAAGAACTTCTTGAAGAAGAACGTTGTTAAGGAGAATGTTAAGGCCGACAGATTGATCGGTAAGTACATTCCAAACTTGACTGCTAAACCCTTCGAAATCACCAAGGAATATTTCCAAGATGTTTACGATCTAACGGGGTCCGAACAGATTAAGGAGATCTTGGACAACTGGTCCAAGTATGAGAACTAAAGCATCTCGTCTTAACTTGACTTGATCGTTTAAGTCCATTCATGACACTTCTCAAATCATTGCTATTTAACAGACTATTCGATACTAAAAATTGCACCAAGTTGACTAACTAAAAGCCTGGGAACTTTTAGTAACTCAACTCGCTCGATATCTGGGAAAGCTATGAGATATCGCAATCATAGAGTAATCGAAGAAAAGATTCAAGACTTTAGTATATAATGAAGACATTATGATGTACATTAAAAAATTTACTATTTTTACAAACTGATTTTGATTTCACCGGATGTGATGAAGAGTTAGATCAGAGAACGAGTTAACCCAGGGCTGATTCTTCAGAAGGAATCCATCTTCGAAGTCTGTGAGAATGTTGCAAGTCTCGAAATGAGATTCAACTGAACTGTAATCTATCTCGGTTTCTACGAATACTCGCTTATTTCTGCGCTTCTTCTTCTTGGATGTAAAAGTCTTGAACTCCTCATCCTCTGATTTCTCCAGCGAACAAGAGTTTCCCTTCGGAGACGACTTCAACGCGTTCAGTAGTTTACTGATGACAGGGTATTTTTCATATAACTGAAGTTTAGTATATCTATCTGTGTGGGCAATAACGTTGTTCGCCAACCACAAGCGTGGTTTCTCTGTCTTCAAGACTTTCTCGCTCAAATCCAAAGGAGCATGCGGCAGAAAGAAGAGAATCTGACCACGGGGAGGATCTTCCGCCAGCTGTGAATCGATTTCTTCGCACGTCCAATTGGACCCTTTATCCTTAATGAACTGCAAGTCACTTGGAGTGAAGACTGGGTCGTAGATAGAAACTGTGACAGATCGTTTTTTCTCCCCCGCAATGAACTCAATTAGTTCCAGTAACAAAGCCAGTTGATATCTGGCGGGGAAATCCTCATAAAAACTCCCAATGGCAAGACATCGTACTTTATCGATAGTATCTCTATAAGGCATTAAAGCGCCACAGAGGTCCTTAAACATAGCCGAAACTTTCACTGTCTGCCGAGAATCATCTAACCTATCCTGTAGCTGGTCCTTGGGCTTACTAGGCTCATCCTGGCTCGATTTCATTGACCTCTTTTATACCTTCATCTTGTTCGATGAGTTGATTTTTCATGTTCTCTCGGCGATGGGCTGTCAATATAAAAATTTTTCGAATATTCTCATCGCTTAACTAGATATAGTAGACTCAACTTTTATGAACCAGATGAGTCGGTTTCAGGACCAGCTGGACCTCTATATTACTGAATCTAGTCTCTGCGATCTGTACCACCACCAGTCGTTGGCAATTCGTTCTACCAGAAACGTACTCTAAACCAAGTTACTACCAGATTAAAGCTTCAATAGCTTTCTAAAATAGGATGCGTAAGTGTAAGGTTTTTGTGGGTAACTCCCATCCTGAATTGGGGAATCAGATCTGTGAAAGGCTCGGGGTTGAACCTGCCCCGTGCGTTTTGAAGAAGTTTGCCAACGGTGAGACCTCCGTTCAAATCGGCGCATCTGTACGTGATGACGATGTGTACGTTATCCAATCCGGCTCCCCAACTGTGAATGACCACATTATGGAGCTTTTAATCCTGGTGTCTGCTTGCAGGGGTGGTTCTGCCAAGAAAATTACTGCGGTGATCCCTCATTTCCCATATTCCAAGCAGTGTAAGATGAAAAAGCACAGAGGGGCTATCACTGCTAGAATGCTGGCCAATTTGTTGATTATGGCGGGTGCAGATCATGTCGTTTCGATGGATCTACACGCATCTCAGATGCAGGGCTTCTTCTCCAAGCCAGTGGATAACCTTTATGGAGGACCCAGCCTGGCCAGATGGATTAGAGAGAATGTCGAAGATTACCAGGAGGCGGTGGTTGTGTCTAAAAACCCCGGTGGCACCAAGAGGGTCACGGCCCTCGCTGATACTTTGAAGATCAATTTCGCCATGATTCACACCGACCGTCGTCGTTCCAAAGACCTGTATGCCCAGAACAGGAATCTGAAACAGCTCAGACTCAGAAAGCAATCTCTTTTAAGGAAAAACAGACCAATAGTGAGGCAAGGTGACGGTCCGGATGAGGAGGAGAATATTATCTTGACCAATGGTATCCAAACCGCGAGGATTAGAAACGGTCACGTCATCGACGATGACGAGGAGGAGGACGGTGAGGAGGAGGCTATTTTAGATTCTGACGGCGAGACTACATCTTCAATCGCCAGTGATTCATATGGCCTGGGCGGAACTTTCAACGCTACAGATTCAGACGATGACGAGGAGGTCGAAGAACAACATCAAGAAAAGCTTATCACTTTGGTGGGCAACGTGCAAGGTCGCTCTGCCATCATCCTAGATGACATGATTGATAGACCTGGCTCTTTTGTTAGCGCGGCGGAACATTTGGTTCAGAACTGTGGGGCCAAAAAAGTTTACGTTGTTGCTACGCATGGTATATTCACGGGCGACTGTCTTGAGCAGCTGGAAGAATCAGACGTCATTCACAAGATCGTTGTGACAAATACATACCCGATTACAAAAGAACAGTTAGAAAAATCGAAGAAACTGGTCATCATCGATGTTTCCCCCATCTTTGCCGAGTCTATTCGCCGTGATCACTACGGTGAAAGTATTTCCGTTCTATTCGATTCTCTTGGGTCTCTTTGACCATATCTAGTATTCTACATATGAATCCAACCACGTAGGGCAATATTATATGGTCTGGTTATAGGACTTGCTAGAAACCAAATGGGTCCCTTCCCCATTGGCGATCCTGCGTCAATCACATACAGCATTTTCTATCATTTTCCTCTTTGTCATGTGCGACAGTACTAGTCGAGCTGGCGCCACACGATCCTAGAGGTTCATAGTTGAAGAGAAAGCGACCAACCAGGGCGCCTATTAGGCAACTGATAATAATGTAACCGTTGTAGTACATGAACAACAACATGATGATGTAAGAAAGACCCCATTGAAGTACAAAAATCCATACTCTGCAGAAATGGTCGGAGAAACTAGGGTAAATATCACGAGCTGGAATGGATGAGCAGCATGATAAGGCCCTCTCAATGGAATCACTCAAGTCTGTGACATTGGTTCTTAGAAAATTGAAATACCAGGTGTGCGATAAAGTCTTCTGGAGTGCAACCAATGTTGTTTTCCAGGCCGGTTCCTGACTGATGGCTCCTATATCATCGAGAGAAACTTCAGAGCTAAAATCCTCGGATCCACTTGCCATATACTTAGCCAGATATTTTCTTTTGTGTCTGTTGACCAATTCAACGTCGAACTGCCTCGAGACCCGATTGAGCCACTGAGCACTGACAACAAGGGCAAAACAGCCAATGCATGAACCGGCAAACTTGCCCTTAGTATCATTCCTCCACGATCGAGCAATGAAACAGGTGTCAATGGTGTACCAATTCCACAACATGGAGATTTTACATGCTTGTTTCCCGGCAGAACCGCCTCCCATGGCCATCTTCCCAAATGATTCAGTCATATCGACACTGCTATTTTTTTGACCGACAATTATGTTCAACAGTGAGCATCCTGACACGATATTCCGTCTGGGATAAAACGATCGGCATTTTATAAGTCCAAGTCTTGCTACCGAGGTTTGTCCCTTGCAAGCTATCTGCTCAAAACCTCATCTTTAGAGCGATTCCTCCATATAGCTAGGAACGTTGGATCAATTTTTTCTCAAGGGTGTGTTGAAATGCGCCATCTGAGCAAATAAGGCCTTGAAGATCTTAGTTGAAGGAGTTGTAGATGCAAGGGAGAACAATCAAATGCAGTAAAAGACTCCTCAAATCCACCTGGAGATGCGTACCTGAGATAATTAACGGGCTCTGTTACCCTGTAGTCGCATCTCTGAGCTCATTCCAGTTCTTTGTCAATAGATGCTGACGAGTGCGGTTTTGACAGTGGCTCAGGTGGAGGAGTAGTGCTCTCCACTGCTCCACCCACTTCACTTGCATGGTGACTTGTATCTATTTGGAAGGTAAGATTTGGACTTGTGATGTTGACCGGCGTAAATTTCTGCGGCATACTGACCCTCCCAAATTTGTTTCTCAGTTTCTGCTGAACGTAGTCCATATCCAGATGTTTTGTCAAAGAGATTTTCGGAATGCAACTGATATAATGCTTGTCATCAAGTTGAACATCTAGCGGGTCTTGAGTGTGACAACCAGGAGACATCTTCAATCTTATCGAGTGGGACTTCTGGCCGGAAGAATCGGTACTTTCATAAAGCTCGAAATTGATTTGCGACAAATAATCAAATTCCGGCAGAGCATTTCTTGCTATTCTCATCGGTATGCCAGATTCGTAGATAATATTCAACAGGGTGTAAATATGAGACTCCTTTGTGAAGTAGGCAACACATGTTGGTTCTTCTCGGTTTTTCATGTCGTCAATGTCATTCAGGATTTGTTTTGCCAACGGCAAAGACGTCAAAAGTCCAATATCAAGCTTCTCAGAATCAGAGATACCGTACTCTTTAGGACAGATGAAGTCAAACAAAACCTTGGCGAGCTTGTATAGTTCTCTTAACTGCATGAATCTCGGATCATCGAACGGCGAGGACGATTTACAGTCAGGGTGAGAAGGTTTGCCACTTTCGAGAACCCAACCGAGAGATCCCACACTATTCCCACCTTTCGAAGACCCGGAGCCACCATGATTATCCACGATTTTGAAGTTATTCTTTGCCAAGATGTTAATTGGATAACGATCAACTAATGAATGCCTTCCAAGCTCCTGATCAGTCAACTCGCATGGATCAAAAATTTTCTCCAGGAATTTCCTATTATGTAGAGCATCGTACTTCATTGTGTCATAAAGTTCAGATATCTTTGATGGATCAACTTTTTCCACATTGTAAAACTCTTTGAACAGCTTTTGCCACCTTTCTCTGAATAGCCACGGGTCCTCGCCACAGCACCATTTAGCTTGCATAGCCTCAACGTCTTTCGTTTTGTAGTTGTGCAGCATAATCTTTTGAACGTAATTCATGAGTTCTACAACCCGCTGAATAACGTAATATGGCTCGGGCATCTTCGAAGGCCAAGCAAACTGTGCCGGAGGCTCCTTGCCTTCTCGAAGTAGGGGCTTCAACTTCTTCTTGACCTTGTCCATGAGATCTTTGGCTGCATTACTATCGTCTAACAAGTCCTTTCTGACGCTGATTTCGTCACTTCCCAACTCATCTGCCCCAAACAGCGCCTGGGCCCAAATTTGTGCAGACAACAAAACTCTTCTCTCGGATGAAGAGAAAATCTTAATGTTTTCAAGAATCTTCTTATTTAGAAGGTCAAAATCTTGCCTCATTTGCTCACCCAAATCTCTTGCCTGGTAGCGCGCAGAATGGGTTGGCTCGCCACCCCACTTCAAAATGAACTGAACCTTCTCTACCTCATTTTCGGAATTCAAGACTGGCTTCAGCTGTATTTTTGTACCAGGAAAGTTCAGCTTCTTTTCCAAAGCATTCGACAAGACCAACAATTTAGCGGGATCTTCCGCATTCTCTTCTTCGGCAATTTTTAGAGCCTTTAGGACAATTTTGAGATCACTAACGTTCCTAATCACCACCTCCTCCTTGTGTCCCTTCAATAGTGAGATAAAGATTGGAGAGGTGAAAGAATGTTTGAACTTTTGCTTGGGGGTCCTATCTGCATGTCTGATGACCGTTACTAGCCCTTTGAACACCCATTTTTGAGTCCTTTCCTCCTGGATCGCAGGCAAATTTCTGTTCTGCACATTCATCTTTTTCTTCGCCTGAATGAACGTTTCCCTCAAGATTCTTGCACAAGATTCATAATACGAAGTACTGTCCTTAACAAAAGAGAATCCGTTGACATCGATAACATAACTTTCCCCTCCAACACGCAGCAAATCAAAACCACAGATCATCTGTGAAAAAGCCTTTGAAACTTGTCTAGCCATTTCCTTTTCCTTGTCGGACAGCTCAGTTACGTATCTAACCTCCTTACCGTGTGTATTCCTCCGAACAATACCATCAACAACCGGTGACTTTCTAGTCTCAGCATGGCAGTAGTATTCCCCTACCGTGTAGGCCTTCACATCTTCGAAATTATCGGTGTCCATAAATTCTTCGTAAATGTAAGATCCTTCGGTTCTTGGACCTAACAGAGTAGGATCGAATTCGGAAGATTTATTGCCCACTTTGCGGAACAAACGACGCCCACCTCCGCCGTTCTTTGAGTGGTAGTAAATAAAAATGTTGTGATCCTCTCCGTCAACCGGCTTCTCAACAAAGGGCTTCGACATTATTTTACCATCGACTTCTAGAGTATCATCGTCAATCATCCGCCACTTTGGAGCCTTTATGGGTTTGACGTCAACGCCGCGCGTAAGTAGCTTCGTTTTTAGCTCGTCATCTACCCTTGGACCCCCATCCCTACTTATTTCAAGCCTTGGTGGTGTTTGTACTTTGGCTGCGGCCAATACCTGCAAACATAATCTTCTGTCCCACAATACTTTCTGCATCATCAAGTCGTTGATGATAAATGGTTTACGCAGCTTGACGTAGGAGATTGCCTTATCCAAAGGAAAGCCAGATGAAAAGAATGAGATGAGAAAGTCGCAGGTTGGCCAATTCTCGATCCTCTCATCAAGGATCACTTTATCGCCAAATATAACAGTCTCAAACTCGCCGTTTTCGATCAGTAAATTGAGAATGTGTCTGCAAGGCTTCGATAGCACTTTTGCATCCATCGCACAAACACCGATCTTTCCTATCTTGGGCAGTTGAGGCTTTGGAGCTGCGACTGAAGATTTTCTCGAGGACGCCGTAGAGTTTGGTGCGGTCCCACACGGCGAGCCAGCTCGGGTCGCCGAGGAACTTGATGATTCAAAACCAAACTGGCTTGAAAGAGGGGTTTTCTTGCCGAGTTCAGCCAGTTGATCCTGTTCTGCATGATCTGCATCCGTGTTGGCGGACTGTGGTATTGTCTCTGATTGAGCAAGGCTCGAACCGCTTTTGGCGCTATCACCTTCACCCAAATCTGAAAAATTCCTTGACTTGTCATTAGGTGTAGCACTTCCAGGTTGGGAGTTACGGCTCAATGTCTTCTGCAGTGTAACTCCAACATCTTCCTCATCTGAAAGGTCATCATTGTAGGGGACCTGAGAAGGAGGCAATTTCAAAGAAGTGTTTTCGCTAGCCGAAGTCTTGGGAATAAACCCCTCCAAAATGGGGGCTATCGACTCCATTGCCTTCTTAGTCTTTTTGTCGAGCAACAATGGTGACACGGATGCCTGCTCTTCACCGCTGGTTTCTGATGGAGCACCGGACATCTTCGTGGCCTTCGAGCCACGGCTACTCATTTCAGTGATACCAAAAAGCTGATACCGATGAACGTTTCCAAGAGATCTGAGATAGATTCCAAAGCTTGGTCCAATCGCTTCAATTATTCGCTTAGTTTACATCCTTATGGCACTAAGATCGATCGTGTGCTATTATAGTGTCAAATGTTGAAAAATTTTGGAAGCGATGAGCTTGAAAGATCACACAAATTGACAAGATTATAAGGCTTCAATTGGGTCTATTTAAGCTTTCAGGACGTGTGGTTTGGTAGAAACAGTGTTCAACAATGACTGCTGGAGGTATTGTGAAAAAACGCAAGCTAAACTCGTCTAATAGCGTACAAACGATCGGTTCAAAAGTCTTCGCACCTTTTAGAGTTATCGGGAACGTTAGTAATGGGATTCCTTTTGCCGTTGGAACCCTTGGGTCCACTTTCTACATTGTAACGAGCGTGGGGAAAAGCTTTCAAATTTATGATGCTAACAATCTGCATTTGTTGTTCGTTTCCCAGACGGAGACTTCTTCGACCATAACAGCGTTGGCTACACATTTTCATTATGTGTATGCAGGTTTTGGTAACCACGTTGGAATCTACAGGCGTGGTATTCAAGAATTCTGCATTGAGTTGGAGGAAAATGTTGTTGTTCAGCATCTGTGCGTTTTTGGTAACTTCCTCTGCATCTCGACGGATGACAATGCTGTGCATATTTACCGGAAATCATCAGCACAGGATAAATTTGCGACTGAGTTCTACACGAAACTTACCGTTGGTCAATTACAAGGCGGTTCGATAGTCTCGTTGATACATTTGGCCACTTACCTCAATAAGATTGTCATCGTTACCAAGACGAACCTACTGCTGTTCAATGTACGTACGGGAAAACTGCTCTTCACTTCTGATGAGTTTGCTGATCAGATTACTACCGCAGAGGCAGCTCCAGCCCTGGATGTCTTGGCGCTGGGTACAGCTGCTGGAGAGGTGATGCTGTTCAACATGAAAAAAGGAAGGAGGATTCGTACTATTAAGATTCCCCAGGCCAGGATAGCCTCTTTGACTTTCAGAACTGATGGCTTAGCGCACCTAGGTGTGGGGTTGAGCAACGGTGATTTAATATTTTACGATATGGATCGTCGCTCTAGAATCCACGTCTTAAAGAATATACACAAAGAACCTTTTGGTGGGGTTTCCAAGGCATGTTTTCTCAACGGACAGTCAATCGTGGTGACATCAGGTGGTGATAACCAGCTCAAAGAGTACGTTTTTGACCCTTCGCTATCCCAACAGGACGGCGAGGTTGTTGTGCAGCCTCCAAGATTCTTGCGCTCTAGAGGTGGACATTCCCAGCCCCCAACATTCATCACATTCGCAGACGCAAGCTCTCATTTTCTTCTGTCGGCCTCCAGAGATCGTTCACTATGGGCCTTCTCGCTAAGAAAAGATGCCCAATCGCAGGAGCTTTCACAGAAACTACACAAGAAACTTGATGGTGGTAGAATAGGTGGGAATAGCATTAAGGAGAAATTTCCTGAGATTACGGCAATGGCTGTTGAAAACGCACGAATCGGTGAGTGGGAAAACGTCCTAACTGCTCACAAGAATGAGAAGTTTGCACGATCATGGGACATGCGGAGCAAGCGAGTTGGTCGGTGGACTTTAGATACTACTGACGAGGGTTACGTGAAGGCCGTTGCCATATCTCAATGTGGTAACTTTGGGTTCGTGGGCTCCTCTAATGGTAGTATCGCTATATACAACATGCAAAGTGGTATCCTGCGGAAGAAGTACAAATTGCACAAGAAGGCGGTTACTGGGATTGCGCTTGATGGCATGAATAGAAAAATGGTATCTTGTGGGTTGGATGGAATTGTCGGATTTTATGATTTCAACCAATCAGCGCTTTTAGGTAAACTGCAACTAGATGCGCCCATTACAGCGATGGTGTATCATCGAACGTCCGACTTGTTTGCATTAGCGTTGGATGATCTTTCTATCGTGGTTATTGATGCTGTCACACAGAGAATCGTTCGTCAACTATGGGGTCATGCGAACAGGATAACAGGTTTCGATTTTTCTCCAGATGGACGTTGGATCGTGTCGAGCTCTTTGGACTCGACTATTAGAACTTGGGATCTACCGACCGGAGGCTGTATTGACGGTGTGAGATTGCAATCCGTCGCTACTAGTGTTAAATTCTCGCCCCGGGGTGATCTATTGGCAACCACACATGTAACAGGATGCGGAATCAATATTTGGACAAACAGAGCACAGTTCAAGGCAATTTCCACCCGAACTATAAACGAAGAAGACTTTTCAAAATTATTGCTTCCTAACGCTTCGGCCACCGGTGGTGAATCAGTCCTGGAAGGTGCATTTGAGGATTCAGCCGCTGAAGCTGATGTTCAAGACTTCACGAGCTATCAATCAGTCACTCAAATAAACGAAGATCTGGCCACACTTTCTATCGGTCCCAGAAGCAAAATGCAGACACTTCTTCATCTAGATGTGATCAAACAGCGGTCAAAGCCCACTGAACCTCCCAAAAAGCCAGAAGCAGCTCCATTTTTCTTGCAGCTGTCTGGTGAGAATGTCGGTGATGAAGCCTCTGGGCGAGAGGGGATCATTCGAGATGATAGAGAGTCAGCTCAAAAGCACCAGGAGTTGGAAGCTAAGTCGTCACTAGCTGAAGAAGAGTTGAATAAATTCAAGCCCACCGGTCGTGTAGGTTTCGAGTCCAAGTTTACTAAGCTGCTCAGAGAGGACTCCGAGAAGGGTGACTATAGCGCCTTCTTAGAATATCTTATTGATCTCACGCCCAGCTCAGTTGATCTAGAGATTCGATCGCTCGACTCGTATGAACCATTTTCTGAATTGGTGTGGTTCATTAGAGCGCTAAAACAAGGTTTCGAAACTAAGAAAAACCTTGACTTGTACGAAGCTTTCATGAGCTTACTGTTCAAGGCGCATGGCGATGTTCTGCACGCGAACAACCACGATGAGGCCCTGCGGCTTGCGCTCTCCGAATGGGAGTCATGTCATACCTCGGGCGACAAACTTGATAATCTGGTCAAATACTGCGCCGGTGTCATCAATTTCATTTCTGGTTTTTAAATTTCTCTAGTTTATAGAATACATCTAATTTTTTTGATTCAGTCGTACCCTTTCAGAGTAGAAACTGTCCTAGATCCTCTAAGTTGAGCCTTGGCAGCTTTATTTTGGAGCTTGGACTCCAGGGCTTTTCCACAAGTATAATGCACAATGACATCTCTGCCATCAATTGTAAACCAAAGTGCTGTGTCAGTAGTAAAACTAGAGAATGGACGTTTGCAGATGGGACACTTATATGCTTCATCCAGCACGATGTGTTTAGACAAATTCTTGTTTAATTCATAGTTACTTTGTATCAGCTCCGCTTGAAGGAGGCTTCGCCTTATCCTTGTACGATCCTTCTCGATGGAATGAAGTTTGATTGTTTGTAATAACACCTGCCGTAGATCGGAAAGGATAAGATCGCTTGGCAGTAACTTGCAGACATCGACAGTATTCAGCTTCGATCCGTGTTCCTGAATAAAGTAAGCTATTTGAGGATTTCTATCCCCTTGGGTCGATGCAATAATCTTCTTGAAAACGTACTCTAAAATTTCCTGACCCTCTGCTATATTCTGCTCATAAATTTTCTGGCAAAATATGGATGTGCTATTGTAGTCAGCAAGATCATCATACAAGATGTCAACTGCCTGCTTAAAGCATTTAAGCTTCTGTAGAGGAAAGATTTTGAGGTACTCGAGAAACCGCACCTCGCTTTCTGGCTGCGATCTGTTAGACGTGGAAGTATGATCTTCTAGTATCCTCAATATTGTTCTGGGCTCATACATCGAAGTAGTTTCGAGAATAGACCTCAGCTTGAGTCTAGTTTTAGCATCGTCCAACGTCTCAAAGTACCTCTCAATTAACGTTGTATGCAGGTCGATATCTTGCAGACGAAAGGTACTTATCGCAAACTCGAGGTATTCAAGCGCTAAATCGGGATCATGATTGTTGAGATAATGATAAACTTCATGATGATTCCTTTTCCCATAATTAGGGGAGTCATTAAAAAAGATGGCTTCTAAAGTGGTTCTCTTCGAGACGTATTTCTCCAAGAGCCAGTCGGTGTATTCAAATATCAAACCAAGGTTGTCACCAGAAAGTTGCTTAAGATAGTCGATGACTAGAAACTTAAACCCAGTCTGCAACTTTTGATTGTCCTGAGTTTGATCCAAGTCAGCGGCCAAGTTCGTCAAAAATCTTAGTGCTTGTTCGTGCTCTTTTCTTTGGTAATAGAAGGACACAAGCTCTTGAAACATATGGCGCTTATGCAGCTCCTCCACCACTGTCTTATAATCACAGGAACTATCAATGGATAAAAAAGGGCTGACCATGCTAGGGAAATATAGCAGATACGTCATGAATAGAACGGTATCTATCAAGGTTAGTAACGTGGAAACCTCGACCGAGTTATGCTTGTCTATAAGGAAGAAATCGACTCCAACTTTGAGCTTTCTTCCTGAATATTCCCATTGTACCTTTTCCTCCTTCAGTAATAACCTGAGTGGTCTTCTAATTTGTATCAAGTACGGTAGAAGTGACTTCCTCAAAAGTTCTGAGGGTAAAGAGTAGCCTTCTTTTGTCTTATTCTCATCTAACATGCAGTTGTGTTCTTGACTGGTGATTTCTTCCACCAAACGGGCAATTTTTGGTGGAAAAGTCTTAAGGATTATCAGCTGAGGTGGAGCCCAAAAGTCTATTAACTTATCCGCTATGTTGATAACTAGGAGCTCTTCAAGTTTAGAGCAAGTGTCATCAGTACGATAGTTTTTAGACAGAAAATTCATGTGGGTAACAAGGCGGTCAAACATTTCCAAGCACCACATAACTGTTAGGTCCCTAAGTTTTAATGCGCAAAGATCCAATGAAAATTCGGGATCATCGGAGGAACATAGGTCCAATCTGTTAGGATATGCAAGGAAAAACCCGTAAAACAAAACTTTTCTCCACAATTGATAGAAATCGGGCTCGTAGAGCAGACCACAAATGGATTCGTCATCTCCGAAACGATCATCAGAACCGTCATCCACTTTATAATGATAAAGCTGTATCTGATCGTCTGAAGTAAGAACGATATAATGGGAGGGGTCGATATTTTTGACTAACTTGACACAGTGTGGCACTTTTTGCTCCAAGAAGGTGAAACCATTCTCATAGTCAACAAATCTTATAGTGTTATCGTTATTCAGCAACAGCAAGTTCAACGATAAGTACTGAACATGAGAGAAGTCGCTATTCCAATCGGTGAACTGTGCGCTGCTGGATGCAATCATGTAAGGTAGTTGCGAATTTGTCATCGCTAAGGCAAAAAGATTGTTCGTTATGCCATCTAATAGGAAATTCTCATGCTGATTGGGGCTGAAGAAAAATCGCACATTTTTAAGTTTCGAGTTCTTCCGCTGACCTTTTGACCAGAAGTTTAGGATGCTGGACTTCTTGGTGAGACGGGCAGTGGATTTATGGGACTGTGCATCAGATGAGTCATCATTTTTCTCGCCTTTTTTATCACATAGTGTCTTCAATTCGGTCAACAAATGCATCGGATCTTTGGGATAGTTATGCTTGACTACTTTCTCGATTCGGGAAAGTACAGAGTCGCCATAAGCCCAGTGGTAGACACCTAAGTTTGTAGCGAGAAGGATACCGGTTTTGCCTGCTATTGCTGAATAAACAGTCTCTTTGGCCTTTGACAGCGTTGCTTCAACTATTTTTTTGTAAGATCTTCCCTTCCATACAAGCATTCGTAATTTTGGAGTATTCCTTATGGAATACATCAGAAAAGTTCTCTTCTCATCCGGATTTGGTAGCGAGACCTCAAATAGCCAGCAATTGTCTATGCCCCTCCTATCGACAATTCTATCATACTGATGTAAATTGGTACTGTTGAATAACAGAAGTGATTTCTCGCACCTTGCGAATACCGTAGAGAGCTCGTACGATTCACAAAGCCCATATATTCGGGTCTCTTCAGTTTGTGAGCTTTGTAACAGTTGCGGATACGTCTGGTTTAGTTTCAATTTATCGTTCTCGCGGTAGTAGACGTCCATGTCACCATTTCCCTTAGCGACGAGCAGCTTCCTAGCTTCTTGACTGTGCAAAATAGCCGTAACATTGGAAGATTCGACAGAATCCTTTAATGTGGATCTGAGCATGGTATTACCGCCTTGTCATCATGATGTTACAAAAGGTTTTAGACCTCAATTTACAATCCATGAAGCGGGCAAAATGTCTATATAAGGGCAACATCTCATAATAAAGGATAAGAGAATGATGACCAACAAGAATGAACTGGACCAACTAGTGAATGGCATATGCAAATCGGCCCAAGAGACAGGAGCTTCCAAGACTTTGCAAGAAATTGAATCTAATAATGAGTATATAATGAACACGCAAGTACGCAAACTGCTCAAACTGCATGACAGGAGTTTTAAAGAGAAATGCGTAACACCAGCTGTGGCCCTTTACGAAAAGTTCAATGAGATGGCATTGCGAGATGGCGATCTGCAGAATTGGGCAGAGCTCATCGATCGGGATATCAGAGTACTCGAGGTGGCCATGCAACTCATTGCCGAAGCCAAGAAATAAAGCAAAAAGCGATACTTATTAAAATTAGGTAAGAATAATTATGCTAGTCCGTTAGCGGCGTCTTCCCATTTCCTTGTCTCTATCCATCCGGCGTTTATAATCTTTATAGCGTCCTGCAAATTCATAGGTTCTCGTAGCGGCCTATTATCCATCACCAATCTTTTGTAAACCCGAGTGTAATATTTTTGCGGTATCTTCTCAAATGCTTCCCTCCTAGACTCGCTCTCCTCGATCTTAGTGCGACTTACTGTTGGACGTAACCACAATGCTCTTCTGCGCTCCCACACCTCGTTACCTTTGCAGAACGGCTCCGATGACTCACTTCGGAGCCTATCACATTCGGCCACCGGATTGAACTTACGGAACGACTCTGATTCGTCCTCATTATCTTCACTATCCTCTTCGTCTGCTTCCTGGTCATTTCTAGAAGAGCGGTCGTTCTCTGTACTATGCTCAGATTCTTCTGTCTCTGTGGTCAGCCTCATCTCCGACATGCCGGCTAGCGGTGAAGAAGTCCCGCTATCTCTATCCAAAACTATTGTGTCCGTCCGTTTCGCGCCTCCTTCACCATGGAACAATACGTTAATCCGTTCATCCTCCTGGCTTCCCTCGTCCATATGGTTCAATGCACCCTGTGTCGCCCTCTTCAAAGCAACTGCCCATCTGCGCAAAGTGCTAGAAAGTCCCCTCCTCTCTCTTCTCGATCTCATCTCTAATCCTCCAGCACCTTGAAACAGGTTTCTCAAACACTTTCAGTTGATATTTGAACGTTTTATGTGTTCAAATAAAATTCTTGGCTGGTTGTATCACCACCTACTTAGTGTTTTTCTCCGTTGTCACACAAGGCTTTACTTCTTCCTTCGTGCATAAAAAATGAAACTGCAGGGTGAAGGCGCATCCCATGACCTGGAAGGGTAACGACACATAGTCTTGGTCAACAAAGGTAGAACTACCATTGGAGCTCGATCTGCTGCTGGTCAGTTTGGGCGATGTTTCGTGTGGAAGTGTCTCTTGGCGATATTCTAATTGCGTAAATCCCATAGCTCAGCCCGTCATGCGGAGTTGGGGTATCAACACCCCATGAACGTGATGTGACACCGTGCTGTTCAACACTGTGGTATTGCTGGAGCTGTGGGAGCACTAGTAGGTCTATTTCAAGGTCGAAAGGAGCGTCATCCGGTGGAACCGCACCCTGAACGTTGTCCTGATTGGACAGGTTTGCAGGTGTTCTTGAAGTGCCGTTGAAGTCCGAGATCGAAAATCCGCAGTGCTTGAGTACCAGTAAAGGATCAGAATCGTCTGTGTATATCTGAGAGCCCCAGATCTCGTTATTTTGTGCCCGTGGGGAGTTCACTCTTCTGAAACTGTCCCTCAGATCTTCGTAAGCTACCTGTAAAGTGACCAGTTTGTTGATGCAGTCCTCACTTAGGGCTGGAAGAAAAGGCCTGGGTATCGAGTATGCATAAGGGTCATCTGGAAACTGCGTTTCGTATTTCTCGCCCGCAAACGATCCTGTCAGGTAGGGGTGGTAAATCAAGGTACCCAAATTTTCCTTAGGCGCCGAGCCGTACTTCTCCAGGACAAACTTTAGCACTTGTGTTGAACTCACTTGAGTATTTTCAGGAGTCCGAGTCAAGTTTTTCGGCAGATCAGCCGCCGACCTCTTATCTGCATTACCAGCATGCTTTGCTGAGTTGAGGATTGTTTCCTGTAAGTTGTAAATCTGGGATTGCGTCTGCCGGTACGCTTCGTTCAAATCATACGAATCAACCGACATTGGAGCCCAATCAGATGACTATAGCACAGCCTTGACGATGATTACTTCGGTTCCCAGGAAGGGACAAACTCACTATACCTTTGTTTATGAGCGGCCCCTAACCTGGTTCAACAGTGAGACTGTTTTCCCGCCCGTACACACCACTTTAAATTAAAACACTAAATCCTAACATTTCCGAGAATTTAATTTTCTTGAAACTTTCACAATTCTGTTTTTTTGCGTCCCTTGTTCAGAGTCGGCGGGCTTGGAAAGAGACGGCCATCCGGGCGGGTGTTGGTGGGCCGGGCCTAGGCGGCCGCTCGCACAGCTGGCAGAAGCATGTGGACGGGAGCGACAATGCGCTAGGCAGCTCTCGGTCTAGACCATAGGCCGGGTCCGTCCGCCTACCGTCCGAGACTCTGCCTGGACGCGGTCCAGGAGCAGTCGGTGAAGCACCGGAAGGCAGGCTACGTCGATGGTCAGCGGTGGAATTTCGCCCTCGCAGGCTAGTTCGTATGGGTTGTAGGTTCATAATATCGTTATTTGTAGCTAGTGTTAATCTGAACCAGTAATTAGTACCACAGCACTCAATCCAACGAAAATGGCCGGTTTGAAAGACGTTGTTACTCGTGAATATACCATCAATTTGCACAAGAGAGTATGTTGAATTGGAAACCATCGATTTGAGACACCGAACGAACAAACTATGGGTGTTGGCTAAAGAACTTTTTACTAACCGTACTGTTATCTTTCAGTTGCATGGTGTCACCTTCAAGAAGAGAGCTCCAAGGGCCGTTAAGGAGATCAAGAAATTCGCCAAGTTGCACATGGGTACCGAAGACGTCCGTTTGGCTCCAGAACTAAACCAGGAGGTCTGGAAAAGAGGTATCAAGGGTGTTCCATTCAGATTGAGATTGAAAATCTCCAGAAAGAGAAACGAAGAAGAAGACGCCAAGAACCCATTGTTCTCCTACGTTGAACCAGTCTTTGTTTCTTCCGCCAAGGGCTTGCAAACCGTTGTCGTTGAAGAAGAAGCTTAAACAAGAAGATGATTCCTACTATATAATCATTTTGTCATTACAATCATGGATCGGTCTTTTCTATAAGCAAAACTCTTTTACCTCTCTTAAGTATTAATCAATTGATTTGTAACTATCAAAATTCAAGAGATGATGGATTGGAAAGGAATCAAGTTACGTGGTAGTGCACAAGGGCTGGACCATAGGGAAACTGCATCAGTGTAACTATGACTATAAGGTTTCTGGCCATTCATCACATTAAAAGACTCCCAATCCACTCTATTGTTAAACCCAATGGAACGAAATACCAGAACGGTAGAATGAAACCTTTCGGGTGAAACGGCGAGCGATGCAATTACTTGCAGGATGGTCTTAAAAAGCTGTGGAGCTTCTGTTCTCAATAGACCAGGATAAAAAAAAGATATCATCATGCAAAATTTCCGGCCCAGTATAAGATGTATGTGAACTCACTTACAAAGTAATACTCGAGTACCTGAGCAAACTCTCGAACATCGAGTTGCTTGTATCGAAAGTTGGTTGAATGGTCTAACGATTTTTTTCACCATTTTGTAAGGCTTTAAGCTTCGTTACCCAGCCTTCAGTCTTAAGTAGATGAGGGTATGTAGATCAGAATATACACATCTGCGTGCTTAGTTAGTCTTGTAAGGAATGGCAATGCCCTCTCCAAAGCCTTGTTCACCAGATCTCTTGAAAATAAAATTGAATTCAAACCAGTCTATTAATTCAGCAGTATTCTTGATGTTCATCATGGCCTTCAGTAGACGCTTTTCCAAACCCATATTCTCTAGCATGCAATATAAGTGATGCTGTAACAATTGGTATGGAAGCCCGCCAAACTCCAAGGCATAGTACCAGAATTTTTCTATACATCCCCACGGACATGTTTCGTAGCCGGCAAAAAGCGCAGGGTTGGCCAGTAACCCTCTAACGGCCATGACGCCGTCCACCTTAGTCACCTCGGCTATCTTTTCTAAATCAGCTTCTTTGAAGCAATCACCATTCGCTACAACTGGCACGCCCTTATCCTTAATTTTCTCCACAATATACTGGATGGCTTCCAAATTAACTGGTTGACTTGATCTTGTGGTTCTCGTTCTTCCGTGAATACTAATCCAATCGACGCCCGCGTCACACAATCGCCTGCAGAGGCTGACAGTTTCATCATAATCATCATGGATCCTGATCTTGGTCTCAAGTCGAAGCGTATCGCCATATTTCGTCTTAACAGCAGAGACCATGGCGCACAGCAAGTCTGGGTTGTATATCAATGCACAACCAATACCCTCTCGTACCTGCTCTTTGATGGGGCAGCCGCAATTGATCCCAACACCATCACAGTACGGTGCAACCATTTCCACAAATTTAAGAAGGTCTCCAACGTTGTTTACACCCACTTGTACTATAAGCGGCGAATCTTGCTGATTGGTGGAGAAGTCAGCAGTTCTTGCGTTGTTGTTGCGCACAAACTCGCGAGCCAATATCATCGGTGTGTACACAATATCAACGTCGTAGTCGCGACAGACCTGGCGGAATGGTAACTTTGAGTAACGGACCATAGGTCCAGCGATTGTCGCAGGTCTGTTGTGTGTGCTTCTTCTAGTCTTTATAAGATGTAATGGGTCATTTTTAGGCCCCAGCAATTTGGGCTTGGGTATTTTCACAAGCTCTGGAATTGACATATATGACTTTGGAAGCTATTGAGCTGTATTTAACCCTACAAGACCCTGAGGTATCACTTCCTCTTTAGCCTTCAAATTGAAATTTTTCAGTCGCGATGCGATGAGCTTTCTTAGATAATGATGCACTGTGTTATATAAACAGGATAATGATACAATAATATGGCTCGTCAAATACCTAGCCATATTCAACTCGTCTTCCATTGAAAGGGGAGGCCTATAAGTGAATTGATAGCAGATCATTAGAGCTGAAAGGCTTATTGCAGGTTGGACATTTCCTCATTCTAGAAGCCAACCTTTCTTTGCAACAGTTGTCGCAGAAGACGTGGCCACATGTTTTGATTGCCATACTTTTCCAGTTCTTGGAACACAAGGAACAGTAGACAAGGGAGCGGAAATCCTCCAATTCTCTTATTAGTGGCGCGTTGTCCCCGCCATCATTGAGCAGAGAGCTCTGAAGCTTTTGGCATGTGGCTTCGCTGTTTGCTGCTATAATTTTGACACTTTTTAGCTCTGCCTCGGCTTCCTGTAATTGTGTTTGTGCCTTCGTTGCTTGGGAGATGTGTTGATTATTTTCCTCTCGAACAGCATCGAGATTTTTCCTCAATTTAGAGATTTCACCGTTGAAATCCATGACTTTCAAGTTCATGGACTTATTCGAGTCTGTTAATCTTTTCTCGTTACTTTGGGAAAGCTCTAATTGTTTTTGAAGGTTAGCGATCTTCTGTTGTAACAGTTTGTCGGAGTCTCTGAGTTGCGCGATCAGTTCATTTGACTTGGTCAAACTCTTAGACAAATTCTTGTTTTCGACTAGTATTGAATCCTTGGATCTCATTGCTGCGAAATACTTCTGGTCTGCCTTAGTTTTCTCAACAGTCAATTTTGATATCAGACTTTCTTGATTGACAAGTTCTGAGTACTTTTTATGAGTGAAATTTGTCAGCTCTTTAAATGCAATTTCTAAATCCTGCAACTCTTTCATCAGAGCATCCTGTGGTTGCGACTCGTGATTCGATCGGCTCTCTAGTTTACCCCACTGGTCCTTCATGATATTGATGGCATTCTGTAAATCCTCTAATACAGGCGATTTGGATTTCTCAGCCTCCAAAATCGCGACCTTCCCCAATAGTTCATCACGAGTTGTCCGTATTCTTACCAAATCCTTTTCTAAGGTAGCATTGTGCTTTTTCAACGTGTCTTGAGCTGTTCGTAGCTCTTGAGTAAGTTTTCCCGTATAAATTTCCTGCTCTCTCGTTAGGTCCTGAAATTTTCCCAAAAGATCAGCATTGACAGTAGATAATTCTTCATTTTCTGACGTGAGTTGATTGATCTTCTCCAGCAAGTTTTCTCGGTCTTGCAACTTGAGGCTTTGCTGTGCGTGTTGCGCCGAAACCTCTTGGCGCAGCTTTATCAATTCCTGCTCATTGTTCTCCTTGAATTTTTGCAACTCTTTGATTGTAGCATTGAGGGACTCAATTTGGGTCTTAAACCCTGATATTTGAAGTTCGTGCTCCAAAACGCCATTTGTATGTTCCTCATGAGGAGGTTGAACCTTAACCTTTGTATTGTTGCTGTCTGGCGCGCCATCGCTCGAAATCGCGTCACTTTCCCCCTTTGTAGAACCTGCTTCTGTTTCTTTCGCTTCTTCGTCGTCGGTCGTCTTCTTGAACACTCTTGTCACGGTTGGAGAGTCTTCCCTATCATATTTCCGTATCAAGTTTTGATAAAAATTCCTTAAAGAGCATAGTTCCTCAGCCAGTTGCCTATTCTCTTGGGAGAGTTCGCCCTTAGTGTTTTGCAAGTTTTTCATTTCGACCGCTAGCGATTCTACTTTCTGAAAAACCTCTGGATGCGATCCCCTTGCACCGTACTTAGTCAGGAATTTCATAAAAGAGTCACTGAGCTGAACTATGACCGTTTCGTCCCCTTCTGCGACCTGCCGGCAGAGCTCTCGCTCCTCTTCATTCTCACAAAAAGAGGCTAAAAACCTAGCCAATGTAACCACGAGAGCCATCAGGTTTGCTAAATTGCGGGAAACGTCCCCACATTGTCTCTTGGATAACTCGTACTGGGTTCGTAACGACTCTAAATTGGTTCTATACTGATTCAAACACCTAAAAAGAGCCTCTTTTTGAAAAGCTATCACATCCTGCTGTGTGAGGGGCTCATCTGGACTGCTAAGATCCAGTTTTATCCGTTTCGTTGCTGGTTCAGAGCTCATCAAAATAATGACCCAGTTATTGCAGTTATTTCTACTATTTCAGAACCGTTTTTGTGCGCACTTAAGCAGAAACCCTCTCACAGATTTTGGAAATTACCTTCCTACAAGCTCAAATACGCCAGAAACCGCTGTTCTTTCACTGTGACTGTCTTGCATAGTTTAAGTGAAAAGTTCACCAAAGATACCTTGTAGAAGGTCCTTTACTATGAGCGACAATCTAATATGCTCCGTTATAGATGATGATTAATATGGGTACCATTTGAAACCTTCGATCAGGCCTTTAAGCAACAGCATAACTGGTCCTTTGTTAAGACTTTGGACCGGCACTGTTGAATTCTGCCTTGCGATTCGTCGCGTGCTCTAGTTTCTCAATCGTTGTCCTTCTTTTTGCAAGAGTTATTTTGCATTTACTGAGGGTCCGGTGAACGTTGAAAGAACATGTCCTTGGAAGACGAGAATGGCAGTCGGGGAAAGGTTTTAAGTGAACCTGCACATACAGGTGCAGATAGGGCGCCGGTGGGAGGGAGAAAAGAGAATAGTCAGGAAGTCAAGCTATTCAAGTCAATCAATCAATTCATCGGGTTGGTGAGTAGCGAAACAAAGTCTAGTGGAACTGGAGAAAAATCAAGGGTTAATGACAAGTTTATATCCAATTTTCTGCGTCTGAATCTTCTCTCTTATCTCAGACAGTTGCAGCAGCATCCGCATCGAGCCGAACCACAAAGGGAAGTGTTGATTCAGTGGTGGGTTACTTTACTGAATTTTCTCAATAGTGATTTAATTACAGAGGATTCAAGAGCTCAGGGCCCTTCCGACCCCATTTTATCTTTTCCACACCCTTTTTTGAGTATTGAGACTGTGTCGGTATGTTTGGAGTGTGTAAGCAGACTGATGTCCTCTCTCATGATCCTTCCGACGCATGTTTGTGAGCAGACTGAGACATTTTCGCATCATGTCCTTTTGACGATCCACTTTGTGACTAACAGGCTCATTTTGAACTCAAAACACACCAGGCAATCCGCCGATTCCGCGAGCAACCAAGCGTTTTTGCATTATTTGAGCAACTACTCTTCTTTACTTCGGTCATTTTTGGGCAAATTGAATGCATACGCTTTTTTCTATCTCCCTGATGAATTTCATTACGATACTCAAATTCTGCTAGCTGTGACACCCGCCGTTTCATTCCATAAATCTGCGCAAGGCAGTCTGTTTCCTTGGAAGAAAAGATGCTACACTATTCAGGAAAACTTGGAGGAGCAAATCAAACCTGAGGAAGTAGAAACTCGGGAGACGAGGTTCTTCAAGATTATAATATCCTATATGAAGAATGACTCAGTTCTCGTTGCGTTTTATTGGCATTATTGGTACATCATATTGTGCTTTGTCTCACTCAGGAAGAATTTTTCTCTTACCAAATCCGAGTTATGGGCCATACCAGGTTCGGTTGTCTTGATGAGACATGTTACTTACTGCTTTTTGGCTAAAGACTTCGGTAGATTCAATAGATTCATCAGTGCATCTTCTTCAAACAAAAATCTCACCAGCAGCAATTTCAATGAGGCAGACACTATGCCAGATTCGAATTTAGCATCCAACGATACTTCGTTGACGACAGAGATGATAAGTGAATTTGTTTTTACGCATTTCAGTATTCTTAGGTTGTGGGAGTGCCTAAGATCACTTTCGGGCTGCTTTCCAGACAGTTCAAACATGACGCATTTGCTGTCGCTGCATGATTCCTCACAGCTTGCATACATCATGAAAATCCCCGCGTATGACTCGAATGTTGCGAACGTCATCTTCAATAAAATTCTACAGTTCATCGTTTTTCAATTTGAATCATCGCCTACAGGAAAATTTCTGCATTGGGATGTGTGGTGTGATGGTATGTTGTCCATGATACGTACACTAAACGCTAACTGTCAGGTTATCGCATTGGTGTGTCTCTTCAATAATTGGGCACGTATATCAAGTGATGGACAGAATAAAGTAATTTCGCACCTATTAGGTGACCTCTGGTTACCTTTGACGCTTGAATGTGAATTTCAGTTATCAAAAGTTATCTTCTTCAAGCTATTAGTGTTTCGCATTGTACCCACTTTAGATAATTGTACGAGACCTTTGCTGAGGGAAAAACTGCAGCATATGCATGGTGAATTGCTATTTACCAGAAACAAGTTTGACGATCTATCATGGAACGGGGAAGCAGACGACTTATTATTTTATGGTAATAGGAAGTTTTCCCTTCTACCAAACAATTCCTTGAAGGAAGAGGATTTGATTTACAGAGCCGAGAGGGAAACGCGCAGTAAGGTGAAAAGAAGATCTCAAAACTTTCCGTCTGTAATTGGAGTTGCCAATGTACGGCCATCACTGATATTGAAAAATGGTAAGTACCCATACGACGTATTTGATGAAATCGTCGCGAAAGCAGCATCTCTCGTTGCAGAAAAGAAGAGAAAGGAATCTGACCATCCATTGCCAGCTGTGAGTCAATCTTCGTTGAAAAGCGCTAGAGGTCCTAGTTCCAGTTGTACTTTTGAAAATAATAGCCGTAAAAGAGCGTCCTCAATATCGAGCACAATTGGCTCGTGGATCTCGAAATTTACTAACGATCCTGACAGCCCATGGGTTGGCTCATCCTCACGTAACGCAACTGAAAATACAGAGATGACACCCAAAGGCAGCAAATCCAACCTCAATGACGTCGGACTCCGTCCCTCATCTTCTACAGACATGTTGTCGATGTACTCCACCGTATCGTCTTTAGCCACTGGTAGAACCAACTCCTCTGATGATCAGTTGGGAAACACGGAGCTGCAGGCATCGCATAACCCGACCCGTTCTTCATCGTCCAAAGAAGAGATGGAATCTAACGCCAAGGAACAAACGGAATCACGAAAGAAAAAGAAGAAGCTTTTATCTCCAGTTGAATTGAAGTACACCTCGAGCATATTGGATAAGAGAACATCAACCTTCATCTTCAAGGTGATTGTGGTCCCTCGTGAGTCGGCTTTTAAGAAAACAGAGAAAGCTAATGCCAGCTGGTCTGTCGTTACCGCAAAAACGTACGATAAACCACTTCCGACTCCTGACGGTGCGGCGGCAGGTACTGTTATAGAAGATATGAGAAATCAATCATTGGACTACCTTGGCAGCGTCAATCAGGAACTTGAGCAATTGGTACTCGGACACGGATCCAATGAATCCTCCGTGCAGTCTTATTCGAAGAAGGACGATCTGTTTCCACATCCTGACTATAGCATACTGGAAAATAGGGATGATTCAGCCTGCGAGGCTTTGACGACAGACTCAGAGGCTCTAGTGCGCTTTAGTCAAAAACTCAAAGAGGTGACAGAATCTGAAAATCCACAATCTTTGGTCCAGGGAGGATTCGAGTGTTTTGAAGATCAGCTGCCATCTGGTCTCAACAAAATGTACCTCGAAACAAGGGCGAAGAAGCTTTCGACGCTGCTGAGGATGTTTAATCAGACAGTGGAAGAGTATCATCAATTCACAAACATACTAGGTCACGACGAACTCTTCTTGGAGTTTGAAGTCAAGATCAATTCAGTGCATTAAGCTACAGAAGAGCAATATAAGAAAGCATGGTAAAGGGTATTATTATTTTCGGAATTTGAGTCACTAGTCAGCTTTAGAGGTCGGTTTTGATGCGCCTTTTCTTGTAATAAGGAAGAAAGATACTAAGGCAGTAACTGTAAACAAAGTTGAGATGGCAAGGTCGAACGCAACTGTACCAACAATATATGTTATTTTGTGCCAACGTAACATTGCGTTTCTTAGACCGTGTTCGAAGCTCATTCTAAAGCGGAAACCGGACTCTGGTTGTATGATCAGTTTAAAAGTCTTGGGCGCTTTCAGTACATAGCGAAAGGTGTCCGCTTTCTGATTTACGGATATTTTGTCATGTACTTTGATGTAGTTTAGCCATTCTTTCCTAAATAGCTCCAGTCTAGAAGGCCCATGATTGTAAACTTCCGAGAGGGAGATAGAGTCATCGCTTTTGAGGCAAACTATAGGTATTGTGCGGCGATAAATTAGTGAATTGAATGAATATATCTCCATTTCAACTTCATCAATGTTGCTTGCCTGATATGATGTACGCCACGTTGGTATACAGAAGAATTTGGTGTCCAAATCTATCTTGTACGGCGTGTGGCAATGCAGGTTGATTGGTTGGTATATGCCATTATCAACCACAGATGGCAGTTCTTTCTCCGTACAAGTGCGACGAATCGACTGTTCATAAATTGTCGTGCTATTAGAATCCTGTTTGGATGCTCTAAATGTGGAAAGTGGTACCCATTGGGACGAGTCTGGCGGTAGCAAATGATGGTAAAAGTCATTAAATAGAATAACGGCTAGTGGCAGGATGATGAACAGTTTTACCGAAAGCAGAACCCCCAAATAGGAGGACAGTTGGAGCAGCTGTAACGGACGTGTTATATTTATTCTCATTGACCTTATTTGACTAGCCTGCAGCCTTTTTCACCATTCCTCGAGCTTAGAGTTTTAAAGCCGTTTCTCTATCCCCTTTCACTATTTACCAGTCAAACGCCAAGAAACACTCAAAAGGTAAAACTCAAAACAAAATACATAGTGATCTCTACAAAGGATGGTTCATAATGTAGGTAGCTTTAAAATTACATACTGGTCGGTGGTGCCATTTGAACTCCGTGAAACTAAATCTTCCTCAATGGGTTGAGTGCCCTCTATGATACTTTAGGCCGTTCAGGTTCTTGTAACGCTTGCCACAAACCTCGCAGCGATATGGCTTGTCCTTCTCGTATCCCATTCCGTCGGGATAGGGTTCGTTGGACTCCGGGTCTATTATACTGAAAGTTCCGTCTGGATTCTCGTGTAGTTTCTGATTTTGGTGACCGTGCTGTTTATGATACTTGAGACCATTCTGATTCTTGTAGGTCTTGTCGCAACCTATCACTGGACATTTGAAAGGTTTATGCTCCTCGTGATCCATCACGTACAGTCTTCTCGCAGGATCATCAATGTAACCTTTATTATGGTTGGTCGACTTAGCCTTCGGATTGATTGTGTTACGTACGGTCAAGTCGTCGTCTTCCTCGTCGTCGTCGTCGTCATCGTCATCATCCTCCTCTTCGTCGTGTATTGCGTGTGGCGGTACAGTTCCCGCAGTAGTGCTTGGGGGCGGGGTCGGCTGTCCCATTGTAGGCATGCTCATTGTGTTGAATCTGACTGCATTATTAGCAGCATGAGCCGCGAGTGTGTTGTCAGTCATATGCGCGAGTGGGTTACTCAGACGCATGAAGGCCGGATCTTCAACTTCTCCGATTATGTCCTCATCCATGAAATCCAATTCCATCGCTGCATGCATGTTGGGGAATTTTTGGAATTTGTTCATGTTGCCGATGTTACTGTTCGACATCGTGTTATGCAAGTTCATGTTGTTCATCCGACCGCTAGCCAGCGACCCTTTCGAAGCGGCAACATTCAGCGAGTAAGCATTGAATGAATGCTGAGGTGTAATTGGAATCTTGCCTTGCTGTGTATCGGCGTTATTATTATGCATTGCTGCTGTCTGATCATGTCGCCTGAGCATGTTAGGATTATGACTGGACGTGAAATGACTGCTGTTGGCCTGCAAGAATACATCGTTGGTCGAGACCGCATCAACTAGGTTCCCATTTAGATGCAATTGTGGAGCAGCCTGAGAGGCCCCTGCTGAACCCGCGGTGATGGCAGGGCTTCCAGTGGAAACTCCACCCATAGATATGCTACCATGGGCACCACCTGCCGTAGCGGGTGATAATTGGACTCTCTGCTGGGACATCGCTTGATGGGAACCTTGAGTATGGCGCTGGTGCGGTTGCTGCTGTATGATGTGCTGTTGTTGCTGATGGTTCTGCGGGTTATTTCTATAGTTTACGTTCTGTGATTGCCGCTGTTGAGCGCCTTGTTGTACTTTCCTCCTCGCCCGTGATGCCGCGGCGTTGGAATTCGTTGCTGACGAACCAGCGTGGGTCGCTGGAATGGTTGAGCCTGGTAAAGTATCAATGTGGGCTTCCTCGTAGTGCCGCAACAAATCGTGCAGTCCCGGCAGGGAGAGCCCGCAACATGAGTAGTCCTTACAGTATTGTTTCTCCAAATTGGGTAAGTAAGCGTTGTGGGCAGCAGGTGGTGAGCCTGCCGAAAAATGAGACGGCCTTCTAGCGCCACCGTGAGGTAACGAGGGAGGGGAGTTGGAAGAGCTGTTACGATGTGAAGGGTGTAAGTGTACCGTAGAATTCTTGGATGTGCTGTTACTCCTGCCGTTCTTCAACGTCGCATGTAACATAACTTCGTCTCTAAGCCACGAACCGATCGTCAAAGAACCCCATGAAACACCCCCCATACCTTGAGAGTGCGCAATAGATTCCCTACGTAGCTTAGCAATGTTGTGCGGCCCTGCCACCGACGGATGGTGTAATTGGCCGGTACTGTAAAGTGCATCGCCGGGGTCATCCCCCATAAGGATCCCTCCGCTACCTGAATTTCCAGATGTACCGTTGACCGGGCATCCAACCGTCGAACCGGAAAGCGTAGGAGAAGCAGCTGCCGTCGAAGACGTCAGGTTATCCGTCATAGTCATAGATGTGAAATCCATCGTTAAGCTACCGTCCTCTTTAGTAAGAAGCTCTATACCTGAATCAAACGTAGAAATTCGAAACGGTCAATAACGCACCACACTCAGATATCGAATAACTGCTATATGTAGCAGCTTGTAACGTACTGCTGCTATGAGAGTAGAGTAGTCTTGGTGGTAATGGGCGATTTCCACTCTGGACGTTTAGGAATCAGCTTAACCGGACAGCGCGAGGGTTGTTTAGTGTCCGGGACAACCGGGACAAACCGGACAGGTGTCCGAGAAACTAAGCTCTACAGGGTGCTATGGACGGTAAATAGGAATTCGAAGCGGCTGTGGTCTTGACTGTGCTTTTCCGGCCCAGGTTTGGGCTTCATCTGGTGGTCTTGTAGGATCTGCTTCAAATGAGGGCATAGAGCTCATTAGTTTGCGGGACAGTGTTGCTCTAAAATTGCTTGCGTATTTCACGTAGTTTTAGGTCTATACCTGGTCTCTGTCACCACTTATGCAATTTTGTTTATTTTGTCAAGTGGTTTTACGTTTAGTTGACAGTTTATCATTTCTAGTCCGCTGACTTTTGGCTGATGAGTGAAAAATATTAGAATGCACCATAGAAACAATTTTTCACTGATCTCATCGCATGTGCTGAAGACACTACAAGAAAAGAGATCTCTACGAGCAATGACTAGTGAAAAGAGACCTAGTGAGGCCAATGATGGTTTGTTGAAGAGGCAGGACGTCTCTATATCGAAGGGAGTGGCCCATTTGAAGCCAGAGTACATAGTATACTCGCAAGACGCTAGACCTGTAGCATTGGATGTGGACGAAGAACCGTCTTCGGACCGTATGTTGAACGACATCGGCTCAAATGACAGTGGTAAGAAGCGTAAGAACAAGAAGAAGGGCCAGAACAAAAACAGGGACAATCGCCAGGTGAAGGAGGCGAACGCTCTTTGCCCTAGGTACATACAGGGCACTGAATCCGGCGAAGTCTGCAGCTTCGGGGACCAGTGCAGGTTTGTGCACGACATTCCCGTTTACTTGTCGACGAAAAAGCCAGAGATCGAGTCGCAGATCTTTCCTGTGTGCCCTGTTTTTAAGTCTCTGGGTCGCTGTCCCATGGGATTTAAGTGCCGGTTCTTGTCGTCGCATTTGAAGGACTCGAAACTTGTGCAAGAGGCTCCTGAAGTATGTGAAAAGCTCTGGGAGGCCAACCACGAGCTGAACCACATTGACAGCCGTTCGAAGCTGGACCTGGTCAAAAAACGGTTCGCTTTCCCCAGGAGCGAGCAAGTGCTGGACATCATCGATGCCATCCAGCAGGAACACCGCGATTTCGCCGCCTCCAAGGAACCTTCCGCCCAGACGTCCGAAGAGATCAAGGCCCCACAAGTGGTCCAACGTGAGAAGGAACTCCAGGCCAAGCGGGAGCGTCAAAGAGAGTTATACAACAAGTACAAGGACACACGGTATTTTGCTCAGGAGAAGAAGCAACTGGACCTGCACCGTAAGAAAATCGTCTCTCCTCTAACGACAGTCGGAAACCTGCCGTACCGTCGTCTGATGCGCAAGCTAGGGGCCGATGTCACCTACTCTGAGATGGCGTTGAGTGTACCGCTGATCCAGGGCACCAACTCCGAGTGGGCGCTCCCCAAGGCGCATGTGAGCGAGTACCCGGGTTACGGGGTCCAAATCGCATGCTCGAAGGCGTGGCAGGCAGCGAAGGCTGCCGAAGCGCTGGCCGAGCACACCACCCATATAAGCGAGATCAACCTGAACTCCGGGTGTCCAATCGATCTGCTATACAGACAAGGGTCCGGGAGCGCTCTGCTGGATAACCCAGCGCGCATGATCCGGTGTCTGAACGCGATGAACTACGTTTCCGGCGAAATCCCTGTGACCGTTAAGATACGTACGGGCACCAAGGACGAGCATCCGGTTGCCGAGGCACTGGTCAAGCGGCTGGTCAACGAGACCGACGTTGCAGCCATCACCCTGCATGGCCGGTCGAGACAGCAACGGTACACCAAGCTCGCCGACTGGGACTACGTTACGCAGGTGGCCAAGACACTGCGCGAGTGCGAGGAAGAGGCCGAGCGCGAGCGCCGGATCCAGTTTGTCGGTAACGGGGACGTGAGCAACTTTGAGGATTGGTACGCTCACCTCGACGCCAGCGAGGCGATCGACAGCGTGATGGTCGCGCGCGGCGCGCTCATCAAGCCGTGGATCTTCGAAGAAGTCGACGCCCAGCAGCACCTGGACAGGACCAGCAAAGAGCGGCTGGACATCCTGAAAGACTACGCGCAGTTCGCCATGGAACACTGGGGCACAGACGAGTACGGCATATCCCAGTGCAGACGCTTTTTCTGCGAGTTCATGTCTTTTTTCCACCGCTACATCCCGATGGGCATCTGCGAGCGGTACCCCGTGCACCTTAACGAGAGACCGCCCAACTGGCGCGGGCGCGACGAGCTGGAGACCCAGCTCGGCAGCACAAACGTCCAGGACTGGATCAAGCTGAGCGAGTTGTTTTTCGGCAAGGCCGACGACAGTTTTGTTTTCATGCCCAAACACAAGAGCAACTCCTACACGACTACATAAGCTATCATACCCCTGCTACATCTCCTTCTGCAACGCCTCGGCCTTCTCCTTCAACCGCGCAATCTCGCTGTCTTTTTCCCGGATCTCGCGCTCCAGCTCCTCGCGGCGCTTGGCGTTAGCCGCCTCGTCCTGCGCGGTGTCGAACTTGGGCGACTCCTTGCGGTACTTGTCCTTGAGCTGGAGCAGCTCCTGGACAAGCCCGAAAGTCCGCACCACCGTGAACGTTAGAAACAGCGTCATCCCGGTGAGATACATGTTGCGCTGCGCGAAAAACTTGCGCGAAAGCACCTCGATCCGGTCCTGCGAGTAAACGCCGCCGCCCTTTGTGTTGGCAGACGATGCGGCCTGCAGCTCGCTGTCGATGTTGTACACCTTGTTGATCGTGTCGACAAAGAGCAGCAGGATGAAACCCAGGATGCACTTGATGCTGATCTGGACAACATCGTTTTGGAACGGTTTCAGAAGCACCAGCGTGAGCGGTTTGCGGAACCGCGTGGGGATCGGAAGCGCCAGGATGCTGAAGATGAAGACCTCAAAGACCAGCACACCAAACACCAACGAGTAATACAAGGACATCCCTATCTGGTGCTTTCCGCTGGTTGTCCACCTGCCGGTGGGTTTCAACCGGCGCTCCCCTTATACCACGACGCCGCCAGCGCAACGAGCGCCCAGGGGCGGTTACGTGTGACTGTTGCGGGCTGGCGGTGTGTGGGTGTATGTACAGAGTGTGTAGCGGCCGCGGGTTTCTTTTTGCGCGGCGGCCGACGTATCAGGTTCGTCCGTTCGCCGCGACAGAACGCGTCAAGCGCGCAACGCGTGCTGCGCGTTGCGCGGTCGGTGGCAACACCAGCGCGCCGCCGCCCAGCAGCAACTATTTAAAAGACCGCACCGTCGTCGCGAGCAGAGGTAGCACCGAACCGCGGTTTCCCGTTCGTAAGAAAGGACAAAAGCGAGATGGCCGAGACCGAGAATGGCACCCAGGCACCCTTGCCGGAGCACCAGCAGAAACACGCGCTGATGGCCATCAAGGCCGTGCGCAGACTCAAGGACGGCCGCCCGTTCCTCAAGCCGGTCGACCCCGTGGCGCTCAACATCCCGACCTACCCGGACGTGATCAAGCAGCCGATGGACCTCGGCACCATCGAGCGCAAGCTGCACGACCAGCAGTACGCGGAGCCCGAGCAGGTCAGCGCCGACTTCGACCTGATGGTCTCAAACTGCGTCACCTTCAACGGTGCCCAGGCCGCCATCTCCCAGATGGCGCGCAACATCCAGGCCGCGTTCGAAAAACACATGCTGAACATGCCGGCGCGTGACGCCGTGCCGCCGCCGGCGGCGGCGGCTAACGGCAGCGGCGGCGGCCACGACGACGAGGCGCCCGTGGTGATCCGCCGCGCACAGACGCACAACGGGCGCCCCAAGCGCGAGATCCACCCGCCGCGGTCCAAGGACATCTACCCGTACGAGACCAGCAAGCCGCGGTCCAAGAAGCTGCAGCAGGCCATGCGCTTCTGCTCCAGCGTGGTCAAGGAGCTGACCTCCAAGAAGCACGCCGCGTTCAACTACCCGTTCCTCGAGCCCGTGGACCCGGTCGCGCTCAACTGCCCGACCTACTTCGACTACGTCAAGGAGCCCATGGACCTGGGCACCGTGTCGCGCAACCTCAACAACTGGAAGTACGCGAGCCTGGAGCAGTTCGAGCGCGACGTGCGGCTGGTCTTTGAAAATTGCTACAAGTTCAACCCGGAGGGCACCATCGTCAACCAGATGGGCCACCGGCTGGAGGAGGTGTTCAACGCCAAGTGGGCCGAGCGGCCCGTAATCGACGACTACGAGTCGGACTCCGACGCGCGCGCGGACGCCAACGGCGGCTACGACTTCGACTCGGACGCGTACGACTCGGCCGACTCGGACTCCGCGATCGACGAGACCTCCATCACCAACCCGGCGATCCAGTACCTGGAGACGCAGCTGGAGCGCATGAAGTCCGAGCTGCAGCAGCTGAAGCGGCAGGAGCTGGACCGGATCCGCAAGGAGCGGCGGCTGGCGCGCGGCCCGCGC